>CM026387.1:59671023-59855247 GCA_014843695.1 Archivesica marissinica
CGACATTAGGATGCAAACGAAACTGAAATACGTGCATAAACAGAACAATTTATCACAACACCTGTGACCGAAACTGTTCGAAGCTTGCAGATTCACTAATAAACCTGTGGGGGAGACAACAATAACTGTATATGAAGATGCACTAGATTAAAATATAGACCAACGTGGCTGCTCGAGTCTCGTAAATCTTGCTTAAATTCTCCATTTTAACTTATTATTATTATGACAAAGTAATAAATGAAACACAAGCAGTCTACTTTCGTCTTAGAAATGGCATGTTTCCCCAAGAAATGATTTTCCAGCGCTATTATTTTGTGGAACCCAATGGGCCAATTTATTCAGAATTAATAGCGTTTGGAGGATAATGCGACATCTGACACCGAGCGCCATATTGATTGGTTATTAGTGGTCACGTGTGCCACGCCCACAGCAGCGGGCGGGTAATAGAGGTGAGACAGAACCAGGGAGTTTGTTGTGTGATTAATGACTGCGGAATCTGGTGAGTCGAGCCGTGTATGATCAGGAACACGCTTTATAGATGTTATTAACGTTGTCCTCCTATATGAATGTTTCCCTGTCGTCTGCTAGAGCGCGTGCATCCGGTTGCAATGTCTTCTAGGCCCATCAAGATACAAGAATAATAGTAATACATAAAATTTTACATTATGAAATGCTACATCAAAAGCATGAGCAGCAGATAATTTTTAGTTTCTACATCCGCTATGTCAAAGTCGGTTATGTCGAATTATCCGGTTATCTCGAAGTCGGATCAAAGTCCCATTTCAGACACTATCATTTTACATATAACTGGCTCCGTTTATATCGAATTTCGCTAGGTCAAACGTCGGTTATGTCGAAGTAGTTTGTCCGGTCCGACGGAATTCGACATAACGGATGCAAACTGTATTCCAAACAATCGGCCCAGAGTATAGAACAATCAGCTACCTTTGAAAGGTATAAAGTTCAATCAGAGATAGTAGACAGCCTCCGTGGTCGAGTGGTTACGGTCGCTGACTTGTAAGTTGTATACCACTGTAACCTATCATCTCTGATGGTGCTCAGGCCTTGTCCGTTAATATGAAAAAGTTGCAGTTTCTTATGAAGGTTGGTGCACCAAGTACTGGTTAATCGCTGGAGCCTGCTAAGGAAAGGTGATGTTAGGTAAACTGCCCGTCGCTCAAATGGGCAACCGGTAGCGACGTTAAATAAACTGATATAACATTTTAAAAAAGCAGACCTCCGCCACGCTGTTAATTATCCATGTTTACCCTATCCCACAATGGTGAAGAATCATAAAAAACAATCCTGGATCGGGAGTACCTACATGTCTAATGGGTTCGTCCTTGAACCGAGGTACGCCCTTCCACATTAGTTCATGACAAATCCGGCTAACGTGCTAACAGATAAACGGAAGCACACACATAGCATCAATGGAGTTGGTAATAATGTATTTGCTGTAATGACATAACTTTATTTTGTAAGAGTTTCTATATTGAGCAAGGCACCTTACACATTGCTTAGTACTGGTTAATCGCTTAGGTCGGCTAAGCCTGTCCAGGAAAAATGTCTAGGTCCCCGAGCTGGGTTTGACATTAATGGAACATACATACATGCATACATATTAACAACGTTTCTGCGTTTCAATGAGGTGTGAACTCGGTTGTTATGCAAAATAGGTGTAAAACACTGACATTTTTACATCTTTACAGCAAACGAGTTTCTAAGGAGAAGACCTTTATAAGCTAATCTAGCTTTCGGATCTAATCTTTTTTCAAAACATAACATATTATATTGTAATGTAATTGCTATATGTATATATGTTACATTGTTTGAAATAAAACATGTTTAAACTAAAACACTGACATTTCATACCTCCATGAAACGCAGAAAATGAACATTCATTTGTTATAATTATAACCAATACAAATGTAGTTTACAAATTACCAAAAACGTTGTTTTTATTCGTCACGCCATATACAAAAAGTACTCAGTAGTCCGTTATGGATCTTAATGAGAATATGTCTCTGGTCTTTTAAGCACCGACACGAGACCTCGGTTTATACTCTCACCATAAAGGGTTACTTGCGAAATTACCTCCCTGTTCGGATATGTGCATATATATGAAGATCATCAATCAGACAGATCTGTAGTCCAGTGGTAACACACTGGACTGGTAATCCAGGGATCGCAGGTTCGATCCCCCGTCTGACCCTAATAAAATTAACAGTCTTTCAGATGGGACGTTAAACCGAGGTCTCGTGTCGGTGCTTTACACCGTGCACGTAAAAGAACCAGAGGAGATTCAGGAATGGGTCTCTGTCTGTATCATGCACTATCCTCCAACAATCTAAAATAACTAATCTCTTCAGGAGGCATCGCTTATATGGGCAACCGGTAAAAGCAACATTGAAACGACACACACCTGCACGGGAATAACAAGCGTTATACGGACGACTTGATAAAACAACATAATAACAGCCCAAATATGAAAAAGGACTTTCATACTTTCAAATTACAAGTTTATTAAATATGAAATTAATCTGCTGATTTTAGAGTAGATGCAATGCATTATACTTGAATTTTTTGACAGGTGTCTCTTTAAACATCTTTTAGTATATAAATGCAAGTTGTTTGGGGGGAAGAAGATTACATAATAACGTCTGTAATCTTCTCCAGCAAAGACAGCCGAGTTGACAGAAGGAATTGTACCATGTGCCGACATAACATCCGCCGTAAATCTACCACAAAATGACAATAAAACATTTATTGAAACATTACACGGATAATTGCCAATTTAGGAAACCCATTTTGATTTATGTTATTGTCGAAAATATGCACCTCCATCGTCCAGGATAATAAGACACGTCAAGAATTGATGAGAAATAAAGCGAATAATTTTTACTTTTTGCAGATATTTGCATACTATAATGAGCTTGCTCTTCTTGAACGTGACAATCAAGTACGTCATGTGCGGTCGTAAGGTCCCGGATGGGTCCGCTTGATTTATTCTCCTCCATTCCACGACAATGTTATGGACCGCGAGGGACTAAGGTGACAAGATATTGTCTCCTAGTGGCAAAACAAGAAAATAATTTACAGGTTTCCGTATTTGTGGAATATTTTGCACATCGATTGGCGTTATGGTTGTATAAAATACCGTATAATTGCTTCTGCTTTTGTTCTCTTTTAGCAAAATGTATAACGTCTGATTCTGAAAACGCATCCAATGGACATTCTTCACACACAATACAGTACACATTCATTCAGATCACGAATGCTACCAAAAACTATTATTTCATCTGCATGTAAAACACATACACAATAAGTAGGCCTAAAATATACGACGCATAGGCCGTGAGCAGCATATTCCAATATAAGTTCTACACACAGTACATACAACACTGTATTGTTATGTTATGTTATATGTTATATTTCGGGTTTTACGCCTGCATCAGCACCATTTCGGGCCATATCGCCGGTGGGCAGTTTACTTAACAACACCTTTCCTGGGCAGGCTCCAGCGGTTAACCAATACTTGGGTGCACCAACCTCCGTAAACACTGTATTGTGTATAGGGAAAGGGGCATGTATTATTATGTCCCACCTTTCACCTCCAGCTTCAAATGCCTCAGCGCTTACACCACCCAATTGGCATGTGCACAGTAATGTTCTGTAATAGCTGCTGTATGCTTGACGGCACCGCGGCCATCTTGGATTTGGATCCGGAAAGTGTTAGCTGCATTTCGTCTACTAGACACACAGAGGCAAACCTCAGATGAAGGCAATCACACAACGTCTGGGAAGAACATATGAAACGTATTGGGTTTGGTTGTAGATGCAATGGATATTTAATCCAACTTGTCCGTTCCTCCCGGACACGACTACATTGCCCGTATCATACCATACCCACTAATTCCGCCGAAATGGACCATCAAATAGGTGTAAGTACAGAATTTACTGCAGAGATGCGACACCTCATCGCATCATATATCTGCACCGTGTGCGCTGCAGCGTGCGTGCATGCACGTCAGACATAGACATGCCTTCCAATTGGAGATATTTTACTCCAGCACCGATCAAATTATCCGCGGAAAGTCACGCGGTCATATTGACTCCACATTATTGGAGGCTGCTAATCTTGTGTCTGCATTTATATGCACTCTACAAACAAATCACACACTACAGTAATTATAAATAGTGACTAAAATAATGCGTTCATATTGCTCATACAGTAATTATAAATAGTGACTAAAATAATGCGTTCATATTGCTCATACAGTAATTATAAATAGTGACTAAAATAATGCGTTCATATTGCTCATACAGTAATTATAAATAGTGACTAAAATAATGCGTTCATATTGCTCATACAGTAATTATAAATAGTGACTAAAATAATGCGTTCATATTGCTCATACAGTAATTATAAATAGTGACTAAAATAATGCGTTCATATTGCTCTTACAGTAATTATAAATAGTGACTAAAATAATGCGTTCATATTGCTCATACAGTAATTATAAATAGTGACTAAAATAATGCGTTCATATTGCTCATACAGTAATTATAAATAGTGACTAAAATAATGCGTTCATATTGCTCATACAGTAATTATAAATAGTGACTAAAATAATGCGTTCATATTGCTCATACAGTAATTATAAATAGTGACTAAAATAATGCGTTCATATTGCTCATACAGTAATTATAAATAGTGACTAAAATAATGCGTTCATATTGCTCATACAGTAATTATAAATAGTGACAAAATAATGCCATATTGCTCATACAGTAATTATAAATAGTGACTAAAATAATGCGTTCATATTGCTCATACAGTAATTATAAATAGTGACTAAAATAATGCGTTCATATTGCTCATACAGTAATTATAAATAGTGACTAAAATAATGCGTTCATATTGCTCATACAGTAATTATAAATAGTGACTAAAATAATGCGTTCATATTGCTCATACAGTAATTATAAATAGTGATTGCATATTGCTCATACAGTAATTATAAATAGTGACTAAAATAATGCGTTCATATTGCTCATACAGTAATTATAAATAGTGATTGCATATTGCTCATACAGTAATTATAAATAGTGACTAAAATAATGCGTTCATATTGCTCATACAGTAATTATAAATAGTGACTAAAATAATGCGTTCATATTGCTCATACAGTAATTATAAATAGTGACTAAAATAATGCGTTCATATTGCTCATACAGTAATTATAAATAGTGACTAAAATAATGCGTTCATATTGCTCATACAGTAATTATAAATAGTGACTAAAATAATGCGTTCATATTGCTCATACAGTAATTATAAATAGTGACTAAAATAATGCGTTCATATTGCTCATACAGTAATTATAAATAGTGACTAAAATAATGCGTTCATATTGCTCATACAGTAATTATAAATAGTGACTAAAATAATGCGTTCATATTGCTCATACAGTAATTATAAATAGTGACTAAAATAATGCGTTCATATTGCTCATACAGTAATTATAAATAGTGACTAAAATAATGCGTTCATATTGCTCATACAGTAATTATAAATAGTGACTAAAATAATGCGTTCATATTGCTCTTACAGTAATTATAAATAGTGACTAAAATAATGCGTTCATATTGCTCATACAGTAATTATAAATAGTGACTAAAATAATGCGTTCATATTGCTCTTACAGTAATTATAAATAGTGACTAAAATAATGCGTTCATATTGCTCATACAGTAATTATAAATAGTGACTAAAATAATGCGTTCATATTGCTCTTACAGTAATTATAAATAGTGACTAAAATAATGCGTTCATATTGCTCATACAGTAATTATAAATAGTGACTAAAATAATGCGTTCATATTGCTCATACAGTAATTATAAATAGTGACTAAAATAATGCGTTCATATTGCTCATACAGTAATTATAAATAGTGACTAAAATAATGCGTTCATATTGCTCATACAGTAATTATAAATAGTGACTAAAATAATGCGTTCATATTGCTCATACAGTAATTATAAATAGTGACTAAAATAATGCGTTCATATTGCTCATACAGTAATTATAAATAGTGATTGCATATTGCTCATACAGTAATTATAAATAGTGACTAAAATAATGCGTTCATATTGCTCATACAGTAATTATAAATAGTGATTGCATATTGCTCATACAGTAATTATAAATAGTGACTAAAATAATGCGTTCATATTGCTCATACAGTAATTATAAATACTGACTAAAATAATGCGTTCATATTGCTCTTACAGTAATTATAAATAGTGACTAAAATAATGCGTTCATATTGCTCATACAGTAATTATAAATAGTGACTAAAATAATGCGTTCATATTGCTCTTACAGTAATTATAAATAGTGACTAAAATAATGCGTTCATATTGCTCATACAGTAATTATAAATAGTGACTAAAATAATGCGTTCATATTGCTCATACAGTAATTATAAATAGTGACTAAAATAATGCGTTCATATTGCTCTTACAGTAATTATAAATAGTGACTAAAATAATGCGTTCATATTGCTCATACAGTAATTATAAATAGTGACTAAAATAATGCGTTCATATTGCTCATACAGTAATTATAAATAGTGACTAAAATAATGCGTTCATATTGCTCATACAGTAATTATAAATAGTGACTAAAATAATGCGTTCATATTGCTCATACAGTAATTATAAATAGTGACTAAAATAATGCGTTCATATTGCTCTTACAGTAATTATAAATAGTGACTAAAATAATGCGTTCATATTGCTCATACAGTAATTATAAATAGTGACTAAAATAATGCGTTCATATTGCTCATACAGTAATTATAAATAGTGATTGCATATTGCTCATACAGTAATTATAAATAGTGACTAAAATAATGCGTTCATATTGCTCATACAGTAATTATAAATAGTGACTAAAATAATGCGTTCATATTGCTCATACAGTAATTATAAATAGTAACTAAAATAATGCGTTCATATTGCTCATACAGTAATTATAAATAGTGATTGCATATTGCTCATACAGTAATTATAAATAGTGATTGCATATTGCTCAGTAATTATAAATAGTGACTAAAATAATGCGTTCATATTGCTCATACAGTAATTATAAATACTGATTGCATATTACTCATACAGTAATTATAAATACTGATTGCATATTGCTCATACAGTAATTATAAATAGTGACTAAAATAATGCGTTCATATTGCTCATACAGTAATTATAAATAGTGACTAAAATAATGCGTTCATATTGCTCATACAGTAATTATAAATAGTGACTAAAATAATGCGTTCATATTGCTCATACAGTAATTATAAATAGTGACTAAAATAATGCGTTCATATTGCTCATACAGTAATTATAAATAGTGATTGCATATTGCTCATACAGTAATTATAAATAGTGACTAAAATAATGCGTTCATATTGCTCATACAGTAATTATAAATAGTGACTAAAATAATGCGTTCATATTGCTCATACAGTAATTATAAATAGTGACTAAAATAATGCGTTCATATTGCTCATACAGTAATTATAAATAGTGATTGCATATTGCTCATACAGTAATTATAAATAGTGATTGCATATTGCTCAGTAATTATAAATAGTGACTAAAATAATGCGTTCATATTGCTCATACAGTAATTATAAATACTGATTGCATATTACTCATACAGTAATTATAAATACTGATTGCATATTGCTCATACAGTAATTATAAATAGTGACTAAAATAATGCGTTCATATTGCTCATACAGTAATTATATATACTGACTAAAATAATGCGTTCATATTGCTCTTACAGTAATTATAAATACTGACTAAAATAATGCGTTCATATTGCTACTACAGTAATTTTAAATACTAACTAAAATAATGCGTTCATATTGCTACTACAGTAATTATAAATAGTGACTAAAATAATGCGTTCATATTGCTACTACAGTAATTATAAATACTGACTAAAATAATGCGTTCATATTGCTCATACAGTAATTATAAATACTGACTAAAATAATGCGTTCATATTGCTCATATTATTTCGGGGACATTAATATAACTATCCCCTATATGTATGTTCTTTTCCAACTGTGCCCTCTATGCTCGATACCAGGTTTCATAACGTTTTCCTACGCGGTTCAGGAGAAGTCAGCAGCGCGGCAAATTTAGAGTTCCGATCGGAACATGTGTACTTCATGGTACCAAATGAACTTTAATACAAATAACTCAGGGCTCAAAAATAATCATTGTTATAGTCCAGTAGACAAACTGAAGATATCACCAGAAGCTTGCAATAACCTATATAGAAAATGTTTTTGCACTTTTTGGTAGTTGAGATATTGTAGTTTATGAAACTGACTGATGACATGCTGTCATCCTTGGGCAACTCCTTGGAAACAAGATGGCGTTCAAGATGGCCGTCGACAGTGCTTTCAATTCAATATTGTTATGTATTACATCTGTTTTGTTTTAAAGTGGCAGTTACAGTAGTATATCTGTTTTGAATTTAATAAAAATACACCAATAAACATTTTAATACTAAAAACTTACTTCAGTTTATTTAAATAACCTTAAAAATTGATGCTAAAGGGAGATAATTCAATAACAAGAGAGACTTGCGTCTTTAAATTTTAATCGAAGCACTGAAAATAAAACTTTGATACAGAAATGTTTTTCATGAAGCACACAGGTAACAATATAACAAGAAAACATAAAAACATTGCGACAATTATAACACAAAATAACAAAATGTGTCTGACTACATGTAGGCTGGATTTAGTTCCAATCAATTTGGCACCATCATTCCAAGAAAGATACTACAAAGATACTTTGATATAAGTGATTTATTTGACAATCAAATTGTGAAGCAACACCATTACATGTATGTCTTCTGCGTTAAGACAGTGAATGGCAATACATATAGTACAGACAGTGAATGGCAATACATATAGTACAGACAGTGAATGGCAATACATATAGTACAGACAGTGAATGGCAATACATATAGTACAGACAGTGAATGGCAATACATATAGTACAGACAGTGAATGGCAATACATATAGTACAGACAGTGAATGGCAATACATATAGTACAGACAGTGAATGGCAATACATATAGTACATACTTATACTCTTATATATAGTGATCATATATACACATGTATTACATTGGATTTACATCTTCATGTACGCAAACATCAGCAGAACACTAGGCACACGACACAGTTCAATGTAAGCTTCAATATTGACGGAGGATGTGCGAAGAGATCAAATAAAGTATTCACTTTGTTTGCTCATTACAACATATGCTATCTCCACGACAAGCACAGAACACTGTCACGCGATTCGAGAACTCCTGCACCCACAGCGCATACTAGAACAGGGTGTCTGGCTTTCGCACGAACATCGTATCTTCTTCAGTAATATATGGAGGTGCTATCTGGCCAGCTGGTACCATAACTGGAATCAATGCTATTTGGTCTTCATCTCTGCTCCAACCATATTTAAGTGGATCGAGGGCTGGTGGATCTTGATCAACGGCATGTTTCCAAACACAGGCTTGCTAATGTGCTCTCTTGGCATTTTCACAGAAGGATTCAGTTGTTAGGGGTAATGACTGTAACTTTGGTGGTAATGCTGGAGATGTACCTGCATTTTTTGGCCTAGACTCTTGCTTCTGACATTGTTTGAACTCGATCAATACTGTAACAGAATGCATCAAAGCTTGTTGATTGCCTTATTACGTCCTCTTGGTCTGCTGTTTTCTCCCCAATGGAATTTACTGGACATTTCTGGGATTTCAATACTTTTATTGCAGTCCCTTTACCTATACTATGACAAATGGACACCGTGTCACACCCAGATAGGCATGAACTGCTGGAAGGTCTGATACTATGTTCTTGTTTGTTTCTACTGTGGCATTTATGTCAATAATAGCTCGGTCTTGAACTGGGGATTCCATTTTGACTGGAACTTTCACCTGTTGCTGTTTGACATGGTACAGTGCCAGGACAAATACATCTGTGTCATCAGAGAGTAGTTTCATTTGATACACTGACCATTTGTTGCACAATGCTATTGTCTGCCTCCTCGTGACTTGTGTGTATGTCATACCGTGGAATGTTGACACCATCTCCATCTGTAACCTCAAGGGTTGATTCATCTTCTCCAGTAATTACAAGTCTATGTTTTCTGCCAATAGTTGTTTCTGGAAACTTCACATTTGAGGACAAATCGTCACAAATGAGGGCAATCAGTTGCTTCTTGTTCTCTGGAACACTAAGTATGTCATCCTGTTCGGGACGTTTCATTACTGTTGGTATACTCTGACCACTTTACAAGACTTCCAACGATCTTCCCTGGTTGCACTCTTAATACTGAAGTCAAAAACAAGGTACACGTCAAAGGCCTTAGCCTTTTCTTTACATATGTGCTGTACTGCACTAGATAGTTTTCGACTGTCCCCTCTTTTGGCCATTTGACGATGCACATAATTGCTGACCCATCAATTACAACACTTTCTGTTTGACAAGATGACTGTCGTGCAGAGCTTTCTTTCTTCAAAGTGTGCTTCAATTGTTTTTAGGAAGTCTCGGCTTTCCTGTTGCCTTGAACATCGATGTTGGTACTTGTGCTAGTTCGTATGGGTGCCATGTTGGATTCTGAGAGTTGTCCAAGTGTCATCAATTGGAGTATTAATCAGTGTAATCATAAAAAGCAAAATATGCAAACACATGTATACTAGCATACAAAGTTAAATGCCATATGTATCTTTTTTTACAATATTTATGGCAGAATATGTAGTTTGCTTTGTTATAGTTAACATGAAAATGGTGGCCATCTTGGAGTCTGGCAGCCACATTGGATTGATAAGCATAGTCTCATGCACGAATGCACCACTTGCTAGTCATCAACAACGTTTTAGTATCTTTTCTTTTTTCTTTGCAACATCTACAAAATCTGTACATGGTAGAAAATGTCATTTGCTTATAGAAAATGGTACAATGGCGGCCATCTTAGAATTTGTACGGCCATATTGGATATTATGAACCTGGTTGGCAGGCTAATGTGAAACTTACAATAGTCATCTATTATAATGTCACATTTTACACAACATTATGTTGAGAAATAAAAAAGTAACAGTAAAACTATGAATATATATATGTACTTGTTTTACTATGGCGGCCATCTTGGACGCTATCTTGGATTCTGAGAGTTTCCCAAGGATGACAGAGTGTCATCAGTTGAATTATTATTCGGCATCATCATACCTTTTCAATATAGGTATCTGCCGGACTATTATATATATAAGTAAGTGTTTGCTAACATATTCGTGCAAACCGTCTTTACAAGGCAATTTCGGAAATGCCAAAAACGAATGCTGATTGTATTAAGACACTGTAATACATTATAATGAATATACTGGTAGCGAGAAGGACCGTAACCAATGATGCTAGACATTGTGGACATACAAGTTTCCTTTTCTTTGTACCGACATGTTTTGTATTCAGTTATATGTTATATTTCGGGTTTTACGCCTGCATCAGCACCATTTTGGGCTATATCGCCGGCGGGCAGCTTACCTAACAACACCTTTCCTGGGCAGGCTCCAGCGGTTAACCAGTACTTGGGTGCACAAACCTCCGTAAGAAACTGCCAACTTTTTCATATAAATGAGACACGGCCTGAGCGGGGCTCGAACCCGTGACCATCAGTGATGATAGATTACAATAGTCAGCGACCTTAACCACTCGACCACGAAGGCGGGCGTTTTGTATTCAGATGTATGTGTAAAATGAAATCACAAAATGATTTGTATGGGAACGACGTAGAACCATATTCCAGAAAGCTTCACTAAAGCAAATAAATACACCTTTGAGTTTGAGCATGCGTATATATATATATTAGTATTACTGGACATTTCTGGGATTTCAATACTTTTATTGCAGTCCCTTTACCTATACTATGACACATGTACACCGTGTCACACCCAGATAGGGCATGGACGCATGCTCAAACTCAAAGGTGTATTTATTTGCTTTAGTGAATATATATATATCGTTAGATTTAATTCAGGTAATGTTTTTGTGGTTTAACTTTAACGTCGCACACATAACTTGGATCACATGGCGACTCTCCGGTTATTATTGGTGGAGGTGTGTGTGTTTTACGTTTATTTAGCGTCGCTACTGGTTGCCCATTTGAGCGGCGCCTCCTGAAGAGATTAGTCATTTTAGATTTTTGGAGAATAGTGCAATGATACAGACAGAGACCCATTCCAGAGTCTCCTCTGGTTCTTTTACGTGCACGGCGTACAGCACAGACACGAGACCTCGGTTTAAAGTCCCATCTGAAAGACTGTTAATGTTATTAGGGTCAGACGGGGGATCGAACCTGCGTGGAGGAATGGACAGGAGCAGTATTTGAGGTACAGACGGTCACACGGGTAGAACCACCGATCTATCGCAAGTCAGTGGAATATTTCAGGTAATGAATATATCTATACACATGAGAGTACAGTATTAGTCTACGCCCATCAGAACATAGTTTTACATGTCATTGTATTGTTCTGTCTTGATGTCGAGTAAACAATTAATTCTTGTCTGTCTGAGATCTGGAGTATGAAAGGAAACACTAATCTCCGATGTTATTTTCAAAACATAACAATTGAAATAAGACACATAAACCAAGCGACTGTTCGAACACGATCTACTATACTTTTTGTATTGAAATATCTTCAACGTCATAACAACGTGTCCAATTCTTCTCATATAATTACAAATAATTGGCACCAAAGAGACTAAATTTCTCTCCGCGCAAGCTTTGATAATTGCATCAGATTTCGTTAATTCCAGAAAAAGATTCCAAGTAAAACATGTTTGAATAATAATTATGGTGTTATTTCGTTGGATTTATGACAAGTCACATGCATCGCTTAGTGTCATTCTTGGCACATATACTCTTGTGTGTGTAAGGTGGCTGCGTGCACATATACTCTGTGAGTGTAAGGTGGCTGCGTGCACATATACTCTGTGAATGTAAGGTGGCTGCGTGCACATATACTCTGTGAATGTAAGGTGGCTGCGTGCACATATACTCTGTGAGTGTAAGGTGGCTGCGTGCACATATACTCTGTGAGTGTAAGGTGGCTGCGTGCACATATACTATGTGAATGTAAGGTGGCTGCGTGCACATATACTCTGTGAATGTAAGGTGGCTGCGTGCACATATACTATGTGAATGTAAGGTGGCTGCGTGCACATATACTCTGTGAATGTAAGGTGGCTGCGTGCACATATACTCTGTGAATGTAAGGTGGCTGCGTGCACATATACTCTGTGAATGTAAGGTGGATGCGTGCACATATACTATGTGAATGTAAGGTGGCTGCGTGCACATATACTCTGTGAATGTAAGGTGGCTGCGTGCACATATACTCTGTGAATGTAAGGTGGCTGCGTGCACATATACTCTGTGAATGTAAGGTGGCTGCGTGCACATATACTCTGTGAATGTAAGGTGGCTGCGTGCACATATAATATGTGAATGTAAGGTGGCTGCGTGCACATATACTCTATAATTCTATACCGGGGTGTTCAGCTGTCTATGCCGGGGTATTCAGCTGTCTATACCGGGGTATTCAGCTTTCTATGCCGTGGTGTTCAGCTTTCTATGCCGGGGTATTCAGCTGTCTATACCGGGGTATTCAGCTGTCTATGCCATGGTGTTCAGCTGTCTATGCCGGGGTATTCAGCTGTCTATGCCGGGGTATTCAGCTGTTTATACCGGGGTATTCAGCTGTCTATGCCGGGGTATTCAGCTGTCTATGCCGGGGTATTCAGCTGTCTATACCGGGGTATTCAGCTGTCTATGCCGGGGTATTCAGCTGTCTATACCGGGGTATTCAGCTGTCTATGCCATGGTGTTCAGCTGTCTATGCCATGGTGTTCAGCTGTCTATGCCGGGGTGTTCAGCTGTCTATACCGGGGTGTTCAGCTGTCTATACATAGGTGTTCAGCTGTCTATGTCGACGGTTTCAGCTCTATATGTCGGCATGTTCAGCTGTCTATGCCGGCGTGTTCAGCTGTCTATACCTAGGTGTTCAGCTGTCTATGTCGACGGTTTCAGCTCTATATGTCGGCATGTTCAGCTGTCTATACCGGGGTTTTAGTTTATATTTCTGGGTGTCCGCATTCTATATCGGGGATATTCCGTTCATATATCGGGGATATTCCGTTCATATATCGGGATATTCCGTTCATATATCGGGGATATTCCGTTCATATATCGGGGATATTCCGTTCATATATCGGGATATTCCGTTCATATATCGGGGATATTCCGTTCATATATCGGGGATATTCCGTTCATATATCGGGATATTCCGTTCATATATCGGGGATATTCCGTTCATATATCGGGGATATTCCGTTCATATATCGGGATATTCCGTTCATATATCGGGGATATTCCGTTCATATATCGGGGATATTCCGTTCATATGTCGGGGATATTCCGTTCATATATCGGGGATATTCCGTTCATATATCGGGGATATTCCGTTCATATATCGGGGATATTCCGTTCATATTTCGGGTATAATCCGTTCATATGTCGGGGATACAGCGAGTATCACAGACCCCAGCAATGCATTCCAGACCCAGAAATACACTCCCGACCCAACAATACACTCCAGACACAGCAATACACTCCAGACACAGCAATGCACTCCAGACCCAGCAATACACTCCAGCCACAGCAATACACTCCAGACACAGCAATACACTCCAGACACAGCAATACATTCCAGACACAGCAATACACTCCAGACACAGTAATACACTCCAGACCCAGCAATACACTCTAGACACAACAATACATTCCAGACCCAACAATACATTCCAGACCCAGCAATACATTCCAGATCCAGCAATACACTCCAGACACAGCAATACATTCCAGACCCAGCAATACACTCCAGACACAGCAATACACTCCAGACACAGCAATACATTCCAGACACAGCAATACACTCTAGACACAACAATACATTCCAGACACAGCAATACACTCCAGACCCAGCAATACACTCCAGACACAGCAATACATTCCAGACACAGCAATACACTCTAGACACAACAATACATTCCAGACCCAACAATACATTCCAGACCCAGCAATACATTCCAGAACCAGCAATACACTCCAGTCACAGCAATACATTCCAGACCCAGCAATACACTCCAGACCCAGCAATACACTCCAGACCCAGCAATACACTCCAGACACAGCAATACACTCCAGACACAGAAATACACTCCAGACACAGCAATACATTCCAGACACAGCAATACACTCCAGACACAGCAATACACTCCAGACTCAGCAATACACACCCAGCAATACACTCCAGACCCAGCAATACACTCCAGACCCAGCAATAAACTCCAGACACAACAATACACTCCAGACACAGCAATACACTCCAGACACAGCAATACACTTCAGACCCAGCACTACAGACTCAGCAATACACTCCAGACACAGCAATACACTCCAGACACAACAATACACTCCAGACACAGCAATACACTCCAGACACAGCAATACACTCCAGACACAGCAATACACTCCAGACACAGCAATACACTCCAGACACAGCAATACACTCCAGACACAGCAATACACTCCAGATCCAGCAATACACTCCAGACACAGCAATATACTTCAGACCCAGCACTACACTCCAGACACAGCAATACACTCCAGATCCAGCAATACACTCCAGTACCTACACTACACTCCATACCCAGCAATACACTTACCAGACACTGCAATACACTCGGAATAGTATCGATATGTGTGTATGTAAACAATACACGACTGTACGGGTTTGCTACATTTAGAAATGGCTATGCATGTACCAAGGATACAGAGGAAGAAATATATAAATTACCGAGAATGATTAAGCACCAAGAACAGCGTATTGGCTGGTCGTGTTCCTTTACAGCTAAGCGATATTGGACTAGTTCATAAGCCACGCCCCATTGTCTGGTGGGATGGTGTCAGCAGATAATATCGCTTGATACACTACGGTTTGTCAATTCGACGTATTGGGGCATTGCAGATATTAACGCTTTGGACTTCCTAGCTTGTGTGTTCCTGTTTTCTTAGAACTAGTTTAATGCGTACTGTTCTTTTACGATTTCTGACACGGTAGAGTAGCGCTAATAACAAAATGCAACTGTACTATACAAACTATCCTGTACAGTAGCGCTAATAACAAAACACAACCGTACTATGCAAACTATGCTGTACAGTAACGCTAATATCAAAACACAACCGTACTATACAAACTATCCTGTACAGTAGCGCTAATAACAAAACACAACCGTACTATGCAAACTATGCTGTACAGTAGCGCTAATATCAAAACACAACCGTACTATACAAACTATACTGTACAGTAGGGCTAATAACAAAATACAACCGTACTATACAAACTATGCTGTACAGTAACGCTAATATCAAAACACAACCGTACTATACAAACTATGCTGTACAGTAACGCTAATATCAAAACACAACCGTACTATACAAACTATACTGTACAGTAACACTAATAACAAAATACAACCGTACTATACAAACTATACTGTACAGTAGCGCTAATAACAAAACGCAACTGTACTATACAAACTATACTGTACAGTAGCGCTAATAACAAAACACAACTGTACTATACAAACTATACTGTACAGTAGGGCTAATAACAAAATACAACCGTACTATACAAACTATACTGTACATCAACGTACTATACAAACTAACTGTACATAGCGCTAATAACAAAAACAACCGTACTATACAAACTAACTGTACATAAACGACATAGGGCTAATAACAAAACGCAACTGTACTATACAAACTCGACTGTACATTAGGGCTAATAACAAAACGCAACTGTACTATACAAACTCGACTGTACATTAGGGCTAATAACAAAACGCAACTGTACTATACAAACTCGACTGTACATTAGGGCTAATAACAAAACGCAACTGTACTATACAAACTCGACTGTACATTAGGGCTAATAACAAAACGCAACTGTACTATACAAACTATACTGTACAGTAGGGCTAATAACAAAACACAACCGTACTATACAAACTATTCTGTACAGTAACGCTAATAACAAAGCACAACCGTACTATACAAACTATTCTGTACAGTAACGCTAATAACAAAGCACAACCGTACTATACAAACTATTCTGTACAGTAGCGCTAATAACAAAGCACAACCGTACTATACAAACTATACTGTACAGTAGGGCTAATAACAAAACGCAACCGTACTATACAAACTATACTGTACAGTAGGGCTAATAACAAAACGCAACCGTACTATACAAACTATACTGTACAGTAGGGCTAATAACAAAACGCAACCGTACTATACAAACTATTCTGTACAGTAACGCTAATAACAAAGCACAACCGTACTATACAAACTATACTGTACAGTAGCACGAATTCGATAACAGGGCGAATGACCATATGTAGGTACATCGTATTTAATTAAAACAGCTAAAATTATGCTACTGGCATCTTTAATAATAACTGTAGTAAGTATGTTAAATGCATTCTCTTCCCAGACAATAATAAAGATAATCATAACAAGTTTTTATTTAACATGGTGAAATTGTGTTAACCCTTAACCTACCAATCACGACTAAAGTCGTTTTTTCAAACGGCATAGAGCCAGATCAGATTGCAGGCGCTATTGAGTTTGCTATTCGGATAGTGAAGCTAACACACGTGCCTGAATAGCAAACACCATATCTATGTTTTTGCACATTCCGTCCAATTTATTCAGCAGGTTACGGGTTAATCCTCTCCCTAGAATTAACAAGAAAGCACAAGGAAAGCATACAAACTACAAAAAAATACAAACTATGAAACTGCCAGATGGCCCTGAATATATCAGAATATTTTGATTGGTGTTCCTGAATATATATAAGTATATACGATACAGAAACACATACGTATGACTAGGTAACGTAAACTAAGTAACGCAAACTAAGTAACGTAAACTAGATAACGTAAACTAAGTAACGCAAACTAAGTAACGTAAACTAAGTAACGCAAACTAGGTAACGTAAACTAAGTAACGTAAACTAAGTAACGTAAACTAAGTAACGCAAACTAAGTAACGTAAACTAAGTAACGCAAACTAGGTACCGTAAACTAAGTAACGTAAACTAAGTAACGTAAACTAAGTAACGCAAACTAAGTAACGTAAACTAAGTAACGCAAACTAAGTAACGTAAACTAAGTAACGCAAACTAGGTAACGTAAACTAAGTAACGTAAACTAAGTAACGCAAACTAAGTAACGTAAACTAAGTAACGCAAACTAGGTAACGTAAACTAAGTAACGCAAACTAGATAACGTAAACTAAGTAACGCAAACTAAGTAACGTAAACTAAGTAACGCAAACTAGGTAACGTAAACTAAGTAACGCAAACTAGGTAACGTAAACTAAGTAACGCAAACTAGATAACGTAAACTAAGTAACGCAAACTAGGTAACGCAAACTAGGTAAAGCAAAACTAGGTAACGTAAACTAAGTAACGCAAACTAAGTAACGTAAACTAAGTAACGCAAACTAAGTAACGCAAACTAAGTAACGTAAACTAAGTAACGCCAACTAGGTAACGCAAACTAGGTAACGCAAAACTAGGTAACGCAAACTAAGTAACGCAAACTAAAACCAAACAAACCAAAACAAACGTAACGCAAACTAGGTAACGCAAAACTAGGTAACGCAAACTAAGTAACGCAAACTAAGTAACGCAAACTAAGTAACGCAAAACTAGGTAACGCAAACTAAGTAACGGAAACTAGGTAACGCAAAACTAGGTAGCGCAAGCAAAGTAACGCAAAACTAGGTAACGTAAATTAGGTAGCGCAAACTAAGTAACGCAAAACTAGGTAACATAAACTAAGTAACGCAAACTAGGTAACGCAAACTAGGTAACGCAAACTAGGTAACGCAAACTAAGTAACGCAAACTAGGTAATGTAAACTAAGTAACGCAAACTAGGTAACGCAAACTAGGTAACGCAAACTATGTAACGCAAACTAGGTAACGTAAACTAAGTAACGTAAACTAAGTAACGCAAACTATGTAACGCAAACTAGGTAACGCAAAACTAGGTAACGTAAACTAAGTAACGCAAACTAGGTAACGCAAACTAGGTAGCGCAAACTAGGTAACGCAAACTAGGTAGCGCAAAACTAGGTAACGTAAACTAAGTAACGCAAACTAGGTAACGCAAACTAGGTAACCCAAACTAGGTAGCGCAAACTTAGGCAAGGCATTTAATTTCCACGTTGTCTCTTCTCTCCTTCGTGGCGATGGATTCCATCAGGAATGAGAGTGATTAATATAAGTTGAAGAACTTGTTTCGCAATTGAGCTTATTAGCAAATCAAACTGTTTTATGACACAAAGCATAGTATTTATGTAAATTAGTTTAATCATATTTTATTTTGCTCTATTATGACACAGAATCTACAGAAAATATATGCAAAGAAAGCAAAAGTGGGTCGATTTTTAATATGTAAATAATTTTCAATGTGTTGCACAATAGCCTGTAGACATAAAGCTATTTTAAAAATTTAGTTTAGATAACAAATATACAAAACATAGATATAGTAAATAAGTCTTTACAAGTAACTCGTTTGTCTGTGGGACATTTTGCCAGCGCCAATGAAATCGTCGCCGAGGCCAAAACAAGCGTGTTGACCTATTGTATTAATGTTACACCGATACTGGCAGTCACACGATGCAAACGTTCCCATAAATGTGCAACGTTACCATAAATGTGCAATGTTACCATAAATGTGCAACATTACCATAAATGTGCAACGTTACCATAAATGTGTTACCATAAATGTGCAACGTTACCATGAATGTGAAGCTGAGCTAAATATACATTTGCTTTCCATAAAGTGCAAATTTCTGGCTTAGTAGGCCATATTTTATTTTGTAATGACATCCATTCACAGTATATAATGAACATGAACAGATGTTTGACTGGAAACCCGTTTTGGGATAATTCTTGGCTGATAAATGCGTGTTAGAAACGTATACCCATATAATACATTCCATAAAGTGTGAATCGCTGGCTTGCTTAAATATCGGAAGCAATTTTAACCATGACATCTTTTACACGTGAATTCAATATGGCGTCAAAATGACCTTGTTTCGGACCACCAATCAAATTCCATGTAACACATATGTGCTTCCGGCATGTCCACATGACTGACACGTGACCTTGCAAAGCCAACCAATAAAACGCATCCGTTACAAAAATAAGCACATATTACTTTGTGCATAGTTCTGCTTAGGGATATTTAGAGTATACGTGAATAACATTAAAATGAAAACATCAACATTTACATATTTTCGAAATAAAATGCGAGATTTGTCTGCTTTGCTCATTTTCCTGTTTGGTAGTTTTAGCTTCTATCTACAACATCATCTAAATACCGGTTACCGAAAGCGATGACGTCCTTCGCAATCAAAGTCGAAAACAGATGGCTTATGAACAGGGTGATTTGTGTTCAAAGCATTCTTAAAAGCGACACACGATGAATGCAATTTCCAATTATATGGAATAATTATGTTCCTAATATTTGCCGCAGAATCCGAGTATTTCAACTAATAAACAAACTATCAATTAGTTGACATAACCAAACAATGATAACAAGGGCTACATCCCTGCGTAGTACAATTCATCTGTCCTTAATAACAACATTAATGGTACCGATTTATCGTTATATCTCACATGTGTGCATATGCAGACTTATCTTTAGACTAATCTGATTTAAATCACCTACAAACGAGAGTATCACGAGTTTAGTATCAACTCCAATAATAAACAAACGTCAATTCAAGAGCGTGGCTGACCGTTATATGAAATCCTACTTTCGCTTTAGACTGCAAACACACTGATAATTGATTAAAAACGTTCTTTTTCAATTGCTGGATGGTTACAGGTGTTCATAGCACGTAGCAATTTTAGCATATCCCTACAATACAGTCCATAAATTCCGAATTGTTGGATTGAAAAATATATATAGCTTTACACGAGTGCGTGTAGCAACGTATCCATACACAATGACGGTGTTCGTTTGTTTACAATCCCGGGAAAATTTATATATTTATCGTCGTGACTTGCATGTGTAGAACAATTTTCCTTATTTTTGTCTAGCACATTACATCTTTTTGTGAGTGATGATGAATGTATTTAATTAGGCATATCGGTTTAAAGATGGACATAAAACCATGAATGAATCGCGTGTTTCTAGGTCTTCTGCAAACCAGCTGGCGTGCATAGGACCGGAACCAGCACTATATCATTGAGGAACATTGTGCCAGAGTCAATGAAATCGTCGCCGAGGCCAAAACAATCGTGATGACCTACTGTCTCGCTATGTTTGAGAAATGTTACACCGACACTGACAGACGAAACATGCAAACGTGCGTGTCCCTAGCAACAGGCCCGTGCTTCACGCGATGCGACTGTCTAAATGGTCTAGAATAGAGAAAGTGAAAGAGATATAGGCGTGTGTACAACATTGGTTCGGGGGGGGGGGGGCAGGAAGGCGGCCGAGGAGAGGGTGTGTTAAGCGATTGCAAATAAGTTAATGTGTTTGCAGTCGCTCAACACTAATCACTAAATCAGTGACTTGTTCATAGTAGATCATTTGTTGTTCTTGTAAGTGTTGTCTTTTTTCTTAGTTTGTTGATGATGATGATGATGATGATGATGATGATGATGGTGGTAGTGGTGGTGGTCGTGGTGGTCGTGGTTGTCGTGGTGCTGGTTTAGCTTTACGGTGCACACACACTGTTCAGGTTACATGGCACCGAACACGACTATCGTTTCGGTTTCTCTTCTCGAGGCTATGCAACGGATTATGGTTCTTGCCCATGATGTTTGGAACGTGTTCATGGTGTTTGGAACGTGTTCATGGTGTTGGAACGTGTTCATGGTGTTTGGATCGTGTTCATGGTATTTGGAACGTGTTCATGGTGTTTGGAACGTGATCATGGTGTTTGGAACGTGTTCATGGTAATGGAACGTGTTCATGGTTTTGGAACGTGTTCATGGTGTTTGGATCGTGTTCATGGTATTTGGAACGTGTTCATGGTGTTTGGAACGTGATCATGGTGTTTGGAACGTGTTCATGGTAATGGAACGTGTTCATGGTATTTGGAACGTGTTCATGGTGTTTGGGACGTGTTCATGGTGCTTGGAAATCGTGTTCATGGTGTTTGGGACGTGTTCATGGTGCTTGGAAATCGTGTTCATGGTGTTTGGAACGTGTTCATGGTGTTTGGAACGTGATCATGGTGTTTGGAACGTGTTCATGGTGATGGAACGTGTTCATGATGTTTGAAACGTGTTCATGGTGTTTGGAACGTGTTTATGGTGTTTGAAACGTGTTCATGGTATTTGGAACGTGTTCATGGTGTTTGGCACGTGATCATGGTGGTTGGAACGTGTTCATGATGATGGAACGTGATCATGGTGTTTGGAACGTGTTCATGGTGATGGAACGTGTTCATGGTGTTGAAACGTGTTCATGGTGTTTGGAACGTGTTCATGGTGTTGGAACGTGATCATGGTGTTTGGAACGTGTCATGGTGTTTGAAACGTGTTCATGGGTTTGGAACGTGTTCATGGTGCTTGGAAACGTGTTCATGGTGTTTGGAACGTGTTCATGGTGTTTGGAACGTGTTCATGGTATTTGGAACGTGTTCATGTTGATTGGAACGTGTTCATGGAGTGCGGAACGTGTTCATGGTGTTTGGAACGTGTTCATGATGTTTGGTACGTGTTCATGGTGTTTGGAACGTGTTCATGGAGTGCGGAACGTGTTCATGGTGTTTGGAACGTGTTCATGATAATTGGAACGTGTTCATGATGTTCGGAACGTGTTCATGGTGTTTGGAACGTGTTCATGGTGATTGGAACTTGTTCATGGTGTTTGGAACGTGATCATGGTGATTGAAACGTGTTTATGTTGATTGGAACTTGTTCATGGTGTTTGGAACGTGTTCATGGTGATTGGAATGTGTTCATATTGATTGGAACTTGTTCATGGTGTTTGGAACGTGTTCATGGTGTTTGGAACGTGTTCATGGTGATTGGAACGTGTTCATGGTGATTGGAACTTGTTCATGATGTTTGAAACGTGTTCATGGTGTTTGGAAAGTGATCAAGGATATGATCGTTTTACCACGTGGTAAGATACATAAATATGATTCTTCAAAACTACCTACTACCTACTTTGTGGCCGATGCTTCCACTTTATCACGTAGACCACTACATCATATGTAGCCCACATGTAATGCCGTTCTTAAATTAACAGGAATTAATAAGTTAATTCTATAATAAATCCCATAATTATTTCTAAAACAATCCCAGCCAACAAAATTAGAATTATCCACAGTCTCACATTTCTTCCATTCAAACATCAGCATGCAAGACCAGACGACACATTAGAAGTATTCACATCACACCATTTAACAAAAGAACAACTTGTTTACTGGATCGACCTGCAAGACATCACACATCAGCATGCAAGACCAGACGACAAATTAGAGTTACTCTCAGCCCAACATATTTTCCTTTTAAAATTATCAACATGTGTGACAAGACGACACATTCGAACTATTCGCATCCCAAATCTTATCTGTTCAATAGTGTCGGCATGTAAAACAAAGACGCCATATTAGAACTATTCGCAGCCCACATCTTATCTGTTCAATATTGTCGGCCTGTAAAACAAGACGACACATTAGAACTATTCGCAGCCCACATCTTATCCATTCAATATTGTCGGCCTGTAAAACAGGACGACACATTAGAACTATTCGCAGCCCACATCTTATCCATTCAATATTGTCGGCCTGTAAAACAAGACGACACATTACAATTATGAAGACCAGACGACACAGTACAGCCCAACCTACATCTATTCCATGCATACACGTATATATGTGTTTCAGGTATATACATAACTTGCATGCGTACTAGTATTCCAGGTAAGATGAATTGGGTGTACCATAAAAATGGACAAAACGACACCTACCTAGCTTGATTATATATCAAATATGAAGACAGAAAATGGTTTGTGGCAAGCTGTAACGGGTAGCTAATAGGTCTGCTGAGCCGTTTCCATGGCAACGGTATCCCAAATTCAGATATGTGGATATGGTATCAATTATATGCCAGAACTAGGCAATCTTTCATTGTAGAAAGTTCATATTAGTTTCAAACTAAAGAGTATTGATAATGCTTTCATTTTATGATAATTTATGTAAATTTTCTCATTTGCATATCCATGAATATTAATTAGATTGTCAGAAATTGGATATAAAATACTGAAAAAAGGCTGATTTTCATTACAGAAGACATGAAAAACATATTTTCTATCAAGCCAAATGTGCTAAACTGTTGTTAGATAATTATGCAACTGAAATCCTGGCAAGTCACTTCAATGTTGTCCCTTTTATAAATAACGCCATTTGTAGTGTGATGTAAACAAATAGAAACAAGCAATGTTCTAGTCATCAAATGTCGATTCTTTGTGACTGTAAGTGTACATTATTTTGCAAAACTGTTGTCCCTCTACTGATACATTATCTACATGTACTAATTAAAAATGGAATGACACAGTAGGGAGGGAAGTCATTTTAGTGGATTTTTTTTAAAACTAGAGTAGTACTCGGATATGACAGTTTTCGGATAAAACATTATAATCTCTTAAATGTAGCATCATAAAAACCTTTCATGATACTTATTCATTGAAGCACACATAAAATATACTATTTAGGCTTTTAACTAATACATTAACAAATAAAACATTTTGGAAAATAGTGTGCTACAAATTTTTATTTTATTGCGGAATTTGACCAGCATATCGGACGATGGCTGCAAACAGTGAGAGCAGTGATGACGAGTCGATGCAAGATTCCACAGTAGCAGCATCGTGCATAATACACTGTGTAGATAATCCTGTAACAACTAAACTTACCTCTCCCAGGGATGTGCCATCCTGGCAGACACTTCTGAATGCTGCAAGAATTCGAAACCATCAAGGCATGCTTGATATAGCAAGAACATTATCAGACGACACAGTCCCTGAACAGTCAGTGTACTATCACACAGAGTGTAGAAGAACGTTTACCCATAAACGAGACCTTGAAACACTACAGAAATTAAATGAATCATCCAGTAAATCTGAGGAGGAAGCGTGTCCTTCTACATCTGATATACGTCAGACAAGAAGTCAGATTGAGTCAGGAATACAGTCACCACAACCATCTAGAGTGTACGCCCCTGTTTGCATATTCTGTAACAAAACTGGCAAGTATAAAAAGGGCACACGTACGAGAGAAACTTTGACTAGATGTGGAGAACTGAGAGCAGATACCACAGTGAGACAAAGAGCAATAGCTATTAATGACACTAAAATCATAGCTATTCTATCGAGAGAATTAGTTGCTGCAGAAGGACACTATCACCATTCATGCTATATGGAGTACACAGGACCAGATCCAGATGAGAATAAGTGCAAGTCTAGCAGTACAATGGATCAAGATATAGAACACCAGTTATATGTTGAAGCTGAAAAAAATGCATATGTTGAACTTTTTTAACAAATGAGAGACATGTTTTCTGAACCCAATGCCAAAAAACGTTCAGAATTAAGGGAGAGTTTGAAGTCACATAATTATGGTGAAAGAAAGTGGAATATCAGAAATAAAGGAATCTACCAGAACTCACATGCTCTGTAAGATAAATTCGAGTTTAAGGAAAGTCTGAACTATACTAAAGATTCTAAAAACAATGTGCTAATTTTCCCGGATAATTTGACGGTAGAGCAGCTAGTGAAAGAGAATCAAGATTTAAAATACGAAATTCAGGACATTTTGTCAAAGAATGTTCATTGTAATGATGACTCTGGTAATGTGGCCATTACACTGAGATCCATCATTCAAGATCATGTTAAAGAAGAACCTTGGCCACCACTCCCATCTGACCTGACAGATGCAACGGAATACATCCCTGCTGATTTGCATAGTTTCCTGAAAGTTCTTCTGACTGGTAAGCGAGGTGAAGTTGTCCCATCTGAAAAGGTTGCACGTGCAGCTAGTTCTATTGGACAAGATATTGCATACAGTGTCAACAGTGGAAGAAGAAAACCACCAAAACATATTTTGCTTCCATTCGCGGTTAAGTCTTTAACTGGAAATGTTGAACTTGTGAAAATTGTTGGCCATGGTGTCTCATGAATACGATCAGCTACAGGAGATCGATACAGCATTATGCATAGAAAAACTCAACAGGTTTGAAGACAATGTGCCTATACCGGAATGTATTCAACCTAATATTCCAACGACGCTAGCCTGAGACAACATTGATAGATTAGAAGAGACATTAAGCGGTAAGGAAAGGTCACACCGAGTGAACGGAATCGCCGTTCAGATGAAGTCATATGGTCCTTTCTTGCCCACAGCCCCAGGGAGACGTATTGAGAACACAAGGAAGCGATCTATTGCACAATCGTTACCGACCATTCCTGAATATAATGCTGGTGAGCGTGTCGGTCCACTCAGTAGACAGTATATACCTATAAACGAAACTGAGGTCATCGAAGATAGTGTGACGAAAAACCATCGTTGGGCACTGACAAGACTACACTGCTCCTCTAATCAAACAGTCAGCAGTTGGACAGGCTTTAACATACTAACTAGAGACAATGTAGACATACAGCAAGATAACATTGGTTATATGCCAACGATAAATTCTCCTGCAACACAGCTGAAAACTGTCAATGAAGTCCTGACACAGTCTGTTCAGGTAATGGAATCCCTAGAACTACCAAACATTGTTGTTGTTTTGACCAAGCTCTTTATGCGAAAGCCACTGATATAATATGGAAACACCCAGACAGATTCAATGGAGTAGTACCAAGAATGGGAGTGTTCCATACGATTTGCACACTGCTTGGTATCATTGAAAACGTTTTGCAGAATAAAGAATGTCAAACCAGCAGAATCACTTGGCGAGAACAAAGTCTGTATCATTGACGGAATGGCACTATTGCAAAAAGTCCATGCTAACCAAATGACCTTTGCTGTGTTATCGCAACATGTTCTGTCCTTGATAATGGGCGAAAGTAGAGGTTGTGGCAGGGTTGATACGGTTTTTGATGTTTATCAGGATGGCTCAATCAAGGATGCTGAACGTATTAATAGAGGATCAGCGGATAGTACATAGTTCAAGAATATAGCACCAGGTCATAATGTACAGCAGTGGAGAACGTTTCTCAAAGGATCTGAAAACAAGAAGAACCTTATCAAATTCCTTGTGAATGACTGGAAGCAACCACATCATAGTGAGACGATTGGTCATAAGCAGCTGTTTGTGACATGGGAGGATGAATGTTTCGTTATCACTGAAGATGGTAGTGAAGAAGTAGAAGAGTTGAAATCATCTCAAGAAGAAGCCGACACTAGATTACTGTTACATGCCAAACACGTATCAAGGAATGGCTTTGGCTCAGTATTAGTGGTATCTGAAGATACTGATGTAACACTTCTGTGTCTAGCAAATGTATCAGATTTAGGGTGTCAAATGTATCAAAAGAAGAGCACTCAAACACGGACAAAGTATATCGACATTGGTAAACTAGCATGTTCAGTTGGACAGGATGTATGTGAAGCTTTGCCAGGATTGCATAGTTTTACAGGATGTGACACAGTGAGTGCTTTTGCAGGCCGTGGAAAGGTGACGGCATATAAACGTCTAAAGCAGTGACTAGTTTTCAGGATATGTTCAAATTGCTTGGGACAAATTGGTCACTCTCTGATGAACTGTTTGATGGTCTTGAAACATTTACATGCACCATGTATTCATCTAGAACCTCTACAGCTGATGTAAATGAACTACGATATCGACTTTTCTGTGCAAAGAAAGGAGAAATTGAATATTGGCAGTTGCCTCCCTGTGCAGCATCCCTTCTTAAACATTGTATGAGAGCCAATTACCAGTGTGCTATTTGGAGACGATGTATTGAACCTTCCCCTGATGTTCCATCTCCAATAGGAAATGGTTGGCGTCTTAGCGAAGAAGATGGTACACATGGTAGTGGCTATCTCTGTTGAATGGAATGATGTTCCTACTGCACCGGATGCTGTAATGGAGTTGTTGATGTGCAACTGTTCTCGTGTATGCAAACCAGACACATGTTCTTGTCTAAAAAATAAACTGAAATGCACTCAGATGTGCAAACTAACATCTTGTTCAAATCAGCGTGAAGATGAAGAATTTTACATACCAGATACAGAAGCCGATGACGAAGAGACCGACAGTGATACTGAGCTGATATTCAATTAACCTGTAGAACAGGTATATAAACTATATCATCATACAATGACAATGTGCATGACTAATATATCGGTATTGTTCGTGTATTGATGAGTCACATGGTAATTGAGTAATTTGAATAATAGTTCTGATATAGTCCTTTAATAAATACATTTGTTGAAATAAAAGGAAGTAATAAATATAGTGCATTAATTTACATTAGGTATTTTAGCCTCATTGTGTCAAATTTACAAGTACTCTTTAAAAAATATGCAGACACATAAAACACAAACTGATACAAAAAAATCAATGATCAGTCTTACGGATACATATTTGTAAATATCTTTATAAATATTTGAATTACATCCCTTTACAGTATTGCAGTGTGTAATGACCCCTTGTATATTGGTTATTTCATGTGTTTCAACTGGATAGTTTGTACTAATAAATCAAACTTTAACATCATGTGTAAATCATTTGATTTTTGCAATTGTTTTATTAGACGGAAAATATAAGCATTTTGTGCCCGTTTTTTAGTGAAACAAGTCACTTATACGTGTGTTGTAACATAATATATATATATGTAATGTGGTAAATGAAATGGCTCGCTTAACAGCAAAATTCCAAGACGAATTTCATAAAATATTGTATGAAATCACTATGATTGTAAAATTCTTTTTATCATATTACCATGATAACAACAACCATAAATTGGAGAGAAAACGTTTGTGTGTGTTTTACGTTTATTTATCGTCGCTACCGGTTGCCCATATGAGCGACGCCTCCTGAAGAGATTAATTATTTTAGATTTTGGAGGATAGTGCATGATACAGTCAGAGACCCATTCCAGAATCTCCTCTGATTCTTTTACGTGCACGGTGTACAGCACGGACACGAGCCCTCGGTTTAACGTCCCATCTGAAAGACTGTTAATTTGATTAGGGTCAGACGGGGGATCGAACCTGCGATCCCTGGATTACCTGTCCAGCGTGTTACCACTGGACTACAGATCCGTCTAAAAAAACGTTTTCTGTTTGCATTTATTAATTACATCTCAATACAATCAGAAATGTGGATCCGTACGCCGCAGTAATGTGGATCCGTACGCCGCAGTAATGTGCATCCGTACGCCGCAGTAATGTGGATCCGTACGCCGCAGTAATGTGGATCCGTACGCCGCAGTAATGTGCATCCGTACGCCGCAGTAATGTGCATCCGTACGCCGCAGTAATGTGCATCCGTACGCCGCAGTAATGTGCATCCGTACGCCGCAGTAATGTGCATCCGTACGCCGCAGTAATGTGGATCCGTACGCCGCAGTAATGTGCATCCGTACGCCGCAGTAATGTGCATCCGTACGCCGCAGTAATGTGCATCCGTACGCCGCAGTAATGGGGATATTTAACATTTTATTGATTTAAACAGTTGATTTTCAACACATAAAACATGAACATAAACTATAATTATGTCGAATGTGTCACAAGCAAGCTGCCATGCTGCGACCAATCAGAATCCTTCCCAGGTGTATTACACGTGTGTACATCCAAGCAAATATGTGATGGCTGTATGAAACTGAATACAATCAAATTTAAAGCACCGGCATAATGGTGTATTAAAATTAACCACGAGATCGCACAGTACAGGCGGGTTTAATTTTAATTCTTATACAATTACATGTACATGCAATATATGTATTATACACAAATATGTATTAACTTGACACTTGTACTATATGGCAATACGGATAATGCACGTATATAGGCGCCACCATTTGGAACAATTATGTCCGGCTGCCGGTCTCCTCAAGGCGTGCACGTCGCGGTTGGGGCACATCTCTCAGCAGCAGCGTAGGATACTGGGATCTTCTCATGATCGACCTTGCAACAAGGGACACACGCGTCACCACCGCTGTGTTACGGAAGTGGTCGAGCTATGGACAGACCCTGGAGCGACCGAGACGACCAAATGTCTGTTTATATGCTGTTGCGGGATGACCAACAGAGAAGAGGGTGGCCATAAGAAGAGCCGTTCGAAAGAAAGAAGTTACAGGACGTGTCACCATGTACAGGAAGAAGAAACATCAACCGCATGTCAACATTTTACAGCGCCATCACCAGAAACACCAAGAGCCATTCTACTAGACACATTCAACAACTCAACAACAGTTCACGATAATCGACGGTGCTTAGCACGAAACCTCATAACCCCACGTAGAATTCTCGCGGCGGCGAGGGTAAATAAACGGAATCATCATCACAATTATGCTCGATCCCCCGTTTGACATTAACCCATTCAACACCAAGTAACTCACATGGACTGGTCCATGATATTTTTAGACCAATATATTAATAACAAAATTACATTTGGATCAGTTCATTTATTATCTCGTCACGAGCCGGCTCATCTGGATCTACACTTTTTTGTAAGCCAATTTAGACGTCTGTGGTGTTGAAAGGGTTAATAATATAAACAATGTTTTAGATGGTACTACAAACGTAGGTCTCGTCTGTATCATCATGTATTGGTGATATATATACCTGGCGCCTGGCCTACAAGCATAGGATTCGGGAAGTACTAATGTTCATAAAAAAGAGGTGTCTCATAAGTCAGAAATGACTGGCCCTTTAAATAAGGGTGACACTATAATAAACAAACACTTTACACTTTACTTTTTATACCTGGCATGTATAAGAACCAGGGAGCTTCTGCACTTTAGTTTAGAGTATCTTGACTATCTTCTAAATACTAATATGACTAACACACTCCCGGAAGCGTCGCCCCCTTATTAAGGGGGCGACGATAAATAAACTTATTAAACGACAATTCTAATCAGAAGATAATTGCAACAGAGTATGTGCTTAATATCATTGTTTCTGTAGGAAACTACTCCATCTAATCTATAATGCCATCCATTCCACTTCTATTGTTTAAAACTCAACACGCAATGTGCAATGATGGGGGGGGGGGGGTATACACATGTCCGTTTCGTGTCAATCTAAACGCGACAAAGGGCGTTGGCTATGCTTATCAAGAACAGTGTCAGGCCGTCTATGAGAAAACAAATTGTAGTTTTGCTGAACAATTTATGGTTTTATTATGACTACATTATTTGCCTTATTTGAAGAAAATTCACAATTACACAGTTAATTCGTTTTCTGTTCTTGATTTGTTTGGTCATTAGCAAACTGATTTTCGTGTATTTTATAATTATATTGGTAATTATGTAGGTCGGTCAAAGCTAGGCACAGGTTATGTTCCTGGTGTTATACCTACACTAAATAAAATGTGTATATGTACATTGGCTTATGCGTCATAATGTGACACGTAACTTGTATTACCATTACCGAAAATAATGTTTAATTATTTCAAAACGAGGCTATGTATACTGTCATGAAATTTAAAAAAAAACATCTTTAATGCCATGATATAAATTATGTGTCATTATCATAATACTGGTATGCACTTATAAATAATATTTATATGTTCTCGTCATCAGCATATTAATAGCTTCCATTTGTCAATATGAAATATTTATTTATTTTGACATGTATTTAGTCACCAGAACAATGTTTTGCATTGATGGAAATGTTCAATAGTATGCACACACGTCCTGTAGTATCAGGGCTTATCGTTGAGCTATATTCATTTGTAGTCCATTTCCTAGAACTGTCACAAAGCGCGAGACACGTCGGATGATGTTTCTCTCAATTTCTCAAAATTCCCAGTGATAAATCGTCGGCGCTGTATTGACTGTCAAACGAGCGGAACTCCGCTACTCCACGACGAGGCGTAAGTGTTTCTTAAGTACTAAATTGAACAAGGACCGAGGCCCGACAACATTGAGCACTTAATTGCACTACACTTTGATAGTAAGCTCCACTTGGCGTATGAATACAATATACAGAATGGCGTATTGTTTTCTTTGTGTGACAACATCTAATGTTTCTCCGGATGGCGTCTTTAATAATACCTTTGCAAATTAAATTTACTTACCGACACGTCGGGTATATTTTGGGAATTTTCTGTTTGTGCTTAGCGTCGTACCAACAGCTGGCGACTATCTTGGTAATTAAATAGCTCCATGTCTATGCTGCATTGAGTATGTTGTTATAGTGTCATCGTCAAAATGCAAGGCAAACCTCATATCGTATGGCATGAAATACACCCGGCACTGTCACGCACACGTAGGTACGCACCACGCCCTCACCCCCACTCACACCTGTGCATACCGTGATACGTTTGCATTATAACATAGATACGCTGTAGTTAATTTCAACGTGCAAAGAGGTAAGTAACTTGTGTGAGGCTTAAGCCAATCGATTCCAAATGACTCCGGGCATCAATACATACAAAAATGAAACACAAACACCAACATGAAACCTTAAAAATAAAATGATTTACAGAAATAAATTCCGCCATCTTATCGGGAAGGGCCGTAACTAATGTTGCTAGAACGTGTGGCCTGACCCGTTTGCCTTTATTTAATTTGTCATGTTTTGTATTCATATGTAAATATTAAACTAAGCCATCTTATCAACACAGCCTGTGCTAAGTTTGCTGCGGACGACGGTACCACACAATTCTCCAACGTCTTGACCTCGCGTCTCCGAAGGTACCACACACTTCTCCAACGTGTTGGCCTCACGTCTCCGAAGGTACCACACAATTCTCCAACGTATTGGCCTCACGTCTCCGAAGGTACCACACAATTCGCCAACGTCTTGGCCTCACGTCTCCGAAGGTACCACACAATTCGCCAACGTCTTGGCCTCACGTCTCCGAAGGTACCACACAATTCTCCAACGTCTTGGCCTCACGTCTCCGAAGGTACCACACAATTCTCCAACGTCTTGGCCTCACGTCTCCGAAGGTACCACACAATTCTCCAACGTATTGGCCTCACGTCTCCGAAGGTACCACACAATTCTCCAACGTCTTGGCCTCACGTCTCCGAAGGTACCACACAATTCTCCAACGTATTGGCCTCACGTCTCCGCTCAGAATTTACACGGAGTTTCCAGAAATCACTTTCTGGGCGAAATAGAAAAGTGTATCATGTTTCCAAGTTGGGAGCACATAAACTACGTGGAAGAATGATAGCAGAACAAAATTGATTTTCCAATCAACTACTCATTTCCATTCCATACAATGTACATTGACCGAGTAAAAGCAATTATTGCGTGTCTTCTGCTGCATTTTCTAGCGTGACGTTGTAACAGTCACTAGCCAAAATAAAAGGAGAGCTTGTACTCACTATTTCAATTGTGCCTGTTCGGGAAGGACCGAACTAATGTTGCTAGAATCTGTGGCCTGACCCGTTTGTCTTTATTTAATTTGTCACGTTTTGTATTCACATGTATATGTAAAACGAATCGAGCAATAAAATATGATTAAACTAAAATTAAGTCCATGTCAGAAATGTTGATGCAATAAATATACGCTTAAATAAATATATTTCATGTGATATTAAATTATAAATTTATTATCAATATGTTATTAATTATCTGCATTTTTACACGTTTTCCAAATTGACCACACATTTTCCTTGTGGGTGTATGTCAGACTCCAATTACACTGTATCAAGTTAGGCCTACATCTAAAATAATAAATCTTCGGAACGAAGACTGTTGGCCAGGTATATTTTATATACAAATTTATTTTAGATCGATTGCGAAACAAGTTATTTCAACTTATATAAATCACTCTCGAGACCTCATTCCTGATGGAATCCATCGCCACGAGGGAGAGAGAAGAGGCAATGTGGAATTTAAATGCCTTGCCTAATAGGGGCACAATCGTAACGGCTCCAGTGGGGCTCGAACTCCGGACCTTTCGAAGCGAACGCGTTTCTGTGATGCAACAATATTTTGACAGCAGATTATATGGACCTTTCTGCAGGGATAAAATGTACAAGATCACCGAGTACTTGTTCATTGACGAGACGCTTTTACTTGTTACAACGAAAAACGCACTGCGCTATCACGACTTCCACCAGGCCAGTTATATGAATTTGACTTATTTTATTTAGCAAAGTTATATTACAGAAATTCCCTAACGACAGTTTATTGTGAACGTAACCGTGTTTCTTGATAAATAATAGTTGATACTGTATCATCAGTGTATGATATTCTGCTGAAATATAATGTACATCCTCTGTTACTAATAGTTTATACAAATTTATTTTAGCTCGATTGTGAAACAAGTTATTTCAACTTATATTAATCACTCTCGAGACCTCATTCCTGATGAAATCCATCGCCACGAGGGAGAGAGGAGGCAACGTGGAATTTAAATGCCTTGCCTAAGGACACAATCGTAACGGCTCCAGCGGGGCTCGAACAGTGTTACTAATACAATAAACACACTTGAATTTGTATCTAACCAGTCACGTGATGTAAATATATTATATGAAGCTGTATTATTACACGATTATGTACTATGAACAAGTCTGGTAATAAACTGGTGTTTTGTTCTACATTAATTGATTTTTTGTTCAAATTGATTTAGTTTTGGCCACGAGCATACATGTATCTAGGTAAAATGTTAGTTCTTAATTCTCTATAAAGTGGGCAGTCATGATATTCATTTTCAACACCATTTAGGTTACAACATTTACAAATTCATTGATTTCTTACTATATTCATGTATTATCATATCGTCATTCTTCAATAAACAGTTGGAAGTTGTAATTTAACGCAATGTGGAATTCGTGTTAGCCCAGTGTGGAAGTCGTAATCATGCAGTATGGAAGTCGTGATAGCGCAGTGTGGAAGTGATAGCGCAGTGTGGGAGTCGTGATAGCGCAGCATGGAAGTCGTGATAGCGCAGTTCGGGAGTCGTGATAGCGCAGTGTGGGAGTCGTGATAGCGCAGTGTGGGAGTCGTGATAGCGCAGTGTGGGAGTCGTGATATCGCAGTGTGAGAGTCGTGATAGCGCAGTGTTGGAGTCGTGATAGCGTAGTGTGGATGTCGTGATAGCGCAGCATGGAAGTCGTGATAGCGCAGTTCGGGAGTCGTGACAGCGCAGTGTGAGAGTCGTGATAGTGCAGTGTGAGAGTCGTGATAGCGCAATGTATATGTCGTGATATCGCAGTTCGGGAGTCGTGATAGCGCAGTGTGGGAGTCGTGATAGCGCAATGTGGATGTCATGATAGCGTAGTGTGGATGTCGTTATAGCGCAGTGTGGGAGTCGTGATATCGCAGTGTGGGAGTCGTGATAGCGCAATGTGGATGTCATGATAGCGTAGTGTGGATGTCATTATAGCGCAGTGTGGGAGTCGTGATATCGCAGTTCGGGAGTCGTGATAGCGCAGTGTGAGAGTCGTGATAGCGCAGTGTGAGAGTCGTGATAGCGCAGTGTGAGAGTCGTGATAGCGCAATGTATATGTCGTGATATCGCAGTTCGGGAGTCGTGATAGCGCAGTGTGGGAGTCGTGATAGCGCAATGTGGATGTCATGATAGCGTAGTGTGGATGTCGTTATAGCGCAGTGTGGGAGTCATGATATCGCAGTGTGGGAGTCGTGATAGCGCAATGTGGATGTCATGATAGCGTAGTGTGGATGTCGTTATAGCGCAGTGTGGGAGTCGTGATATCGCAGTGTGAGAGTCATGATAGCGCAGTGTGGGAGTCGTGATACGCAGACAACATGATACGAGTGGAGTCGTGATAGCGCAGTGTGGAGTCGTGATAGCGCAGTGTAGTCGTGATACGCAATGAGTCGTGATACGCAGTCGGAGTCGTGATAGCGCAGTGTGATAGCGCAGTGTGAGAGTCGTGATAGCGCAGTGTGGGAGTCGTGATAGCGCAATGTGGATGTCGTGATAGCGCGCATGGAAGTCGTGATAGCGCAGTTCGGGAGTCGTGATAGCGCAGTGGGAGTCGTGATAGCGCAGTGTGAGAGTCGTGATAGCGCAATGTATATGTCGTGATATCGCAGTTCGGGAGTCGTGATAGCGCAGTGTGGGAGTCGTGATAGCGCAATGTGGATGTCATGATAGCGTAGTGTGGATGTCGTTATAGCGCAGTGTGGGAGTCGTGATATCGCAGTGTGGGAGTCGTGATAGCGCAATGTGGATGTCATGATAGCGTAGTGTGGATGTCGTTATAGCGCAGTGTGGGAGTCGTGATATCGCAGTGTGAGAGTCATGATAGCGCAGTGTGGGAGTCGTGATATCGCAGTGTGAGAGTCGTGATAGCGCAGTGTGGGAGTCGTGATAGCGTAGTGTGGATGTCGTGATAGCGCAGCATGGAAGTCGTGATAGCGCAGTTCGGGAGTCGTGATAGCGCAGTGTGAGAGTCGTGATAGCGCAGTGTGAGAGTCGTGATAGCGCAATGTATATGTCGTGATATCGCAGTTCGGGAGTCGTGATAGCGCAGTGTGGGAGTCGTGATAGCGCAATGTGGATGTCATGATAGCATAGTGTGGATGTCGTTATAGCGCAGTGTGGGAGTCGTGATATCGCAGTGTGGGAGTCGTGATAGCGCAATGTGGATGTCATGATAGCGTAGTGTGGATGTCGTTATAGCGCAGTGTGGGAGTCGTGATATCGCAGTGTGAGAGTCGTGATAGCGCAGTGTGGGAGTCGTGATATCGCAGTGTGAGAGTCGTGATAGCGCAGTGTGGGAGTCGTGATAGCGTAGTGTGGATGTCGTGATAGCGCAGCATGGAAGTCGTGATAGCGCAGTTCGGGAGTCGTGATAGCGCAGTGTGAGAGTCGTGATAGCGCAGTGTGAGAGTCGTGATAGCGCAATGTATATGTCGTGATATCGCAGTTCGGGAGTCGTGATAGCGCAGTGTGGGAGTCATGATAGCGCAATGTGGATGTCATGATAGCGTAGTGTGGATGTCGTTATAGCGCAGTGTGGGAGTCGTGATATCGCAGTGTGGGAGTCGTGATAGCGCAATGTGGATGTCATGATAGCGTAGTGTGGATGTCGTGATAGCGCAATGTGGATGTCATGATAGCGTAGTGTGGATGTCGTTATAGCGCAGTGTGGGAGTCGTGATATCGCAGTGTGAGAGTCGTGATAGCGCAGTGTGGGAGTCGTGATAGCGTAGTGTGGATGTCGTGATAGCGCAGTGTGGGAGTCGTGATAGCGCAGCGTGGATGCCATGATAGCGCAGTGTGGGAGTCGTGATAGCGCAGTGTGGATGCCATGATAGCGCCGTGTGTGAGTCGTGATAGCGCAGTGTGTGAGTCGTGATAGCGCAATGTGGGAGTCGTGATAGCGCTATGTGAAAAATGTGGTAGCACGTTCGCTTTAGGTGTGAAAGGCCCGGAGTGCGCGCCCAGCTGAAGCCGTTACGATTTGTTCACTGATGCAAGGCATCTAAATTCCACATTGTCTTTTCTATCTCCTTCATTGCGATGTATTCCATCAGGAATGAGGTCTCGAGAGCGATTAATCTAACGTTGTAAAACTTGTTTCGCAATCGTGCTAAAATAAAATGGTATACACTACTAATAAACAGTTTATGAGCCGGAAATCTAAAACGTCTGAAAGTTCCTGGTTATAAAATAGTGGTTCCAACTAGTTTCTTAAGGATCGTAGACGACAGAAGTCATGTCTATTAGGCGGGCGAAGGGTTTCATAATGGATGACGTGAACAATATTAAAATTTATCGCGAATTTAAATAAACTGCATCTGTCAGGCTCATTATGGTTACGGTGGCAGTGTGGGTAAATACTTTCAGGGCAGACACTTAGGTTTGTCACGCATGTTTGTCACGTATGTTTGGCACGTATGTTTGGCACGGAAGTACACATTTTACTGTGATCATGTTTGTTGAGAAAAGACTGTAAAATATATCATACATAGTGTTGCTAGGTGGTGGATGACGGCCACATCGAAGCCTTGCTTACGGCACGGGTGGGCACCCAGCAAGAATCACCGACCTTCTAGATGTCAGCTGGGTAACTACTTCTCATGCAATAGTTCGACAACTGAGGCAAATGACCTAACATCAACGACTTTAACCACCTGGTCACGGAGCACCCACAATATCATCAACCGGATTATGGGAACAAATTGAGAAAATGTAATAAAATATCTTGAGAATAACAAAGACTGTATCATATATACATGAACGATTCCATATTATTTATACAGTATATATATATATATAACCTACATACATTGTGTAGCTGGCTGTGCACAATATATGGTTCTTAAATCTAATAAATATGTAAAGTGTTCATGGATGTTGCAAATGCCTTCGACAATGTAGCAAACACACGACACTAGCATACTACTACTTAGACAGACACGTGGAAAAGGTTTTGTTTTAATTAGTATCAGTATAAAAATTCCAAACAGCATGCAGCGTGCATATTTCTATGTACATGTAATTGATATGGGAAAGCTAAAATAACAGCATTGCTGATGTCGTATAACGTGAACTGTGTTGATGCGATGCAAAAACACATCTCGACAACAACTCGATTTTCATTTAAATACAAAACCAGTCAAGATGACGTAGAGAATAATGAACTGCAAATATTGTGACATTTGTCAAAATATCAACGGAACCATTTAACGCTTAATTCTGTCAATTTAACGGTGAATTTATTTCCATATTTTTCTCCTTAGTTAACCAGATTTTGATGAAATAAATTGTCCCCACCCTTTGATTAAATCGAAAGCAATTCAGCATAAAGTCCCTACCGCTGTGTTCTATTGTAGCCACTGAGAAGATGCGCTCTGTCTTGCCGCGCTCTAGAAGATGTTCCTTTGTATTGCCAATTTGCGGCGACGTAAAATACTAATGATTCTATTCAGACCTTATTTAGGACGATTTTAAGTTCGTTGGAAGAACATTCTCTAGGCGGTTTCTGCCTATGATACTTTATTACAGATTATTATAAGCATATTAGGGCTTGCGTGTCTTCCGAGCGCTGTTCCAATGCTCATACAATCGGTTGCGTGACGAGAGACAACTAGCTTCCCCAAGCGAACGGCGGACTTTCTAACTTCACTGTCAGACGAATCAAGCTAACATATAGCCAAATCAATAGCTGTAGGGAAAATTTAAGGAATTGTTCAATTTCCTCCTATTCTAAGAAGATATTCTTCGACATTCATATGTATGCGTCCAGATTCATTGTATGATGTTGTTTCTTTTTTGTGCGTTGTATTTGCTGAATAATCTAAAGTTATTCTTACTATTTAGATGCTTGTACATACATTTAGTGAGACATATGTCAGTTACTGCCCCTGAATACTCTCTAAAGGTCCCCTCAAGCGATTTCCATCGTTCGCCCATATGGTTCGCCGGGTAAATAAGCTCAATCATCTCTATCTTCTATCGTTTTTATTGTTGTTACCTTTTCACCACATGCTATAAATTCAATCCACTTTCTCATCTTATTAAATTACTGTATCTCGACAGATATCCTATAGTGTACCATCCAATGGGTACTTGTCTATAAACGTTTGTTGTCAATTAACTCAAATAATTTTGATAAAATCACATTTATCATACAGAATAAAACAATAAAAACAAAGGATTCCAACTAAAGGATATATATACATTTCGGGATATATCGAACTTTATCTGCCAAGGGATGTAATGGCAAACAGTCAGCGATGTCGCTCATTAATTTACTGTAATATTTCCAACTTGCATTTACAGTATACACCCACACTACAGTTACTTCATGGTAATTATTAAGTTTACTTTAGTTATCATTTATGCCCACACTACAACGGTTAATACACTGTAATTATTTCTACTTGCATCTACAGTATATGTCCACACTACAACGGTTAATACACTAATTATTTCTACGTATATCTACAGTATATGCCCACACTACAGCGGTTAATACACTAAGTAGTTATACTTGTATCTACAGTATATGCCCACACTACAACGGTTAATACACTGTAATTAGTTCTACTTGCATCTACAGTATATGTCCACACTACAACGGTTAATACACTACGTATTTCTACTTGTATCTACAGTATATGCCCACACTACAACGGTTAATACACTGTAATTAGTTCTACTTGTATCTACAGTATATGCCCACACTACAACGGTTAATACACTAAGTATTTCTACTTGTATCTACAGTATATGTCCACACTACAACGGTTAATACACTACGTATTTCTACTTGTATCTACAGTATATGCCCACACTACAACGGTAAATACACTAAGTATTTCTACTTGTATCTACAGTATATGCCCACACTACAACGGTTAATACACTAAGTATTTCTACTTGCATCTACAGTATATGCCCACACTACAACGGTTAATACACTACGTATTTCTACTTGTATCTACAGTATATGCCCACACTACAACGGTTAATACACTAAGTATTTCTACTTGTATCTACAGTATATGTCCACACTACAACGGTTAATACACTACGTATTTCTACTTGAATCTACAGTATATGCCCACACTACAACGGTTAATACACTAAGTATTTCTACTTGCATCTACAGTATATGCCCACACTACAACGGTTAATACACTAAGTATTTCTACTTGCATCTACAGTATATGCCCACACTACAACGGTTAATACACCAAGTATTTCTACTTGCATCTACAGTATATGCCCACACTACAACGGTTAATACACTAAGTATTTCTACTTGTATCTACAGTATATGCCCACACTACAACGGTTAATACATTGTAATTATTTCTACTTGTATCTACAGTATATGTCCACACTACAACGGTTAATACATTGTAATTATTTCTACTTGTATCTACAGTATATGCCCACACTACACCGGTTAATACACTACGTATTTCTACTTGTATCTACAGTATATGCCCACACTACAACGGTTAATACACTAAGTATTTCTACTTGTATCTACAGTATATGCCCATATAACAACGGTTAATACACTGAAAGTATTTCTACTTGTATCTACAGTATATGCCCACACTACAACGGTTAATACACTAAGTATTTCTACTTGTATCTACAGTATATGCCCACACTACAACGGTTAATACATTGTAATTATTTCTACTTACATCTACAGTATATGCCCACACTATAACGGTTAATACACTGTAAGTATTTCTACGTGTATCTACAGTATATGCCCACACTACAATGGTTAATACACTAAGTATTTCTACTTGTATCTACAGTATATGCCCACACTACAACGGTTAATACACTAAGTATTTCTACTTGTATCTACAGTATATGCCCACACTACAACGGTTAATACACTAAGTATTTCTACTTGTATCTACAGTATATGCCCACACTACAACGGTTAATACACTGTAAGTATTTCTACTTGCATCTACAGTATATGCCCACACTACAACGGGTATTACACTGTAAGTATTTCTACTTGTATCTACAGTATATGCCCACACTACAACGGTTAATACACTAAGTATTTCTACTTGTATCTACAGTATATGCCCACACTACAACGGTTAATACACTAAGTATTTCTACTTGTATCTACAGTATATGCCCACACTACAACGGTTAATACACTGTAATTATTTCTACTTGCATCTACAGTATATGCCCACACTACAACGGTTAATACATTAAGTATTTCTACTTGCATCTACAGTATGTGCCCACACTACAACGGTTAATACACTGTAATTATTTCTACTTGCATCTACAGTATATGCCCACACTACAACGGTTAATACACTAAGTAGTTCTACTTACATCTACAGTATATGTCCACACTACAACGGTTAATACACTGTAATTATTTCTACTTACATCTACAGTACATGCCCACACTACAACGGTTAATACACTGTAATTATTTCTACGTGCATCTACAGTATATGCCCACACTACAACCGTTAATACACTAAGTATTTCTACTTGTATCTACAGTATATGCCCACACTACAACGGTGAATACACTAAGTATTTCTACTTGTATCTACAGTATATGCCCACACTACAACGGTTAATACACTACGTATTTCTACTTGTATCTACAGTACATGCCCACACTACAAGGGTTAATACACTAAGTATTTCTACTTGCATCTACAGTATATGTCCACACTACAACGGTTAATACACTGTAATTATTTCTACTTGCATCTACAGTATATGCCCACACTACAACGGTTAATACACTAAGTATTTCTACTTACATCTACAGTATATGCCCACACTACAACGGTGAATACACGAAGTATTTCTACTTGTATCTACAGTATATGTCCACACTACAACGGTTAATTCTCTACAATTATTTCTTATTGTGCTACTTATATGTACAGTAACCCAGTTCCAATGTTCCAATGTATATAATATATATAATGGTGTATGTGTTATATCATGTGATATGTTTCTAGTATTATATTTGTAAGTGACTTATAAGCCCATTGGGCCGGGTGTATTTAATTGTATAATGTATATGTAAATAGTGTCTGTTATGTACACAAGTCACTATAATAAACAAATTACTTACTTACTTACTTATATACCTACTTTATTTCTAATAAACCTACACTACAGGCACTATTGATATACATAGTTCGTTGGTTCCAGGCTGCAAGTATTACACCCTAATATGTATGCAATGTACGACAGTCTTTCCTGGATTGTTCGTAATGAACTAATTGATTTGGTCGTTGTGGGTTGTGAGTTGGTCGTTGTGGGTTGTGGGTGTGGGTTGGTCGTTGTGGGTTGTGGTCATATAGCGACTCTCCAGCTATTATTGGTGGAGGAAGACAGCGGCCGGGTGTTCCTCCGAGCACCAACCGGCACCGGGTAGAACCACCGACCCACTGCAAGCCAGCTAGATAGCGTCCTCACACGTAGCAATTCCACATCCCCAGTAGGAATCAAATCAACGGCGGTGAGGGGCAAATGACTTGAAGTCAAAGACCGTAACCACGCGGCGGATCAGTAGTCCAGTGGTAACACGTTGGACTGGTAATCCAGATTAACAGTCTTTCAGATGGGACTTTAAACCGAGGTCTCGTGTCGGTGCTGTACACCGTGCACGTAAAAAGAACCATGGGAGACTCTGGAATGGGTCTCTCTCTTTCTCTCTCTCTGTATCATTGACTATCCTCCAAAAATCTAAAGTGACTAATCTCTTCTGGAGGCGTCGTACATATGGCAACCGGTAGCGACGATAAATAAACGTAAACGACACACAACCACGCGCCTACGGATGGCCCTCATTACATATTATGGGAGTTTAAAGCGACATTACATCGTAAAGAGCAAATAAAATGTATTTTTTTCACGTATAAATGCATTGCTACTACAAATTCTTCCGAATACATTCGAACACTAACATTGAATCAATAAACAGTGTGTTTGTGGTCTACAAGCTTTCCAAATTGAAAGTAGGATTTCATATAACGGTCATTGGAGTCAATATAAACTCGAGTTAATGTCGTTTAGAGATAATTTAACTACGATTAGTCGACAAATAATATACATAGGCACACATGTGAGATATAACGGCAAATGTGTTCCATAAATCGTGTTATTCATGATACACTAGTTGTATTACGCTTGGATGTCGACACTATTTACATTATTTTGTTATGTTAACAAACCTCGTATTCGACGTTTGTTTATTAGATGAAATACTCATTGTTGAGGCAAATATTTGGGGGGGGGGGGGGAAATAATACCATATAATAGGAAAATACATTCTGTAGAAATTTGTGTTTTCACTGTTTCGAGTCACTTTATGGTATAGTGACGTTAAGGTGTAGTACAAATAATTCATGTTTTATACAAATTTATTTTAGCTCGATTGCGAAACAAGTTCTTTCAACTTATATAAATCGCTCTCGAGACCTCATTCCTGATGGAATCCATCGCCACGAGGGAGAGAAGAGGCAACGTGGAATTTAAATGCCTTGCCTAAGGACACAATCGTAACGGCTCCAGCGGGGCTCGAACTCCGGACCTTTCGCACCTGAAGCGAACGCGCATCCACTGCACTATCACGACTTCCACATGAAATAATTCATGATCACCGTGGCAGTGTCAAAGCTACTCCCTAATAATAATGGTATCCTGTTGTATTTATATACCGTATATATATTGAATGAACTGAATAAAATATGTTTAAACTAACATATACCATTGAAATAAATGTGAAATATGTTGTAATTGTGTTTTGTTTAATATATTACAAGTTGTTTAAAAGTGGTGTGAAGTGTTATAAACTGCATTGTTGTGCAGAAATTCACCAATTGTCGGCAGTTGTTGTTCACACTCGATGCCAATATTGGTTATGTTTAATACCAATTAACATTGTTGCGTTTAATTGATTATTTCCGGTTTTGTCCGGTTATTTCCGTAATTTTTCGGTAAAAAAATGCGCGAAATGTTCTGCTGACTGCACGCGAATTCATGTTTCCGCTAATATATTTAAAAGTACAAAAATGCTATAGAGCACTAAATATTTTACGCGCTAATATATCTACGTTTACAGTTTATAGTTTGTACGATAGTTCGAATGATTTTAGATAATCTTTAAACAGTTATCTCTAGAACATATTCTATATAATGTTTATATCTTCAAGTTTATAAGCGTATAATATTCCACCATAAATGATAATGATCCGTTTTTTAACATCCTAATTTGGCTTGTAACATAGAGTTCTACACAGTTGCCCCGGGATATAAGCTCGGGTCACCATCAATTAACGTGTCTAATCTCGCTCTTCATTCCCATCTTTTTATACTACAAAGAATACGCGCCGCTGCCAGTATTTTAGTATCAGAATTTTGATCATTTTTACGACATATATGGCCTTTTATGTACATTTTATTGCGTAGATCACGTGAGTTACGACGGGATTGCACGCACCTCTTAACTCTTGCCTGGAACTTGTTCCGTCTGTTTTGACGGGTTCCGATACACAATGAATATATTAAAAATGGTTACAGGTCACAAGCACGTTTTTGTATGTTTGTTTGTTGGGGGTGGTTTAGCGTCGTACCAACAGTTTGGGTCATATGGCGACTACATGTATTATTGGTGGAGGATGCCCCCCCCCCAGTAGTATTTCAGGCACGGACGGGCACACGGGTAGAACCATCGACCTACCGTAAGCCAGCCTGATGGTTTTCTCACTTGAAAGAATTCGACACCCGATTGAGATTCTAACCTATGTACAGCGGTGAGGTGCAAGTGTTTTGAAGTCCACAACATTTAAACACTCAGCCACTGCAACCCGGGTTCCTTCACCAGCACGTAGTATAAATGCTACTATATACAGACCAGCACGTAGCAATAATGTCATTGCATACAGACCAGCACGTAGCATGCATGCTACTGAATAAAGACAAACACGTAGTATGAATGTTACTGTATACATACTAGAACGTAGCATGCATGCCATTGCATACATACCAGCACGTAGCATGCATATCATTGCATACAGACCAGCACGTAGCATGCATGACATTGCATACATACCAGCACGTAGCATGCATATCATTGCATACATACCAGCACGTAGCATGCATATCATTGCATACAGACCAGCACGTAGCATGCATATCATTGAATACAGACCAGCACGTAGCATGCATGCCATTGCATACAGACCAGCACGTATCATGCATATCATTGAATACAGATCAGCACGTAGCATACATGCCATTGCATACAGACCAGTACGTAGCATGAATGCCATTGCATAAATATCAACGCGTAGTACGAATGCTAATGTATACAGACCAGTACATAGCATGAATGCCATTACATACAGACCAGCACGTAGCATGAATGTCATTGCATACAGACAAGCACGTAGCATGCATGCCGTTGCATACAGACCAGTACGTAGCATGAATGCCATTGCATACAGACCAGTACGTATCATAAATATTACTGTATACATACCAGCACGTAGCATAAATGCTACTGTATACAGATCAACACGTAGCATGAATTTTACTGTATACATACCAGCACGCACGTAGCATGAATGTTACTGCATATAGATCAGCACGTAGCATGAATGTTACTACATACATATCAGCACGTAGCATGAATGTTACTGCATACAGATCAGCACGTAGCATGAATGTTACTGTATACAGATCAGCACGTAGCATGAATGCTACTGTATACATATCAGCACGTAGCATGAATGCTACTGTATACAGATCAGCACGTAGCATGAATGTTACTGCATACATATCAGCACGTAGCATGAATGTTACTGCATACAGATACAAAGAGCATAATAGCAGCCGAAGATTGCATGGTACGACAGAAATAGGAGGATTTGAATGCGTGTTTGTGTTGTGGGTTTAAAGTCGTTCCGACAAGCATATAGCAAATCTCCAGGATAGGTTGGTGGAGAAAGGCCCCGTGGTGCCCACCTGAACAGTATTTCTGGCACGTACGGCCACCCACCCTGGTAGAAACACCGACCTCCCGCAAGACAGCTGTATAGCTTCCTCACATGAAATAATTCTACACCAACTGTAGGATTCGAACCTAGAGCTGAGATGGATAAGTGAAAAATGGAAATAATTAAAAAAGATTATAGATATTTAGTTGTTTATACGCGTATATTATATTCATATGTACGTGTGTGCGTAGTTTGTATACATATCGAACAGATACTCATATGTACGTGTGTGCGTAGTTTGTATACATATCTGACATATACTCATATGTATGTGTGTGCGAGTGTCTAATGTACAGCCTAGGTAGCCACCAGCGTGCCGTATCTCAAACACGTACATCACAGTTTAATATAGATTGTCGTCTATTTCTATATATGCCGCAGCACCCTCTCACGAATAATCATTCTGTACAGTATCAAACTCATTGAGGACCCTAGAATCGCCAGTTACAAGATGTTTTACAATTATAAGATGCTTTGTAGTTTTAGTTACACAGTCTTTCTACATAATCAAGTCATAAAACTAAAGGTCGCCGATATAAACATGGTGGATCGTGGCATACCATGTTCGTACATGCGGACGCTTTCATAACCGGAAGTTCATTACTTTGAAATCAGTCGACCAGACAGACTCCAGTAATATCTTCCACCAAGATCAGAGAGCCGTTTTACGGAAATTCAGTATAATTAGTGAACATAAAACAGCATAAATTATAAAACGATTGACAATACCTGTCCTCACTTTCCGGTGCTAGGCAACAAACATGAACTGCCATTTTTCAAAATGGCTTCCCACTTCCGGTAAGAGAGAAGAAAAACTGATACTTAGATAAAAACTAAGATGATCAAACAAAGTTGGCGACAGTAAAGTAGTAACTATAGATCACCCCATTTAGAGCACACGTAATTACCATTTTGAAAATGACGTTTGGGTGATTAATGGCAAATAATGGCGCGTTCTCTAGAAATTGTCGTCTGGTCATTGTTCAGGTTTAGAAACAAATGTTACATACCTGCGAGAGTAGTCGAAATTCTGTAATACAGTTGCATGCTTCTTTTAATATAAGTGCAGTATATTATATATTGTTCTAAATTAAGAACATGTGTCCAACTAGTTTGGACACATATTTTTATACGAGAGGCGGGCATGATCTGGGTCATCCTTACTATACCCCGCTATGCAACGACTATAGGAGACAATGGGAACCATACGTATTTCTGTCACGACCGATTGTTGGGTTCTTAATTGTTTACGCGAGGTATTGGTCCTATAATTGCAATACTGGATGGTGATAGGTTACAGTGGTATGCAAGTCAGCGACCATGACCACTCTACTATGGAGGTGGATTTTCTTCAATTTGCTTTAAGCGGCCTGTAAGTATTAACGGAATAGACATACTCAATCTCAAACTACTGATCGGTTCAACTGAGTACATAATATTATTTCAGAATCAACCAACAAAGTTACTCGAGTTCGAGATTGGGATTTGAGAAAACGTTTTACAACCTCGAGGCTCGTGTTTTATAGTGTTTGCAACTAACTAAAGAAAGCTCAGTTAGTTTGTAATTCAGTATTAAAAAAATTAAATAAGATCGCGGATCTATTCCGAAAATAGTGATGCGAGATAACCTCCTCCGCCACATCATTACCAGCACCACCAGCATCATCAGCAACGTCTAGGTATTGGCAACGAGCTTTAGTGCCTTGTTACACGGAGCTGGGAAGGAGTTGTTGTAACCATTCACCCTGTGGAACGGATCACTTCCACCGACCCTGTGGAACGGATCACTTCCATCGACCCTGTGGAACGGATCACTTCCGTCCACCCAGTGGAACGGATCCATTCCGTCCATCCTGTGGAACGGATCACTTCCATCCACCCTGTGGACCGGATCACTTCCATCAACCATGTGGAACGGATCAATTCCGCCCACCCTGTGGAACGAATCACTTCCGTCCACTCTGTGGAACGGATCACTTCCATCCACCCTGTGGACCGGATCACTTCCACCCACAATATGGAACGGATCAATTCCGCCCACCCTGTGGAACGGGTCACTTCCATTCATCCTGTGGAACGGATCACTTCCGTCCACCCTGTGGAATGGATCACTTCCGTCCACCCTGTGGAACGGATCACTTCCATCCACCCCTGTGGAACGGATCACTTCCATTCACCCTGTGGAACGGATCATTTCCGTCCACCCTGTGGAACGGATCACTTCTATTCACCCTGTGGAACGGATCCATTCCGTTCACCCTGTGGAGCGGATCACTCCCGCCCACCCTGTGGAACGGATCACTCCCGCCCACCCTGTGGAACTGATCACTACCGCCCACCCTGTGGAACGGATCACTTCATCATCCCGAATTATCATCACGTTTCCATCAGCAGTCTACGATAACTCTTCTGTCGCATGTCACTATTTCTTTTATCAAATGTTTCAAAATTCATGTCACTCTAGAGTTTACATTGTCTACATTCATAAATCGTCATAAGGTTAAGCCCATATTTTCCGAGACGCACGTGATATACCATCAGGCCTTGACCTTAGATACGGACCTGAAACCTTGGCATGACCCACAATCTCAGTATAAAGTGAACCATTCTACAACGTTATTTCAAACTCCGCCAAGCACCACGTTGGCGGTGTATATAACACGGCAGTGGTATTCTGTTACGGAACGATTCTGTGACAATCTTACGTTTGTACCAAAAATTGAAAACTAATCTGGTGGCACTTCAGTTTTATGATATGTGCAGCCGAATTTGTCCCCAAATGTGCGAAGGATTATCATGAATTCGTGCGAAGAATTGATACATGTGATATTTAAGGTGATCATGGGTATTGCGCACTAATATCATCTATATACGACAAGAGATGGGGTTACGACTAGTGTTCACTGTTTTAGGCGGACAGGCAATGATACTACGAATATAGCGATGTAAAGATATTCGATAATGTACATGCTGGTAATAAAATACAAGGGACAGGAGTGGGTGGGTCCATCCTATGGTGTCTCTGGGAAATCGAGTCCGTTCTGCGTTCGTTGTAGCAACACATGTGCTCGGCTATAAACTGACACCAAACTCAAACTGCGCACTTAGAGCTAAGATTTATATATCCTTCTTTAGCACATTTGTGCATTACCATTGCATTAGTTACTAGATTATATATGTGAATTGCCGTCTTTAAGTTGATTTCATACTAGTTTCAAGATATCCCTATAAGTGATATATGCACATTGTTATATAGATTTATTGTCATTAATTGTCGCATTCTCCCTTTTCTACTCTGCTCGACAATTTCATATATCATCATATTCCATAACATTGCTATATAATTCTTATATGCAGTTTTCACTAATAGCCATATCATTTGATTTGTTATATATGTTGAGAGGCTCGTGGTAGATTAACTTTTGTTAAATGAGTTCTCTCGTAAAATAAAGTCTTATCATTATTATCATTATTATTATTATTATTTTAGAAAAATGTTTAGGCAAATTTGGAATCAAAATGCGCGAACATTTGGGTAAATTAGTGCAGTGTGTGAAGGGTCATTTTCTTCACTCGTGATATTAGTATCCATAATTCTAAAATTTGTACCGAAAAAGTAACGCTCAATATAAAAATGCACAGCTTTTGATGGTTATGTTATATATTATATGTTATATTTCGGGTTTTACGCCTGAATCAGCACCATTTTGGGCTATTTCGCCGGCGGGCAGTTTACCTAACAACACCTTTCCTGGGCAGGCTCCAGCGGTTAACCAGTACTTGGGTGCACCAACCTCCGTAAGAAACTGCCAACTTTTGATGGTGTAAGTATAGTACCATATAACGCATTTCGTACAATGGCAAGGGTTTATTAGACTCGTTGCTGGAGCAAATAGAAAGGCTCTATCAATAGCATTGCACGATCATACATTTGGAATTCATTGCTTCACATATATGTTTAAACTGCTCCAAACTAGCCAACAGTTAAAAAGTCTATACGTAATGTAGAACAATAACACACTAGTTACATAGTTCTACTATTGTTACTTCAGATGATATTGTATACAGTCGTTATCACATGTGTGCGTTACCATTGCTATAATTACTGGATTATGTGAATGGCTGTCTTTAAGATGAGTTCATACTTATTTTCAAGATACCATATAAGTCATATCTGCACATTGTTATATAGATTTATTGTCATTAATTGTCCCATTCCCATGTTTCTACTCCACTAGACAATTCATAAATATCATCATATTCCATAACATATTATATATAGTTTCTCTATTGTTCAGCTATAACATTACTATATAATTCCAATGTGCAGTTTTCACTAATAGCCCTATCTATTGGTTGCATTTGATTTGTATATATGTTGAGGGCCTCATGGTAGATACACTTTTATTAAATGAGTTCTCCCTTGTTGAGGGCCTCATGGTAGATAAACCTTTATTAAATGAGTTCTCCCTTGTTGAGGGCCTCATGGTAGATACACCTTTATTAAATGAGTTCTCCCTTGTTGAGGGCATCATGGTAGATACACTTTTATTAAATGAGTTCTCCATTGTTGAGGGCCTCATGGTAGATACACTTTTATTAAATGAGTTCTCCCTTAAAATAAAGTTATTACAATACGAGTTGATGGCCGAGATGACGACAGTAACTCATTAGATTCCTGAAAGATACATCTCAGATAGCACACTCTAAACGTGTAAATGTTTGTGTTTTGCTTGCATTTGTCAACGACGTTACATCAAAACTACTCATTCTGTGTGTTCAATAGTCCGGGTTCAAGTCTGTCGATTATTCACTAACGGTGTGGGTGTTAAATAATGATGTGTATATATGACGGATAAGGCAACACAAATCAACGCATGTTGCCGAACTAGATGTTCAAGTATACAGCAAAAACGAATTAATAAATAAGAAAACAGTGCAACTTGTTTTTAGAAAACAGTTAAAATCCGAAATTCATCATTGTTCTTCAGCAATTTGACTGTGTAAATGTTTGCTTAACGTCGCAACAACAGCTTAGGTCAACTCATATGGCGACTCGCCAGCTATTATTGGTGGAGGAAGACCCCTGGTGTAGGTCTGAGCAGTAGATGAGGCACGGACTGGTAACCACCACCGATCTACAAGTCAGCTCGAAACTAGAGCGGTGAGGGGCAAGTGACTTGAAATCAAATACCGAAGCCACTAGGTCACGTTAAGCAATACTGTGCAGAAGTCACTGTATTTAGTTTATTCAAATTTATTTTAGCTCGATTGCGAAACAAGTTCTTATAACATATATTAATCACTCTCGATACCTCATTCCTGATGGAATCCATCGCCACGAGGGAGAGAGAAGAGGCAACGTGGACATTAAATGCCTTGCCTAAGGGCACAATCGTAACGGCTCCAGCGGGGCTCGAACGCCGGACCTTTCGCACCTGAAGCGAACGCGCATCCACTGCGCTATCACGACTTTCACTGTATTTAACGACTTCATTTCTGCGTCACGACCCAATACAACAACTAACAACACGAAACCTACAATACAGGTTGTAGCAAGCTGTCGGAGCATAGGACATGTGTACATTTGCCATGTTGGATATCAAATTGTCTAATGTTGATTATAACTTGTGGCCCGACCATTTTGTTATGTTAACAGTTACACACATGTATGTATGCGTCTAATAGCATGTTAACTAATATCTCATATATTGAATGTATGTAAACTGCCATTATTTAATGATGTTATATATATTATGTTATATTTCGGGTTTTACGCCTGCATCAGCACCAGTTTGGGCTATATCGCCGGCGGGCAGTTTACATAACAACACCTTTCCTGGGCAGGCTCCAGCGGTTAACCAGTACTTGGGTGCACTAACCTCCGTAAGAAACTGCCAACGTTTTCATATAAATGAGACACGGCCTGAGCGGAGCTCGAACCCGTGACCATCAGTGATGATAGGTTACAGTGGTATACAAGTCAGCGACCTTAACCACTCGACCACAAGGCGGACCCATTATTTAATGAATTACATAATTATGCAATAAGATATGGTTCAATCAAATCAAATTCTACCGAACGTTACATCGATGTGCGTGTTTCACGCTTATTTATCGTCGCTACTGGTTGCTAATTTGAGGGACGGCTCCTGAAGGGATTAGTCATTTTAGATTTGTGGAGGATAGTGCAATGATACAGACATAAACCTATTCCAGAATCTACTCCGGTTCTTTTACGTGCACGGTGTGAAACACCGACACGAGACCTCGGTTTAAAGTCCCATCTGAAAGACTGTTATTTTTATTAGGGTCAGACGTGGGATCGAACCTGCGATCCCTGGATTACCAGTCCAATATGTTAACCACTGGACTACAGATCCGTCTGAGTTACATCGATCTTAATAAAGCATACCATATGTAGTATTGTATAATAATGTGTACAGTGTGTACACATGTCACGATTGCTTTTCTCATGCTGCAGTTGTTCTTGGATAATTACAATTGATACATAGTGACGCCATTATCTGAGCTTGAAATATGCTACCAGGGCATCAAGCATTTAACTGACGAGTCAGTTAAATGTAAAATGATAGTGTCTGAAACGGGACTTTGACCAGACTTCGAGATAACCGACGAATTCGACATAATCGACTTTGACATAACGGATGTAGACTGTATTAAGCTGTTAACCTAATTAGCCAAGTTACATTTCACTCGTAGCGACTCAAAAACAAACATAACTCACATGTAAATTTATAAGTATGTCGCAGCACGGACTTAGTCATCATTTGGTGAGCATGCGTATGCGGCCCGGCTAGCTCAGTCCGTAAAGCGTTCGACCTGTAAGCGAAAATCCAGGTCACCCTGTGACATTTGGCGCCCAACGAGGGATCGCAACTGGATATCTATTTCGAGACCATGTTCACATTGTTCTATATCACCTGGACATGTGAAAGTATTCAAATTTGGTGGGGAAGTATGTCGCAACACGAACTTAGTCACCATTGGGTAACTCATGTGTAATGGGCCCGGCTAGCTCAGTCGGTAGAGCATTCGCCCTGTAAGCGAAAGGTCCCTCGTTCGAGCCCCGTGTTGGCTGCACATTGTTCTCACCATGTGACATGCATATGGAGACAGACACAATATAATACAATGCAGCCAACGCTACACTGGCAGAAGAAATGGAAATACACGCAAACATCTGGATCTAGCTATTGTGGAATTCGCGATGGCGCAGCGGTAGTGCGTTCACTTCAGATGCGAAATACATGTAATTCGCGCCCAGCTGTGTCGTTAAGATTGTGCCATTAGGCAAGCCATTTAAATTCCATATTGCCTCTTCTGTCTTCCTCGTGGAGACGGATTCCATCAGGAGAGCGATTAACCTATCGTTGTAGAAAGCTTATTTCGCTATCGAGCTAACAGAAATGTGGATAAACGTAGCTAAATCTACATATACGAGGTACGTCAGGATATATGTGTAATTGACGTCAGGATATATGTGTAATTGCCGGTACATATCTAAAGCATTGAATGACTCGTAGCTCATTGATACAATGGTTCTAATCCTACCATACAAACTGACAATAACGTGTATAATTATCTAAATGGCTCAAACGCAGACTGGCATAATGACTTCACAAGAGTTCTACAAGGATCAATTCTCGGTTCTCTACTGTTCTTAGTGTGTGTTTTTACGTTTATTTATCGTCGCTACCGGTTGCCCATTTGAGTGACGCCTCCTGAAGAGATTAGTTATTTTAGATTTTGGAGGATAGTGCATGATACAGACAGAGACCCATTCCAGAATCTCGTCTGGGTCTTTTACGTGCACGGTGTAAAGCACCGACACGAGACCTCGGTTTAACGTCCCATCTGAAAGACTGTTAATTGTATTAGGGTCAGACGGGGGATCGAACCTGCTGTTCTTAGTGTGCATAGGAAATACAATTAAATAAAGCAATCCAATCATATATAAGGAGTGTCTGATGTTACCGTCTTCATCTTGTAGTAGACACTCCACGCCACAAAGAAACACCGTTGCTAGATATATTTACTTATCGCATTACAGCGCTTAGCTGGGTTTGTGCACTACAAGCATAGCATCAATATTATCTTCAATTTGAAATAAACCAGCAACCAGATCTCTGTATGAATAACACATTAGTAAGAAACGTTGATGAGCATTCACGTGTAGGAGTTACAATTTCAAACGATGGCGCAGGTGTATATTATGTTGATACACGCATTTGGCAGCGTAGTGGACTATTATAAGGTCTCTGACACGTCTTATTAATAGGCAGTCACGCGACCGCCTCTACCTATTCCTAATAATACCTTCAACCGGACACAGCGATACCATTACTAATTACAACAACTTGAACTTGATGCAGTCCATGCAATGTACATACACAGCACGCATTGTAACTGGACCGACTAGACGGCGCAACAAGACCTATATCCGAACTTAAAGTGGGGAACCTTAACAAGAATAAGAAGAAAAGTAGAAGCTAATATCGTTTTACAAATGCCAAATGACCTAGCGCCACCTACCTATCCCAGAAGATTATTACCAGCCGTGTATGATAAATATGTATACATTACAACACACTCTCGCTGTAACCCAATGCCATACGCAATGTTTACAGTGAGTCATTTGTGTATGGTATACATTACAAGATAGCACCAAGAGCCTCTCCTTACCTGTCGATTAAACATTAATTAATTAAAGTGATGACCAGTACGTGACGAGCGTGTGCAGAATTGATACGTAAATAACACAAACCTTTCTAATCCCCCCCCCCAAAGACCACCCACCCTCCAAGAGTCTCTTTTCATTGCATTTAATTTGTATATATATATGTTTAAATAACACAGTGGCAAGATGTTTATAATGATACACACCTACAGTAATTCATTATATAATTACAATATATATAAATTACAACATATATACTTATAGTAATTGATTATAAATATCTTACCACGGTGCTGTTTAAACCACAGGGATTCGGCACGTTTGGGGGTACTAGCATATATATTTAAGTACTTACACAGGGATTCGGCACGTTTGGGGGTACTAGTATATACATTTAAGTACTTACACAGGGATTCGGCACGTTTGGGGGTACTAGTATATATATTTACGTACTTACACAGGGATTCGGCACGTTTGGGGGTACTAGTATATATATTTAAGTATATATATACTAGTACCCCCAAACGTGCCGAATCCCTGTGGTTTAAACAGCATTCCAATATAAATTGGTATGTCTTTAAATGAACTTTATTATGTTGACTAGCTCGTAAGAGTGCATTCATAGATATGAGCTGAGAAACAGTTCAGAATAACCAGAAAGGGATTAGATTTGCAAGTAGCCAATGGATTCAAACCTTTCATACAACTCTCATATACATACAACAGACAAAACGATTGGACATGTACAATACAATACAGTGACAACTGCTCACATGCGGTTGATTCGACGAACGTCGGCAATTTCCGTCACAGACAGACATTGCCGATCGTCAGCGATTCACACTCGAATGAACATACAACGACAAGACATCAAGTCATCCGTATATACGACGCATGTGTGATTGAAACTGCGTTAACTACGGAATGCCACAACCGTCATATAAACACGAATCTATAAAAACTTAACCTGTGAAACATATAATTAGAATAGATCATACACCGCATTTAATCAATCCCGCTGGATTTATATAGTACACCGTGCACGTAATAGAACCAGACGAGATTCTTGAATGGTTCTCTGTCGGTATTATTGCACTATCCTCCAAAATCTAAAATCACTAATTTCTTCAGGCGGCGTCGCTCATATGGGCAACCGGTAGCGACGATATATAAACATAAATACACACGCACGCACGTCCGCACGTCCGCAAGCACGCACACACACACACGCACACCCCGCACAGAAACTCTAGAAGCAGATCAACAGTTCAATCAATAATGAAGTATCAGGTGCGAACATTGTCACCAGTGTTGGCCTAATGCATATGCTGGCCCCATCAATGTCTTTGACGGACATGTTTTTACAGTTGAATTCGTGTTCATGACACAGGAACCGGTCACAAGGTATTTAATAGTCATTGTCCACTTGATATCGAACATACTTATACATGTATACGTAAAGTAACCAAGCCCAAGACGTGGTTCGAACCCACAACTGCCTGATCCTCCATTACCTGGAGGCGAACACTCTACCGCGTCGCTATAAAAACTAGCTCTATAGCGAGACAGTATAAATCTCTATATACCACTACATACGTATACTCTCACATACGTAGTATCACTAAAGTCAAATGGACGAACACTGAAGGACGAGTTTAAGCAACATGGTTCAGATGCGGTGTATTGTAACATGGTACAGACTTCAAGTATCGGTTACCAGGCTACCAAGCTTTAAAGTCCCGACACTTGTCCACACTTAGTTTATACAAATTTATTTTAGCTCGATTGCGAAACAAGTTATTCAACTTATATTAATCACTCTCGAGAACTCATTCCTGATGGAATCCATCGCCACGAGGGAGAGAGAAGAGGCAACGTGGAATTTAAATGCCTTGCCTAAGGGCACACTCGTAACGGCTCCAGCGGGGCACTTGATGTGGCGGACGTAGCCTGGGTTCCAATCTGTCGATTTTTAACTTCTGGCAAAATTATATATCAGAAACTCAATACCGCCCAATTAATTGTCTCGGTGTTAAAATATATTTATTTGACTGACCAGGCAAAATATATCGACGCCTATTCCCAGGCTATGGCGCACATACACATGGTTCAAGCTATATGTCTCCCTACTGTCTGAGACTGCATTGCCACCTTAACTTAGTTGTTTATAACTATTTAATTTGAGTCAACATCTAGTAAATAATGTAAAGCATACCCCCTTAGCTGTCACAATCCCTCGAACAACATCTAGTAAATAATGTAAAGCATACCCCCTTAGCTGTCACAATCCCTCGAACAACATCTAGTAAATAATGTAAAGCATACCCCCTTAGCTGTCACAATCCCTCGAACAACATTTGACAAAAGATAGATTTATGATGAAAAACGAGGGATGAAATTTCGATAGTTGTGTAAACAAATCAAACATCTTGTTATCAACAATAATAATATAAAAGCAAATGTACCTATCTTTCACAACACGATCTGTTTACGTCTGGCTCTGGTTTGAGCGAATTGTACAGGTTCCGATCTGGATTGGCCGAGTTCATTCTGACACCGTGGTTCGAATCCGGCAGACGACAGTTATGATCACTGATGAAGCCGGAACAAGTAGTACGTGGTATTCAGACAGTCACACAGTGCCAAGAAACGTCCATTGACATTGAAACAAGTCAGATTATCCGACTCTTATTCACAGACAATGGTCCACACCCCCGGATCATCATCAGCAATCATCAATCATCATTATCAAGCACGTGCTTCCCGCGACTTGTTGACACATTCCCATAGGAGCTCGAAGGTCAGGGTCACAGTTGAGCTTGGGGGTCAGGGTCACAGTTTTCCAGCATTGTTTTGTCATGTAACACCGCTTTGAAGACACACACGCTATCTACCTATCTTCCTCTAATGCCAAACACATCCGGGTGGGGACATGTTTCTCCAGGAATAACATCAAATTTCTCCGAAATGTTAACGTTTATAAAATGCCACCATCTCCCATATACCGTGTGTTGTAAGGATTCATAAGCGTGTTTTTTTCAACGTGTTATCTCTCCTTGTAAAATGACCATATTCGATCAAGTCACGGTAGTTCTTGTACTGTCCGGGAATGTGTTATATACGTGTTAAAACCATTACACATAGACAAAGTCTGTATGCTTATAATAAAATTTAGCGACGTGTATGTAACCTATATTCACGAATAGCTCGTGCATCTCAGATACTAAAACACTGCCGTGACGTCATACCTTTGTACTTGCAGTCCATTATTATTAATATTGGACTGCTATCAACAGGCCAGAGTATTATGTTAAATCGTATGCGTACATGTACGATCTTAACAATTTTAATTAGTAGGATCTTGTTATATAAGTGTGTGTACTTATTACTCACTCTCGTTGGCGCGGATGGAAGCGTATATGTGGTCATTCATGTGGGGGAGTACCTGGAGAAAACCCACCTGTCCGATATGGCGACGACCCCGTACCATCTCACACACTTCTCGGTCCGAGGATCGAACCGGTGAGAAGCGAGCTGCGCTAATCGGACAGCCAAAACGGACGCTAATGTAAACTATTGGTACTGTCTTCGGCGCTACGCGTCATACATAGTCCAATATTTTACATATTGGATCGTTTTCGGCTTATATCCTATATGTAGTATAATAGTCGGTAACACGTCAAGCTACTGATCTCCTGCGGGTGTTCATTCAATTGAAAGTACATGTACACCCATGCGCAACATACGACGGGAAAACGACGCAGTCCGCGCAACCCAACAACTCGCCTCGAAATATCTCGGCAATTCTCGTGGAAATTGCGGCGTTCCTCCCGATATAGGAGTTCCCTCTTGAACGTCTGCGCTAAGTCAAATTGCCGCGTTCCAGCACTTTTGAGTTTTCCTCCTGATGTGTACTGTACCGAGACGTTGTTTTGTATCATAGAAGGCCGGTGCTAAACCATAACAATGCATGCATCTGTAGCACGTTTATTTATCGCCGCTACCGGTTGCCCATATGAGCGACGCCTCCTGAAGATATTAGTCATTTCAAATTTTGGAGGATTGTGCTATGATACAGAGACCCATTCCAGAATATTCGCTGGTTCTTTCACGAGCATGGTGTAAAGCACCGACACGAGACCTCGGTTAAAATTCTTATCCGAATGATATATCTACCGGTTCCAGACTGTTTCTTGTTACGCTTGATTAATTCTCTACTGGTTCCAGGATGTTTCCACAGAGCCGTGGGGGTCTGGACAAATGGTTTCTGGTTCAAAACCAAGCAACTACAAAACATTATTGTTTTTAAGAACACTATGATACACTATAGGCTTGACACTATACATGTACATACAATGTTTAGGCCATACCATGCAAGTTTAAAAATGATATCCGTCACTATCAAGGCTATATACTAATACAGGCTGTTTCTGGTTAAGTTTGATCAAATATCTACTGGTTCCAGGAAATTTATGATAAGCTTGGTCAAATATCTACTGGTTCCAGGAAATTTATGGTTAAGCTTGGTCAAATATCTACTGGTTCCAAGAACTTTATGGTAAGTTTGGTCAAATATCTACTGGTTCGAGGAAATTTATGGTTAAGCTTGGTCAAATATCTACTGATTCCAGGAATTTTATGGTTAAGCTTGGTCAAATATCTACTGGTTCCAGGAAATTTATGGTTAAGCGTGGTCAAATATCTACTGGTTCCAGGATATTTATTGTTAAGTTTGGTCAAATATCTACTGATTCCAGGAATTTTATGGTTAAGTTTGGTCAAATATCTACTGGTTCCAGGAAATTTATGGTTAAGTTTGGTCAAATATCTACTGATTCCAGGAAATGTATGGTTAAGCGTGGTCAAATATCTACTGATTCCAGGAAATTTATGGTTAAGTTTGGTCAAATATCTACTGATTCCAGGAATGTTATGGTTAAGTTTGGTCACATTTCTACTGGTTCCAGGAAATGTATGGTTAAGTTTGATTAAATATCGTCTGGTTTAATGATGCTTCTTGTGCATATGAAATAATTGTGAACAGATTCTAGACAAATGATGCTTGAATTAGGTGAGCTAAAATGTCAATATGCATTTATACGAAAACACTACTACCAGTATTTTTCCATACAAAATAACATGTCTCCCTACCCTCAATTTTAGAGAAAATTTGGTCCAGAATTTAGAAATTACATCACAATGGCCTTTATGACAGAAATAAGAAAATGAAAACAACACTGAGAAACATCGTATTTGAGATTTAATATTATTTTTAATTGAGAAACAAACAGTATATGTTGGGTTTTTGACAAAAACACTATACAATAACAATACATGATAGCGACAGGTTAATAACGGAAATGTTCCGCAACAAATATCATACCTTACAGCAAGTTACATGCATGTACATGCATCTACTATGGAGTGTTTATTAACAGGGACAATTCCAGTAAATATATCCGCAGTTTCTTGCTAATCAGTAATAATGTATATATTCACTAGCAGATTCACGCAGTAAAATTGAAAACAAAAATACAGGGAAGTCAGATGCCATCTCCCGTAAATATGTGCTCGTCGCTGCCTTCATCAAATACACCAGAGGAAATACCCCACCCCCAAACCCCCCCCAACAAACAGGACAACATGCCTCATAGCCACTTAGAAATAACCAGGAAGTAAACCCTTACCTGGATGTACTAGTGATACATACATGCAATAGATCCATATTGCATAGATAGCAACATAGACAAGTTGTGTTTTTATGTTTATTTATCGTCGCTACTGGTTGCCCATATGAGCGACGCCTCCTGAAGAGATTAGTCACTTTAGATTTTTGGAGGATAGTGCAATGATACAGACAGAGACCCATTCCAGAATCTCCTCTGGTTCTTTTACGTGCACAGTGTAAAGCACCGAATCAAGACCTCAGTTTAACGTCCCATCTGAAAGACTTTTAATTTTATTATGGTCAGACGTGGGATAGAACCTGCGATCCCTGGATTAAACATAGACACGTCAGCGGTCCAGTGACTGACACGTTGGACTGCGAAGCCGTGGATTGCAAGTTCAATCCCCCGTCTGGCCCTAATAATATTAGTAGTCTTTAATATGGGATTATAAACCAAGGGCTCAATTGACTTGTGGTATACACAGGACATGTAAACGAAGCAGGGATGTTTCTGGAATGGTATGTCTTCTGTATCTTGCAATATTTCCAAAAAATAAAATGACATGAAATGTATTTCATGAGGCGTCGCACTGGTTAACAAAGGGGCAATAATGCATGAACATATCAACATTAGATAGCAATGTATTATTCTCTTAAAGTAGTTTGTTATTAGATTATCCAGAACAAAATCTTTAAATAAGTTTGATTTTGAATTACCCCGTAATCAATTACCCAACCTCCTAATCAATTACCCAACCTCCTAATCAATTACCCAACCTCATAATCAATTACCCAACCTCATAATCAATTACCAACCTCATAATCAATTACCCAACCTCATAATCAATTACCTAACCTCCTAATCAATTACCCAACCTCCTAATCAATTATCCAACCTCATAATCAATTACCCAATCTCATAATCAATTACCCAACCTCCTAATCAATTATCCAACCTCATAATCAATTACCCAATCTCATAATCAATTACCCAACCACATAATCAATTACAATCTCTACCGGAAAATAATCAGAACAAAATTGTATTAAATATACATATAACATTCAGAACAAAATAAATGCATTGTGTATAATTCGAACTCAATTCATTAGAACAACAGTTCAGCACATTCAGCACATTCAGATCAGCACGCTCCTGCAAAAGTTTAACATGCCCATGCAAAGTTTAATATGCTCATGCAAAAGTTTAACATGCTCCTGCAAAGTTTAATATAATCCTGCAAAAGATTAACATGGTCCTGCAAACTTTTTATATGCTCCTGCAGAAGTTTAATGTGCTCCTGTAGAAGTTTAATGCACTCCTGCAGAAGTTTAATGCGCTCCTGCAGTAGTTTAATGCACTCCTGCAGAAGTTTAATGCGCTCCTGCAGAAGTTTAATCCACTCCTGCAGAAATTTAATGCGCTCCTGCAGAAGTTTATTGCACTCCTGCAGAAGTTTAATGCGCTCCTGCAGAAGTTTAATGCACTCCTGCAGAAGTTTAATCCACTCCTGCAGAAGTTTAATGCACTCCTGCAGAAGTTTATTGCGCTCCTGCAGAAGTTTAATGCACTCCTGCAATTATGTGATCATTATTTCTGCTAAGCTATTCTAAAATCTTCTTCATGCAAAAGTTATGCATTGGAAATAAACCATCATAATATACTACATGCTTGTAACAGACATTTGACCTCCGAGTGTCCTTGACCTTTATATTGCAGACAAACTTGATCAAAATCAAGTGGGCATTTGCCCTTTTGCTCTACGCGAGGTTTCCGTCTCGCTGAGCCCACCTTAGGACACCTGTGTTACCGCTTAACAGATGTACCATCATAATATACTACATGCTTGTAACAGACATTTGACCTCCGAGTGTCCTTGACCTTTATATTGCAGACCTCACAATACTTACTATCATTCTGAATAGTTATCTAGGTCAATCATCAAGCTAAGATGTTTAGTTGTACAAGGGTTTGGCCACATAATGTTTAATGTACAATGGAAAATGTATAAATACCATGAGCAAATACTTCAGGTTGATTGAGTAGTGAAATATGGTGTACTGTCTATTCGTGGTGTCATATAGAATATTGACCCCCCTCAAAATAATGACCCGCGGGTCATTATTCAGCCATAGAATATTGACCCCCCTTGCGGAAAAATGACCCCCCTTGCAAATAGCAATATATAGTGGGAAAATATTGAATTTATTATAATTAAATGTTAGTTAGCACTGTTTAAGGCCTAACAACATATATTTTGATTTAACGATGTACAGAATAACATAAATATATTGAATATGAAAAAGAAGTATGCAGATAATTTGTTTCTTATCAATTTCTAAAGATGATCATGAGGTGGTGGGTGCTGTATAACTAGGAGGTTCACATAATGCATAATATTTACACAGACAAAAATAAAACAAAGACAAACATAAAACAAATAAGAACAATGACCCCCACCCCCTATGTATAGACTACAATTATGAGAGAGGGTCACTTTTCGATGCCATGGAATAATGACTCCCTGGAATGGGTCTCTGTCTGTATCGGTGTACGGACAGTTGCCCACCGGACAGTTGCCCACCGGACAGTTGCCCACCAAGCAATAATATATAAATAATATATAATACAAACAACTTAGTTTACAATCTTACAAGCATAAAGTGCTTGAAAACGACTTTTATTACAAACAAAGGCAAATAACTTATATACCAAGCTTACAAGCATAAAATGCTCAAAAATTACTTTTATTACAAATATACGGATGACATACAGCTGACTGTATATGTGAGGGGCTATGCTGAAGGTACCATCCATGTACCAAGTGGAGGACTGACACAGCAGTTGTAAATTGCCAACCATACTCTGTCCTGCTATATATACTAACAAGAAGGAAGCCATGACTTCCCTCAGAGGTGCCAAGAAGCCATGTACTGATCCCCTCAATGCTAAATTTTGTAAGGAAGCCATGACTCCCCACACAGGTGCCAAGAAGCCATGACTCCCCACACAGGTGCCAAGAAGCCATGCACTGATCCATGTAAACTATCAAGACATGATGTATAAATATTTAGGATAAATATCAAAAATATTTTTTTTATAAATATTTTGGTGGGCAAATGTCCTACTTTTCATTTGCTTGGTGGGCAACTGTCCAGTGGGCAACTGGCAACTGCCCGGTGGGCAACTGTCCTATATTCGTCTGTATCATTGCACTATCCTCCAAAAATCTAAAATGACTTGATCTCTTCAGGAGGCTTCGCTCATATGGGCAACCAGTAGTGACGATATATAATTGAAAAACACACTCACACTATGGATGCTTCTACAGCAGAAATTGATGTATATTTCTTTAACAAATTTAATTAATATGTTATCCATCTTATTATAGCAAACTATTCTTATCATGTTTATTCATATTCTCTTAATCTTTCCAGAAAATGTGCACAATTATGTTGTTAACAATTGTAATTCTGACTATTGTGGATCATATTAAGCCTTATCTTGTTTGCCACAGGTGTGAAAAAGCAATAAAACCTTATTTTTAGGGAACTGCAACCAACAGTGACACTTCCTGTGTTCCCAATACACTGGTTACATGTTTTATATCATTCATAATAAGTAATATTTTAATATTGTATGAGCAAGGACAGAAAACATTCTACTTTATAACGTGTGCCTCCATATCTATTCAGTGCAAGAAACTGTTCCATGCATACATGTAGAATGTGACCCCCATAATGTAGATTATCTGATTGAGGGTAGGTCACTTTTCCATGCCATAGAATAATGAACCCCCTATATGTAGATTATCCGAGTGAAGGCAGGTCAAACTTCCAATGCCATAGAATAATGTCCCCCTATAATTATGTAAACTATATGAGTGAGGGGGTCACTTTTCCATGCCATAGAATAATGACCCCCTATATTTACACTGTACGAGTGAGGGGGTCACTTTTCCATGCCATAAAATAATGACCCCCTGTGTGTAAACTATATGAGTCAGAGGGTCACTTTTCCATGTCATAGAATAATGACCCCCTGTGTGTAAACTATATGAGTCATAGAATAATCACCCACATATGTGTAGATTAAATGAGTGGGAGGGGATCACTATCCATATCATATGATAATCACCAACATATGTGTAATTATATGAGTGGGAGGGGGTCACTATCCATATCATAGGATACTTACCCCCATATTAATAGATTATATGAGTGGGAGGGTGTCACTATCCATATCAGAGGATAATCACCCCCATATGAATAGATTATATGAGTGGGAGGGGGTCACTATCTATATCATAGAATAGTTTTGCAATGCTCAATGACGAAATCTGCAGACTAATTGGCATCGACCATCGCAGGACAAGTGCATATCACCCCCAAGACAAATGGTTTAATGGAAAGGTTTAATCAAACACTTGTCCATACATTGGTAAAATATACCAATAATGAGCAAAATAATTGGGACGACTTCATCCATCCCGCTTTACTGGCTGATCGATATGGCATGGAAAAGTGATCCCCCCTCACTCATATAGTTAATATACTGGGGGGTCATTATTCTACGGCATGGAAAAGTGACCCCCCTTTACTAATGTTAGTTAATATACAGGGGGTCATTATTCTATGGCATGGAAAAATGACCCCCCTTTACTCATATAGTTAATATACAGGGGGGTCATTATTCTATGGCATGGAAAAGTGACCCCCCTTCACTCATATAGTTAATATACAGGGGGTCATTATTCTATGGCATGGAAAAGTGACCCCCTTCACTCATATAGTTAATATACAGGGGGGTCATTATTCTATGGCATGGAAAAGTGACCCCCCTCACTCATATAGTTAATATACAGGGGGGTCATTATTCTATGGCATGGAAAAGTGACCCCACCTCACTCATATAGTTAATATACAGGGGGTCATTATTCTATGGCATGGAAAAGTGACCCACCTCACTCATATAGTTAATATACAGGGGGGTCATTATTCTATGGCATGGAAAAGTGACCCCCCTTCACTCATATAGTTAATATACAGGGGGGTCATTATTCTATGGCATGGAAAAGTGACCCCCTTCACTCATATAGTTAATATACAGGGGGTCATTATTCTACGGCATGGAAAAGTGACCCCACCTCACTCATATAGTTAATATACAGGAGGGTCATTATTCTATGGCATGGAAAAGTGACCCCCTTCACTAATATAGTTAATATACAGGGGGGTCATTATTCTATGGCATGGAAAAGTGACCCTCCCCCCTCTCTCATATAGTTTACATACATACAGGTGGTCATTATTCTACGGCATGGAAAAGTGACCACTCTCACTCTTACTGTGTAAACATAGGGGGGTCATTATTCTATGGCATGGAAAAGTTTCTTGCATTGGCAGGCACACGTTATAAAACATAATGTTATCTGTACTTGCTCATACAATAATAAAATATTATGTATTATGAATGATATAAAACATGTAACACAGGAAGTGTCACAGTTGATTGCAGTGCTCCAACAATAAGGTTTTATTGCTTTATTATGGCGATTCCACATCTGTGGAAAAATTAGTTAGCCACACCAGTCAGAATTATAATGGTTAACAGCATATTATATATTTTCTGGAAAGTTTAAGAGAACATGCATGAATATGATAAGAATGGTTAGTACTGTGCTATTTTATGGTATTTATTTTGAGCTGCATGGTTTCAAATACCAATTAAGTTGAGTGTATGTCTTTTTTCATACATAAATTCAATATAATTTTATTGATAATTGTTAATTTTATAGCTTATGCAATTATTAATAAAATATATTGATAACATTGTTTTTGTAGGCTTTGGGGATGGGGGGGGTCATTATTCTATAAGGGGGGTCATTATTCTATAATAGAATATGGACCCGCGGGTCACTTTTTCCTATAGAATAATGACCCGCGGGTCATTATTTTGGCGGGTCAATATTCTATATGACACCGGACATAAGTCAATCTTTTTTCATTTTCAAAAATGTGATGAACGTAATATGTTAACATATGGTAGAAAAACAGCAAAACGTAGTCTTTTTAAAAAAAAATTATTCAATCATGTATACACAAATTTCATAATTATTATTGCATTTTTTTATGATTTGTAATAAAGTCAACCAGATATCTCAAATTGAGCTCAGTTTTCAAAAAAGAGAAAAAAGATACATTGTCGTAGCGAATGTCATAAGTCCACAAAATACCTTGACTTATGGATCCAGCTTAAAGTGACACTACATCGGTGAAAACGTAAATGTCTGCAGAATGTAATTTGCTATTATCGTATATGGTATCATTTTTTCCAAATATTTGCCTCAAAAACTGAGTATTTCAACAAATAAACAAACGTCGTATATGAGCAAAATAATGTAAATATGGTCGACATTCGTGCATAATACAAGGCGTTTATCCTGAATAACACGAGGTATGGTACATATATACCGTGATATCTCATATGTGTGCCTATGCATATTTATTTGTAAACTAATCTTAGTTAAATTATGTCTATTCGTATAGAGTATAGAGTGTTTAGTATTGACTCCAAGGACAAACAAATGTCAATTCAGGAGCGCAGTTGACCGTTATATGAAATCCTAATTTATCGTATGAAAGTTTGTATACCACAAAAACACTGTTTATTGATTCAATGTTAGTGTTCGAACGTATTCAGAAGAATTTGTAGTAGCAATGCATCTATATGTGAAAAAATGCATTTTATTTGTTTTTTTGCAATGTAATATCGCTTTAAAATTAGCTTTTTCAAGTTAAAATTTGAGCCTCGACTTACAGCCGAGATCGACTTATGGCCTGAAATAAATGGTAAATGCAAGGGTCATAAGAAGAATTAACATCTTGATCAAACCAAAGCAAACAAATGTGTTCATATTAAATGCCTCCATAAGTTGTACATAGCGTCATAGCGTTTGAAGAATGATCAACATCGGACTTCTAAAAGCAAGATATATAAAAATAACACAATGCTTGTTTGTGAAGGCAGTCATTTTGAATTCACAAACGATTAATAATTTCACGTAATAAATAAATGTATTTATAACATGATGGCACCAGTGTCTATTATACAGATAGAAGCGGATTGCGGGTAACATCTGTGATATCGTATTCGTTTACTTGATTTTGTTTTCATGCCCAATGAAACTGATACAACAAATTGTATATTTACTGTTAAAGGTGATACATTCTAACATTTAAATTATTGGTGGTTTGTCCCTTTGAACTAAGAACGATATCTAGCATGTTTAAATCTACAATAAATAACAGCTAGATCCGGTTTATTTTATAGCTGTTGAATTTACTTCCCCAGTAAAAAATCACTAATTAATTAATGATAATTACGTGACACAGACATTCTGATGCATAGGAATTAATTAATCACTTAGGTCATTGGCCTGCATGGTTAATTACTACGCACCAAACCCCAACAGTGTTTTATTCGCCAACAACTAATGGAAAGATACAAAATATTTCTTAATTGAAACTAGATTGAAAACAGAGTAAATGTGCTGTCAGTTATTTCAATCAAGTTTCGCATTCATTTTGTATCATCATTATTTCACTGTATAGCCAAACTGTTGTTGCATCGGTTTAAATAAGGGTGACTATGCAAATATTGAAATATCATATTTTACTGGACACCGTTTGAATTTTAATGAGAATGTTGGACGGAAGAGGGTTATACCCCAAAGCTTAGAACTGTAGTAACTTTTTATGAAATGTATAAAAACCCAAACAATTCCATGATTTTGCTGACATTGTAAAACAAAAATAAATTTTGATATTGAAACATAGTAATTATCTACACAGTAGCGTAGCTTGGCTGAAAATGATATGTAGACTGAGTTCTATGGGGCGTTCCAGGGGTGGCATCAAGTTGATAGTTCAGCTTGATTGTTAAATGTGCATTTTGGAACTTATTTTCTAATGGTATATATGTGCATTAGGACACATCAATAGCCTTACATTTACCGTAAATGTATATGTCATATGGCTCTAGAAAACAGTTGACAAGAACTATATAGATTAAAACACATGGTCTGCAAATTATATGTTCATATTCGATTATTCAGGGGAAAAGGAATAGGCCAAAGGCCCACAAGGCCAATAGGAATCTAGTCCCTTGCTAAATGCACAACAAAAAATATTAAACATGCATTTATTATTATAAATCACCTTCTAGATCATCATCCTCTCCAATCCCCCGTTTGGCGCCATCTCTTTTTACTGAGTAATAAACAACAACTAATATTTCAAAAAAATACATTTGAAATTAAGATGTTCCTGGTCTACCGATCCATTTCAAAGCTTAACCTCTATTAACTCTTTGCATGCTGGGTAAAATAAAGACTATAAATAGTTCAAATAATTGTATCAGACGACAATTCATTAATGTGTTTTTCTTATTTGTAGCTGAAAAACGTGGGGAATTACGTCATGGAATTGCATTGGAATTGTGTTGTGTCAACTGTTATTGACTGTTATTTGACTGTCATCTTCACCATTAGCGCACAAATAATTTTTTTAACAGCCACCTCTACTGAGTAGCTGCTTTTTCTCACTCCCTGGACTGACTGTTTAACACAGGTTTACCGTATCTGTCTCAATAAATGACCATGATCTCAATGTCCCTACATTATTCACAACAGTTCTACTTGTCCATTATTATTTACGAGGGTAGAGTAAGTGTAAAGCAGTCAGTTTTGACTCGGACAAGTTCTGCACTCCACAGGTGATGGTCTGCAGAAGCTCCAGATCACAACTGGAAGTCAGACATATCTCCAACTGAGCAGTAAATTCAGAAACAGTTAATTCATAAACAGTTAAATCAGAAACAGTTAATTCAGAAACAGTTAATTCAGAAACAGATAATTCAGAAACAGTTAATTCAGAAACATTTAATTCAGAAACAGTTAATTCAGAAAAAGCAACTAGGCCTCATTAAAATAATACTAAATTCTCATCAAAATATAGTCCTAAAATGTGCGCTAGGTTGGAATTTTATTTTCAAATTCATTTTTTGAATTATTGGTATTTTTAAAAAAAATTGTTAGTTTTTACTCAATATCGGTAGGTGGTGCTAAACAGAGTGTATCCAGGAATTCATCTAGCCTTGCCTTAAATACTGCTAACTAACAAAGTATACACGTATATAGATGTATACATGTAGGTATTGCACAGTTACACATTTCATTGTCCAGTTACAGAGTATAAATAAAATGATTGACAATAAGTATTTAAAAATAAATATAGCTACTCTAAATCTACTTTACACATATTTACTTTTGGCCTGCACATAATTTTAAATTTATTTCCATGTTTTGGCCATAAATTAATGTCATATACACTTTTTTGTACAATTTCTTTTAATAATATGTACAGAATATGTTTTCTACAGTACACATTGCAGCTGCAGTGTGCCAGTACCTACCAACTGAAAGTGTTCTAATTAAATATGCGCATCCCTTGCCTGCTGTACATATACGACCGACACTACACAGCCGACATAATATAAGTATGGTAATCATATACTATTCCATGGTCAAGTCAAACCTGCTGTAGTGTCTTATAGATACACAGCACCATTTCAAAATCTTCCAAGACAACAAGCCTAACCAATGCTATTCTAGTGTGAAGTAAAACGTACAGTAGCAACTGTAATTTTATTTTAATATTATTTTTATATTTAATAGCCAGCACATCTTCAAAATCTTCCATAGCAAGTGTAACAACCAATGCTATTGCAAGGTCAAGATAAACATGCAGTAATGTCAAATAAATAGACAACATCATTCCACAATCTTCCAAGAAAACAATAATCAATGCTATTTCATGGTTGGGTCAAACCTGCTGTAGTGTATTTTTAAATAGAAAGCATCATTTCACAATCATTTAAAACACGAAGGTAATCAATGCTATTCCATGGTCAAGTTAAACCTGCTGTAGTGTATTTTTAAATAGAAAGCATCATTTCACAATCATTTAAAACATGAAGGTAATCAATGCTATTCCATGGTCGAGTCAAACTTGTACAACAATGCTACAACACCATTCAACAATATTCCAGGAATACAAAGGTGACCAATTCTATTCCACGGTCTGGTTAAACCTTCTGTAATCTCTTATAGATAGATGGAAACAATGCTATCCCTTGGCCATGTCAACTCTGCTGTAATGTCAATAAATAGACAGCACAATTTCTCAATATTCAAAGAAAACAAGGGTGAAACCAATGCTAATTCCATGGTCAAGTCAAACCTACTGTAATATCTAATAAATAGATGTACTAAATGTTCACATATTCCAAGAAAAGAAGACAGTGCTAAGCATTTCACTGCACTTTTCAATACCACTATAACACTCGAAGCCATTTGCTACAACACATCATATTTAGTGCATACAGTTATACAACATTTCATGAAGCTTGGTTGAAAAAGCAACAGTTTACGACCAGTCATTTCAATTGATTTTTACGATCTGTGGTACGCATTATTCACAATCACGACACTTTCTTATACTCTGTTTATTTTCAAGTGATGATCGGGGATGCGTCCACAATTGACTGAAGAAGGTGCCAGGAAGGGGCCAGGAAGGGGTCAATGCACAGTCAGAATCCAAATACAAGTGTTGCTTTGAGCATTCCAGATATTGTACTCTGTAGTATTTTATGACGACAAAATTATGATTTCAGTTCCCGTCATCAAGGAATGGCAATTTTCGGCGCATGAGTCAGTGTTGTACGCTGATATGCGTACATGTCATTGGTTGTCCACGGGTCTTTGAACTCGGAATACGTGTTGTGAGATGCGGGAAACTGGTGCATCCACGGTGACTTTACTACCGGAACTGGAATTCCTCCAACCAATGGCTGTTTGTCACATGACCTGCAAAATATATAAGCAGTTTTTAAATCTACTCACTCGAACAGCCATGGAATGAAAATGCTATGGAAAATTTTAATTTTCTTAATTAAACATCAGTATTTCTCTCATATAGATAACCATAACTTAAAAACCCAATTAGAGACTTAACCCATTCAACCCCAAGTAACCGACATGGACTGGTCCATGATATATTTAGACTAATAAATTGATAAGAAAATTACATTTGGACAAGTTCATTTATCAAAATGGGTAATTTTTCTAAAAATAGTAATATTACTGGCAAACGGTGCAGATCCTGAGACGGTTCATCTGGACCTACACTTTTTGTAAGCCTATTAAGAGATATGTAATGTTGAAAGGGTTAATTAACGTGCTGCACACTGAGATATTCTAGAAGGTACAATTACTATCTTAAACTTCAATGTTTTCAATAATAATACAAATGTATATTGAGATTTTAAAGTAAATCTTAAAGACTTGTCCACAAATAGATTGGTTTTTGTGACACTAGTTGTTAATTACCTCCCTTTATGTATCTTTAGTTACACAATCATTGATCACTTTTTAAATGGCGGCTTACGAAACGTAACACTAAGAAAAACATAGTTTTCAGTTTTTCATTTGAGGAAAATTGTTTTCATAAAATCATTTTTCATATCATAAATGTTTTGCTCAAAAGATCAGTTATACATAGAATACAGACAGGTTACTAGTACAGTGGTTACTAGTACTAGTACAGTGGTTACTAGTACAGTGGTTAACACGTGAACTGTGAATACTGAGATTGCAGGTTCGATCCCCCATCTGATATTCTTCAGTCTTTCAGATGGGACTTTAAACCGAGGTCTCGTGTCGGTGCTTTACATTGTGCATGTAAGAGAACCAGAGGAGTGGGTCTCTGTCTGTATCATTGCACTATCCTCCAAAAATCTAAATTGACTCTCCAGGAGGAATTACTCATATAAATAATATATAAACAGATGCATATCAGATATATAAACGCAAAAACCAACAATATGAACAGATACAACATTGCTGGCTTACAAGGAAAGGTATATACAATTATTCGTACATTTATGCCAAAATCAATTTTCCCAAATCCTCTCTGTCGTTAGTTGTATCAACATTTTAATGTAAGTCAGCATATTGTACAAATTTGTAAAAGATGTAAAGAAAATGAAATCCCTAAGACTACTTGCATATGACCACTACATGCATACTTCCTCTACTTGCATATGACCCTGGTAAACAGACGAATATCGCAGAATAACATATGACCCCGGTAAACAGACGAATATCGCAGAATAACATATGACCCCCGGTAAACAGACGAATATCGCAGAATAACATATGACCCTGGTAAACAGACGAATATCGCAGAATAACATATGACCCTGGTAAAGAGATGAATATTGCAGAATAACATAATTATAACTCTGGTAAACAGACGAATATCACAGAATAACATATGACCCCGGTAAAGAGATGAATATAGCAGAATAACATATGACCCCGGTAAAGAGATGAATATCGCAGAATAACATAATTATAACTCTGGTAAACAGACGAATATCACAGAATAACATATGACCCCAGTAAAGGACTCGACACACATTACACCCAATGTAGTTCATACCTGATAGAAATGATTAACCAGCGATTCATTCCTTAACACAATTCATCAAAATTCAAACAAGATGGAAAACTTACCTATCATGTATATTTTTGTATGACACAGATGAGTGTATGACAGAGGCGGGCGTGGCTCCTGACATTGGGCTTTCTGCCCCCATGTGAATCACCTCACCCTTATCTGTTAAATGGTTTCTATTTATATCCCGTGTGCCAAGATCTAATCCGTTCTTGGGGCTATTCCCATTGTCCGAGTGTGGGTTACTGATTGGGCTCGGGTTGAGCGAATGTCCCGTCTTAACACACTGAGACCAAGATGATCCATTATGAATAACATTCCCTCTGTGTTGTTGTTGTTGTTGTTGTTGTTGCTGCTGCGTTGAATGATAGCCGTTAGTATTGGGACTGTTTATATTTTCAACACTTGAACAACGATTTTGAGTGATGGGACGAGGACTAGACATGTTTTTGATCACCGAACTGTGATTCATCGTTTGTATATTTGTTTGTATATTTCCGTGCACCGAATGCATATCATCAGGGGACGCAAGTCCCTTAATAGCATCTTTTGTAGGGAGATAACTCTGGCAAGAATCAGCTTTAAATAAGTTAGTTGAATGAAGTGATGGCGTATTACTGGTGCCCGGGTCCAGCGTGTTAGCGTACATGGAGGAGGATCTCAGGTCGACTGGTTCCAGGCCGTTCAATCTTTGTGTTAACCAATCCGGCCGGTAATCATACCCATACTTTTTAAAATCATTGTCCATTCGTCCATAATCTTCATTATAATGAACTTTCTTCGCTAAATCGAGACTATAGGTATCCAAACCGAATCCGTATTTTGAACCCTGCGTTACAAGATCCGCATAACTGTTGCTATGATACGATAAAGTGTGCTGATATTGCCTGTGTGTATCACTTAGGTAGTAACCATTCGTATACCCATGCTTCTCCATGTCAAGTCTGTAGGGGTCAGGGGTCGAGTACACTGACCCCCCAAGTGACCCGTATGCATGAGGCCGATTGTACAACAAGTCTGACTCTATTCCGATGTTATTACTCGGGTAATGATACAAGAATTCCGGCTTATATTCACTGTTGTCATATCCATTTATCGCAGGGTATGTTCCGTAAAATCCATTCACTCCCTCCTTTCCATTTTTACGTTTCTTGTTATTTTGAAGAAAATCTCTGACTTGAGTTTTTGGTTTTTTATTCCTATTACCCTTCATTTTTGAGACAAGATCATCATTTGGAAAGTCAAACCCTGAGCACATATCTAGGTCAAGAAGGGGATACGGAAGCTTGAACTCATTTCCCCGTTTGTGAAATAAATCCTGGCCTTCATCTTCCCTGTAATATACAATAATATCTATTAATAGCACATGTTCTATAGCACATTGTACGAATAATATGTACAGTAGATTATGTACAATGATACACACATATATTTAAGTATATTACTTAAATATATATACTAGTACCCCCAAACGTGCCGAATCCCTGTGATATACTTAAATATATATACTAGTACCCCCAAACGTGCCGAATCCCTGTGCAATGATATGCTACAGAGTGAGAAAGATGTGCAGCAAAATGAACCAAACCGGGCCTCGAACCTGTCACATTTCACTTACAGGGAAAATGCTCTACCAACTGAGCTAACCAGGCTGTTTACACACCCCGATGGTTACTTAGTTCATACTGTGACATATTTCTCCACCAAATTCTTCCACGACTTTCCAGTGTCCAGGGATAGAGAACAAAGTGTACATGATCTCGATGTATATATATATTTAGTCGCGGTGCCACGTTGGGCGCCAAATATCACAGAGTGAGAAAAATATGCAGCAAACATTTCGCTGAATGGGCAAATGCTCTACTGACTGAGCCAGTGGGACCGCCTACACATAGTCTCCCCAATAGTGACCACACCCATACTGTGACCGATATCTATATTTAGCACATAATTATAATACACATAGTCTCCCCAATAGTGACCACGCCCATACTGTGACATAGATCTATATTTAATTAGCACATATAAGTGTGACACATTTTTTCGATTATGCAAGATAGATATTTTTTTGTAACATACATTGTATTCTATTTATAGTACAAATGTAACATGTATATTGTACATGATATCTAGTTTTAGAACATGTTCTATTTTTAGCAGATATAGGAAGGACAGAGATTTACATATAGTTACCAGGTTAAATTACAATGGGTGACATGGTGAATTTGATAATACATCATAATGACACAAATAATTTACAAGGTTATGACAGTGCATAAATATTATCAAGGAATATCTGAATTCTCAATTAACCCATTTCATTCTGGATATATTTAAAGGCTGTTGCAAACAACATAGATCAAGATCAGCCACAGCGTCACACTGCAGCGTCATGCTGCAGCTAATCAGGATCTATGTTGTTTGCTACATAGCCAAGTTTCTTAACAAGATCATCTGAATAGCAAACAGCATAGAGCCTGATCAGACGGTACATTCCATGGCGGTTGATCTGACTATGTTCTTTGTAAATACTGTTTGACCGGTATCCAGAATCAATGGGTTAAATGATAAGAAACAGCTCTCAAGACAATCAGGACCTTAACCCTAATGATAGAGAAGGTGGTGGACTATCCATGATACCACAGGATGTGGAAACTAACCCTGATACCACTGGATGTGGAAACTAACCCTGATACCACAGGATGTGGAAACTAACCCTGATACCACAGGATGTGGAAACTACTCGTGATACCACAGGATGTGGAAACTAACCCTGATACCACAGGATGTGGAAACTACTCGTGATACCACAGGATGTGGAAACTAACCCTGATACCACAGGATGTGGAAACTAACCCTGATACCACAGGATGTGGAAACTAACCGTTATTCTGGTGTGGGCCATTGTCTAATGTTGTTGAAACACTTGTAGCCCAAACCATTTGTATTTTCATGCTATGTATTGTATCTTTTTGTTTATGACATAATTATATACTATTGATTTGCAATAAAATATGGTTAAATTCAACCCTATTGACACTAGAAATGGTGAGCCTTAAATGACACTAGAAATGGTGAGCCTTAAATGACACTAGAAATGGTGAGCCTTAAATGACACTAGAAATGGTGAGCCTTAAATGACACTAGAAATGGTGAGCCTTAAATGACACTAGAAATGGTGAGCCTTAAATGACACTAGAAATGGTGAGCCTTAAATGACACTAGAAATGGTGAGCCTTAAATGACACTAGAAATGGTGAGCCTTAAATGACACTAGAAATGGTGAGCCTTAAATGACACTAGAAATGGTGAGCCTTAAATGACACTAGAAATGGTGAGCCTTAAATGACACTAGAAATGGTGAGCCTTAAATGACACAAGAAAGTACACACCAAGCAACCTGATACAACAAATCATCATTACCATGGAAACCTGATACACTGAAACATGAACATCAAATGAACATTTTGTAATACTCACCTTTAGTATATATTCAATAGATTTTCGTGTTCTGTAGTATCAACTTCTCACAGAAATGACAGTTTATTGTATAATATAGCATTCGGTGAGATAATGCAAGGTAAATTGACTATGGGGAGTTTCCGGTTTATTTTATCAGTACAGTCAAACCTGTGCTAAAGGCCACCTCCGAATAAAGGTCGCATATGAAAAACCTGTCTCTAAAGACCACCATTTTTCTCTCCCGTCGAGCCATTTTCAATGCATTTTAACCCTCTATTGAGAGGCCACCTGCCAACAAAGGCCACTTTTTGACTTTCCCGAGGTATGCCTTTATAGACAGGTTTGACTGTACATCGTTCAATACATGTACATGTAAAAACTTCAATCTTACGTGAGTTGTCTATGCGTTGCTATGACGAAATCTGGTTTGCTGTTTTTGTAGATGACTTTACAACTGGACTGTAACCACACCCACTGGTAGTCCTTGGTCAACCATCGGTAGGCGATCAACCCCGCGCTTCCTGTCTTGATTACTGAAACATTCAACATTTCAGTTTAGAAACATAATTGGATGTGCAAACAACATAGATCCAGATCAGTTGTGGCGTAATGCCGTTTGTGGTTAGGATCTATGTTGTTTGCTATTCAGCTAACTGCTTTAGCTCCATTACCGAATAGCAAGCTGCGTAGAACCAGATCAGATGGCACGGACTGTGCTGTCTGATCTGGCTCTACGCTGTTTGCAAAACCAACATTGGTCGTGATTAGCAGGTTACATGTAAACAGATAAACATAACCACCCAGTACTGGTATATACGATTAACCACCCAGTACTGGTATATACGATTAACCACCCACTGGTATATATACGATTAACCACCCAGTACTGGTATATACGATTAACCACCCAGTATTGGTATATATGATTAACCACCCAGTACTGGTATATATGATTAACCACCCAGTACTGGTATATACGATTAACCACCCACTGGTATATATACGATTAACCACCCAGTACTGGTATATACGATTAACCACCCAGTATTGGTATATACGATTAACCACCCAGTACTGGTATATACGATTAACCACCCAGTACTGGTATATACGATTAACCACCCAGTATTGGTATATACGATTAACCACCCAGTACTGGTATATACGATTAACCACCCAGTACTGGTATATACGATTAACCACCCAGTACTGGTATATACGATTAACCACCCAGTACTGGTATATACGATTAACCACCCAGTACTGGTATATACGATTAACCATCCAGTCCTGGTATATACGATTAACCACTCAGTACTGGTATATATGATTAACCACCCAGTCCTGGTATATACTATTAACCACTCAGTACTGGTATATATGATTAACCACCCAGTACTGGTATATACGATTAACCACCCAGTCTCAAACTCACAAGCACTAGTATACAAAGCAGAGACCATATAGCCATTATACAACATTAATTATGGCCGGAAAGCAAATATCTATGAGACATTTTCTTTTGATTTTCTATCATTTTAAAGCTAAAGACAATTTCGTAATTTTACTCATAGGCTGATGTGCAAAAAACATGTCTCGAAATGAAAACAGCATTACGGCCTTTTGAGATAAAAATGACTAAAATTGCGATTTCTCACTTCCAAATAAATAAATAAATAAATAAATAGATAAAAATAATAAATGTGATATAACATGATTTTGCTTTACCGGCTATAAAGATATATACATGTAGTTTTTAAAAATATGAACTGAATTTTGATCTGGGAGATGAAGTAAATATGTATGTCAGGACAGACTATAGGTTACTTACATTCTCCATGAGCCGCGGAGAAGTAGTTGAGATCATCCGGATGTATGAGGTCATAACCGGATTTGTTGGCAAGTTCTCGGTCACCATACCCAAACATCATACGTCCCCTGACACAGAAACAACTGTTAAATGCAAGCATTAAATAAATCTGTGAAACACTATGTATATCATAATGTGCTATAGGGAGGACCAAATCTAATGTTGTTACAGTCAAACCTGTCTATAAAGGCCACCCTCGGGAAAGTCAAGAAGTGGCCTTTGTTGGCAGGTGGCCTCTCAATAGAGGGTTAAAATGCATTGAAAATGGCTCGACGGGAGAGAAAAATGGTGATCTTTCTAAGAGACAGGTTTTTCATATGCGGCCTTTATTCGGAGGTGGCCTTTAGCACAGGTTTGACTGTATAACTTGCGGTTCAAGAAAAAAAAGGGGTTGCTGATACTGCTGTTGTTGAGTTGTGTTTTACAGCACCCATACACAATGTCGCTTATATGCCGCCAAACACAGTTCCACTTATGCTTACAACGAGGTCGCCATGGTAATGTGATAAAAAGGATCTTACACTCGTGATGATTCCATACCATATGTTTTGAAACTCGCCAAAAGGCTTGCGTAATCAGTGGCGGCTGGTCCATGGGGGAGTGGTTGGCTAATAGCCAGGGGCCCCAGGCCCAAAGGGGGCCCCCGAAGACCAGAAGGGAAAAAAATTAGGAGTTTTTTGAGGCCCCCTCTGGAAATTTGGGCCCACAACTGCGCCTCAGGATGCACAATCTCATGTACACTAACTGAAAAAAGTCTGCGTGATTTGCGCGCTGAAATATCGATTTTTCTACTGAATCTCTGTTCCATACATTTCCGGGTTTTCCCCGATAAGAATATTTTATAAAACCGAAAGTACTAATGCAAAACCTGAGTTCCCAGAAAAAAACAATGGCATGGTCGGCCCGGTGCGCTTTGTGTCCGAGAGGGAGCCATAACAATTATAGCCAGGGGCCACCACTGTCCGGCCACCACTGCGCTTAATAGCAAATTTCAAAAACAAGTTTCATAAAATATGGTATGAAATCATCACGAGGGTAAGATCCTATATGTCTGATCTGCGTCGATGAAAGGATTACCCCACTTTCTTTGGAAAGCATTCGAGGAGACGGATTCAGTATAAAGTATCTATTATTTCCACAATATATGCATGAACGTACAGAGGGCGCACTGAAGTCATCTCATCTTTGCTTGACTTGTCTTGTCTTAAATATTGACTGGGAAACATGTCGGGTACATAATCAGGTATCTTATATTAAGTCTTGAAATAACTAGAGCAGTATTTTAGGCCATGGCTAGGTCAAAATAAACTTGAATGGTTTTTCTGCCCCATATATAACAGTGAGTGTTTAAAATCTCTTGAAATAAATCAAACAAGAAAAATGTCAAGTTTGTATGACACATGCTCCGAAAATGGGTATGAGAAAACGAACCCTTTTTAAGCCTCCACATAATTAAACACTCCTTTAATGTTGCCCATATATAACCACTGTTCCACGCCGTTATCTATTCCCAAAGATATTGATTATCGAGTACCATAATTTTATATTCCTGGCCATAAGTCGATCTCAGCCATGTGTGACGCCTCCTGAAGAGATTAGTCATTTTAGATTTTGGAAGATAGTGCAATGATACAGACAGAGACCCATTCCAGAGTCTCCTCTGGTTCTTTGACGTGCATGTTGTAAAGCACCGACACGAGACCTCGGTTTAACGTCCCATCTGAAAGACTGTTAATTTTATTAGGGTCAGACGGGGGATCGAACCTGCGATCCCTGGATTACCAGTCCAGCGTGTTACCACTGGACTACAGATCCGTCTGTATCTCAGCCATAAGTCGAGGGTCAAATTTTGGCTTGAATAAGCTGATTTTATGCTGGATCCTTCGATAAGTCAAGGGTATTTTGCGGACTTATGTCTTTCGTTACGACAATGGTATTTCCGCTAATTGATAATGGTTTTTTCTTTCATTTTTGAATGAAACTGAGCTGTATGTATGCATGTTCCATTAATGTCAAACCCCTTGCAGGGACCTAGACATGTTTCCTGGGCATGCTTAACTGACCATAGCGGTTAACCAGTACTAAGCAATGTGTGTGAGGTGCTTGCTCAATGACACTACATACGTGGCCTGACTGAGTATCGAACCCGGACCGTTCGATTCCAAATCCGACGCTTTACCATTGGACCACGGATGCCACACTGCTGAGATATGTGAATGACTTTATTCCATTACAAACCATAAAAAGATACGCTGATGCACGGCAATAACTTATAATGTTTGTTTATCAGCTTTACTATATGTAATGTAAACAACTTCTAAGAAAATTGTTGTATTAAATCAAATGAAATAAACAAACAGACATAAATAAAGTTCCAACAAAAACAAACAAAATGTCAATGGTTTGTTATATTTTGTTGTTTGTTTCTCATCTATAAGTCCACCTAGTAATCTCATCACATGTCTGGATGACATCACTGGTTTTTCTATTACCTCCCTTGGCAAATAAAGCCTGATTTATTTATCATAAAATGTATAATTATTGGTCCTTTTAGTTGGAATCCTTCGTTTTCACTGTTATTCTCTAACCAGATGAAAATATTACAAGAGTTGAGACCATTCAACTTGCATCGCTATGACTATGTTGCTAAGCAACGACAAATATTACTAAAGCTAATCCACATATTATATATTTCGAAATTTAGTGCGGGAGGAAATTATTTCTAAGCCAGGAACCGCTATTAAAATATAAAGCACCGAGCAGTAATAATAGGGTACCGGTACTTATGACATTGTTACAACATTTAGGCGATATCAAATTCCTGCTAAACGTATCATCAGGGTAATTGAGAAATGACATTGCGGTTTTTATTTTACGACTAATACACATATCATAAGTCAAACGGTAGCTATGAATTTTACTCTGGCGCCATACAGTATATAAATATTTACTAAAAAAGTCCTGACCCAGATGAACTACTTTTATAACTAAGATAGATTTGACAAATTATTTAAACCGAGATAACTACTGGTGTGTATTACTTGCACTATTTTTCTGTACTGACCCCATGACCCTTTAAACTAGTATATCATTATGCTAATGTATCATTTTTCTTTAAAAACACACATGAGAACTGATTAACTTTAGTTTATTTTACTTTTTCCAAATGACGTTCAAGCCACTTGAATAAATGTATTTAGAAAAAGGAATGGAGGCTCTGTGGTGTCAGTGATATAGTGATCACCTCGTAAGTGAAGAGTTCGAGCTCCACCACAACATGGTGGTTCAGTGTCCTTAGAGTAAGAAACTTAAATCCACATTGTCTAACATTTCTCCCTCATGGGGATGGATTACATCAGGAATGAGATCTCAACAGCGATTAAACTAATGTTGTCAGAACAATGGTTTCATAATCTAGTCAAGAGTAATCTATGTAAACTAACAAGGAAGTGGTTATAAGTTCTACCCTCTGCTGGAGGATGGCCCCTGTTTGTGCAGTTATCATGTTTGGATGGTTGCAGGATGAGGTCACGCTGATAATGATTGATGTAGAGTACATATATCACTACTTAGTAATCTTCTTAAAACACCTCTCCACACAATTTTCCATTCCCACATAGATGAACCTTTCCACACCATTATCCTTTCCCACATAGAAGTACCTCTCCACACCATTATCCATTCCCACATAGAAGTACCTCTCCACACCATTATCAATACAACATAGAAGCATCTCTCCACACCATTACCAATACCATATAGAAGTACCTCTCCACACCATTATCAATACAACATAGAAGCACCTCTCCACACCATTATCCATTCCCACATAGAAGTACCTCTCCACACCATTATCAATACAACATAGAAGCACCTCTCCACACCATTATCCATTCCCACATAGAAGTACCTCTCCACACCATTATCAATACAACATAGAAGCATCTCTCCACACCATTATCCATTCCCACATAGAAGTACCTCTCCACACCATTATCAATACAACATAGAAGCATCTCTCCACACCAGTATCCATGCCCACATAGAAGCACCTCTCCACACCATTATCCATTCCCACATAGAAGCACCTCTCCACACCATTATCCATTCCCACATAGAAGCACCTCTCCACACCATTATCCATTCCCACATAGAAGTACCTCTCAACACCATTATCCATTCCCACATAGAAGCACCTCTCCACACCATTATCCATTCCCACATAGAAGCACCTCTCCACACCATTATCCATTCCCACATAGAAGCACCTCTCCACACCATTATCCATTCCCACATAGAAGCACCTCTCCACACCATTATCCATTCCCACATAGAAGCACCTCTCCACACCATTATCCATTCCCACATAGAAGCACCTCTCAACACCATTATCCATTCCCACATAGAAGCACCTCTCCACACCATTATCCATTCCCACATAGAAGCACCTCTCCACACCATTATCCATTCCCACATAGAAGTACCTCTCCACACCATTATCCATTCCCACATAGAAGTACCTCTCCACACCATTATCCATTCCCACATAGAAGTACCTCTCAACACCATTATCCATTCCCACATAGAAGCACCTCTCCCACCATTATCCTTCCCACATAGAAGTACCTCTCCACACCTTATCCATTCCCCTAGAATACCTCTCCACACCATTATCCTCCCACATAGAAGCACCTCTCCACACCATTATCCATTCCCACATAGAAGTACCTCTCCACACCATTACCAATACCACATAGAAGCACCTCTCCACACCATTATCCATTCCACATAGAAGTACCTCTCCACACCATTACCAATACCACATAGAAGTACCTCTCCACACCATTATCCATTCCCACATAGAAGTACCTCTCCAAACCATTATCCATTCCCACATAGAAGTACCTCTCCACACCATTATCCATGCCCACATAGAAGCACCTCTCCACACCATTATCAATACAACATAGAAGCATCTCTCCAAACCATTATCCATTCCCACATAGAAGTACCTCTCGACACCATTATCCATTCCCACATAGAAGCATCTCTCCACACCATTATCCATTCCCACATAGAAGCATCTCTCCACATCATTATCCATTCCCACATAGAAGTACCTCTCCAAACCATTATCCATTCCCACATAGAAGTACCTCTCCACACCATTATCCATTCCCACATAGAAGTACCTCTCCAAACCATTATCCATTCCCACATAGAAGTACCTCTCCACACCATTATCCATTCCCACATAGAAGCACCTCTCCACACCATTATCCATTCCCATATAGAAGCACCTCTCCAAACCATTATCCATTCCCACATAGAAGTACCTCTCCACACCATTATCAATACAACATACATTGACAAAGTAGTAGTCAAACAAACAGGAACACCCAATACAGGTCAAACTAACAGAGATGATGCAACCTTTAAATGTCCTAGTAATCTACAAGGAGATGAGTTAGATGAGCTGACTGTTTATCTATATTGTTGGAAGTAAGCCAGTATGGGATATGTATCTACATAAATATAATTAAATTCCATCGATCCATTTTCAATACACTCCGGACGGATGCCAAACAGCCAAGCCAAAACAATATACACCAGCCATTCGTAAGGGATTATAAATCACTGATAACTGGATAATTACACAAAAATACAAGGATAAACAGACCAATAGGTTCATTTTATAATGTTACATCTGCCCAAGAGATCAAACCACACCCACATACCCCACTGAACACGATATATCCATCGTACAGTAGATATCAAAAACCAAACCCACACAAACAAAACCAAACCCACACAAACAAACCAAACCCATACAGTAGATATCAGAATATACCATATAGCCCACGTACGGTAGATATCAGAATGTACCACATAGCCCACTTACGGTAGATATCAGAATGTACCATATAGCCCAATAGGTGTTTAGAAATAGGTGTTGAGAGTTGGTGTTTAGAAATAGGTGTTGAGAGATAGGTGTCAAGAGATAGGTGTCAAGAGATAGGTGTTGAGAGATAGGTGTCAATAGATAGGTGTTGAGAGATAGGTGTCAAGAGATAGGTGTCAAGAGATAGGTGTTGAGAGATAGGTGTCAAGAGATAGGTGTTGAGAGATAGGTGTCAAGAGATAGGAGTCGAGAGATAGGTGTCAAGAGATAGGTGTTGAGAGATAGGTGTCAAGAGATGGGTGTCAAGAGATAGGTGTCGAGAGATAGGTGACGAGAGATAGGTGTTGAGAGATTGGTGTCAAGAGATAACTGTCGAGAGATAGGTGTCAAGAGATTGGTGTCGAGAGATAGGTGTCAAGAGATAGGTGTTGAGAGATAGGTATCAAGAGATAGGAGTCGAGAGATAGGTGTCAAGAGATAGGTGTTGAGAGATAGGTGTCGAGAGATAGGCGTCGAGAGATAGGTGTCGAGAGATAGGTGTCAAGAGATAGGTGTCAAGAGATAGGTGTCAAGAGATAGGTGTCAAGAGATAGGGGTCGAGAGATAGGTGCATTATTGTGCATCAGTGTATATTTTTATGATTTGTACTGGAATAAAGTCAACCAGATATCTCAAATTTAGTTCAGTTTCATTCAAAAATGAGAGAAAAAACCATTGTCGTAACAAATGTCATAAATCCGCAAAGTACCTTCGACTTATCCAAGGTTCAAGCTTAAAATCAGCATTTTGAAGCCAAAATTTGACCATCGACATATGGCCGAGATTCGGGCCATGAATATAAGGTAGCTTGGAGCAAACTTTGACCAACACACATTTCTACATCAAACAAAACACCCTCCTTTACATGGACAATTTTATGATCAAATTTCAATAAAACAACATTTATATTTTCAATGACAAATTCCATTTTTACATAACGAGTAAATTCCTCTTAAAACACAATGACATGCATTCAGGATTTCTTATGTTTCGATTATTATGTAACATAAACTACCAGTCTAGTTTTACGCACCTCTTCTCTAAAACTCTCATTAAGTGTCAAGGTTACGACATTTAAAAACTGTCGTACAGAAAAATCTAATTTGTCAAATTATATACCGATTTGTTACACCTGAAGCGAAAATCCGTGGGATGGTTGAGCGGGCCATGCACGTTCGATCGCCCCGAAACAATGGTTCTGATACTGTATCTGATACAGCATTTATACTGCATGCCACATGTGCCACTCTGATATCAAGGTCAAGTGTCATCACGGGGAATTATGGGTAAAATATCAGATGACGACACTTGATCAATTGTCTTTATTAAATTATGATGAATACATGTATTGTATCGTCACAACAGATTATGTTTTAGGATAATAATTTTGTTTCTTCAATTTCGTTAATAATTATTTTCAACTTTTTCTCTTACCTTACAAACTTGTGTAAATTACCTTAGTGCACTCGTGCCAAACTTGTGTAAATTTCTCACTGCACTCGTGCCAAACTTGTGTGTAAATTACCTCACTGCACTCATGCCAAACTTGTGTGTAAATTACCTCACTGCACTCGTGCCAAACTTGTGTTTAAATTACCTCACTGCACTCGTGCCAAACTTGTGTGTAAATTACCTCACTGCACTCGTGCCAAACTCGTGTAAATTTCTCACTGCACTTTTTACGTGCCAAACTCGTGTAAATTTCTCACTGCACTCGAGCCACTCATGTAAATTTCTCACTGCACTCGTGCCAAACTCGAACTCTATTGCTGTCATACTTGCGTAATCTTGCCTTACAATTAAATTATGCCATTGTACAAACATTGTACAAACATTGTAGCAAACATTGTACAAACATTGTACAATACAAACATTGTACAAACATTGTACCACACATTTAGAATTACCAGAAGTCACCACAATGGAGCTTTCCACAGACGTAGCAGTAAGCAATGGCCGTGACTATTAACTAATTACTGTATTACTGTATGAGTAAATTAAATGATAATCTTTTAATAAATAATAAATTAGAATAATAATATTTTCATAAATAATAAATAAGAATAATAATATTTTAATAAATATAAATCGAACAAACAACATTATATTTGCATTGCACCAGCTGCAATAAATGTAATAGCAAAAGTTATTTTTGATCTTATCGCGTCTGCTTGTTGGTAACTGTTGCCGTGTTTCAATGTCAATAAGCTGCCAGTTCATTGGATGTTCTGTCCGAAAACAATTAAGATAAGATTTTGTCACAATAATTTGACATAGCTAAGCTAGCAGTTTCCATTCACCCTGGTGGTCTAGATTATCATGCCATTGCATGATATAAACAAATTACTACAATTCACTGGGCAACACTGTCGTGTGACAATAGCTCAGGCCAATGACTTTCCACAATGAAACGGAAACTAACACCCTACATGGTGTGTCTCCTTTGTTTGATATAAGATGCTATGGGGTAGATCTAATTTTTTCTGGTGTAATGACAAGTTAATAAATGTCACAAAAAAAAAAATTATATACAAAGAGAAATGCATATACCATATGTACATAATTCCAACAGCAGAAACTCCTGTTACATTTGATCAAATATTTGATATCGGAAATGGATTCTGGTCACGAATATGATGGGGAAAGGGATACAATATGCTGACAGTGAAGAGTTGTAGCGATCACGACCCTGTCCGGACCTTAATGTGACTTTGTTAATCTCCGTGTCATGGGCAACACCAATTACAGGCTCTACTTTCTTCAACAGGATGAAAACCAAGTAGGTGATGACTAGGTAGAAGAATTAGTTTCAAAACAATATTCGGACATCACCTGCAGTGTTACAAATGATGTTAGAGTTGTCATAAACTGTCATAAAAATGGGGAAAGGCACACGCTAGTCTGATAGCGAAGAGTAGAGGGTATCACAGACCTCTCTGGACCTTAAATGACTTTGATATTCTACGTGTCATGGGGAATACCAATTAAAGTATCTACTTTCTTCGACAGGATTGACAAACTAGTAGGTGATGATATTAAGGTAGATATTAGTGAGCAATATGTGGAAACCATATACAATGCAACATGTGATACTAACACTCCCATTAACAAGTCATGAAAAGTAGGAGATGAAAAAGTACAACAATTTATCAATTATGGAATCAAATATTTCATAACCACTCACAGTTCAATTCATAATTAATATTACACTGCCATAAAACAAACAATCAAAATACAAATGATAAAACCAAATCCACACACCTGTTGTCCATGGACAGGGGAGAGAAGTCCATTTTGTGCTTTGACTTGAAGGTTAGCTCCCTTGATGGAAGATCCATCAGAGACAATGGACCGAATGGGCAGCATGTAGCAAACAGGGCCAGCTGGGGATCTTCACTTCTGTTGGACTGTCCATGCATCACACGTATCCATCCGCTAATCTCCAGAGTCTGAAGAAGAACCCAAAGACACATTAATAGAACCCAAAGATACATTAATAGAACACAAAGACACATTAATAGAACCCAAAGATAAATTCAGTTGAATAATAAAGACAAGAAATGATTGATGCAAACTATCAGTCGCTCGGTGTCTGTCTCATAATTTCTCCATCTCATAGCCTCTCCGTCTCAAAACCGAGAGGCTATGAGTTCAAGCTTCGCCAGTGTGGTGGTGTTCTTAGGCAAGACTCATATATCTGCATTGCCTCTTCTCTCTCCCTCATGGCATGGATTCCATCAGGAATGCAGTCTCAAGAGCGGAATAACTAATGCCATAAGAACTTGTTTCACTAATTTAAATTTGCATAAACTGAACATCTAATACAAGATCATGCAACATTTGTTTTTTAATTATATTTGAAAGTGCACATTGATTGGCAGTCAGGGTCGTTGATATCTCTAGTACTGACCCTGACTACACTTCTCATGAGATTAGCTTGCCGACATTCATGGTGGATCATTTATAATCATAGTTTTTGTCCAAAGCCATTTTTGTAGCACTCACTAACATAAACTAATACAACACTTATTCTTTTAACCAGACTGAGTTCTTTCGTTAGCATTTACAGTCAAACCTGTGTTAGTGGTCACCTCCATTAAGCAGCCAACCTGTATTAAGCAGCCAGTTTCAAGATTCCCTATATGTTGTTTTACTGTACATTTGAACTGTATTAAGCAGCCACCTGTGTTATACAGCCACTTTCTCTGACTCCCTTGGCTGGCTGCTTAACACAGGTTTGACTGTAATGCTGAATAAATTGGAAGGAATGGTGAAAACAACAGACATCCAGATCAGCCATTGTGTAACGCCGCATCTGATCAGGATCTATGTTGTTTGCTATTCAGTCTATTTTAGCTCCACTACCCGAACAACTTTAGATGTGATTATCATTTTACGGGTAAATTTGTCAAATGCATAAACACACATGTAAGATAACTCACAATAAATCCTGAAGTGTTATCGAGGAGACAACGAAATCTGACTGTGAAAGACCGATGTAGGTAGTGGTAATTTTCTGAAATAGAAATGAGGAAATGTAATAATTGGTAGAAATGATTTTAGTTCATCTTGGATACCTGGTGTCAAGAATAATGACCCCCCTTCCCAAAGCCTACAAAAACAATGTTATCAATATATTTTATTAATTATTGCTTAAGCTATAGCATAATTAACAATTATCAATATTTGCAAGGGGGGTCATTTTTCAGCAAAGGGGGTCAATATTCTATGGCTGAATAATGACCCGTGGGTCATTATTTTGAGGGGGGTCAATATTCTATATGACACCGATACTATTTTCATTTCTGCAGTCAAAAGCTGAAAATTACGACACTGGAATAAAGCAATAAATGGTAGTAGAATATATATATACAAGTACACAAGAACAAACTCGTTAAACCGAGGTCTTGTGTCGGTGCTTTACACCGTGCACGTAAAAGAACCAGAGCAGACTCTGGAATGGGTCTCTCTGTGTATCATTGCACAATCCTCCAAAATCTGAAATACCTAATATCTTCAGGAGGCGTCGCTCATATGGGCAACCGGTAGCAATGATAAATAAACGTAAAACACACACACAAAGATATGGAACAGTCAAATATGATTTATAATATTAGTTGGACTAAGAGTTAAAACTTGCATAGAAAATGTTTTAAAGAACATCAAATTTTGCATACAATTTTTTGTGACACAAAGATATTTCTAATGTCTGGCAGGCTTGAAACTTGTCGGGTTTCAATTGTCTGTAACTCGAAACAATTGAAGACACGTGCTGTATTGGTATACAAGTAGTGATCGTACACAAATCACACAAATATTACCATTTTAAAACAATATTTTGGATACAGTTATTTCTCGGCACCATCGTCAATCGCGGCGATGCCTTCACAAGTACGATCATATTATATTTTAGAGGATAGTGCAAGATACGGAGGATGCTACAATTACAGAATAATCCTTGGTTCTTCTATTTACCCGGCGTATAGCACCGATACATGAATAATACGAGGACTGATGGGAAATCTGTATGATAATAATCTATAAAGCTGCATACCCGGCATCATGACTTCATGCAGTGTAAGGTTGGTCTTGTCGGCCGGCAGCATGGAGTTCCAGGTGAGTTGACGCTTGAATTCCTCCCGATCCTCCGAGTGTATCAGCTCCATTACACTCTGGTGTATGATATCAGACTGAAAGTATACAAAAATACAGCTCTTATAAACTATTGTCAATGTCTCCTACCCCTCCTATTTTCGAATTTGTCTGCAAATGACATCATCGCTGTCAGTAGCAGGTGCTTGGTTTATATGGTACATGCTAGAACTGCCAAACAGGAAAATGAGCAAGGATAAAACAACCCAGATATATTCTCACACGAAAAAGAAAGTGTGCACTTGGTTAGAGGGAAATTTATATACTTATATTCACACGTAAAACAGTGTTCTGATAATTATCAAATTTCAATTAAAATTCAAAAACATCGTGTAGCCAATACAATTTTGCACATTTTGATACTAAATTTGCCTATTTATTGCTTCTATAATTATATATTAGTATAAAATATTCCTTCTAGCAGTGTGAGTATATATTCACATTATATTTCTAAAATATTTAAATGTTGATGTTTTCATTAATGTCATTCACCTGTACCATAAAAATCCCATAAACAGAGTTATTATGTTATATTTTATATTTCGGGTTTTACGCCTGCATCAGCACCATTTTGGGCTATATCGCCGGCGGGCAGTTTACTTAACAACACCTTTCCTGGGCAGGCTCCAGCGGTTAACCAGTACTTGGGTGCACCAACCTCCGTAAGAAACTGCCAACTTTTTCATATAAATGAGACACGGCCTGAGCGGGGCTCGAACCCGTGACCATCAGTGATGATAGGTTACAGTGGTATACAAGTCAGCGACCTTAACCACTCGACCATGGAGGCGGACTTTATAAACAGAGTTATATATAAAGTTATATTTGTTTGGTTTTGTAACGGGTGAAGCCTCGTGGTTTACTTTGCAAGGTCAGTCGTGCCAGTCATGTGAAAAAACCAGAAAACACATTTCTGCTACCGGTACATGAAATGTTATTGGTTGTCCAAAAACAGGTCCTTTTTTGACATGTGAGTGAAAATGTAATTTTATTTTAAAATATGTTATGCAATCTGAGTTTAGTGAAGCGTATTAAATGCAAGAATGATCACTTTGCATAGCAAACGATTACTTCATCTGCTATAAAAGAGACTGACTAGAAGTTATTCACCGACAAACCTTAGAGGTCCGAAAATCCTCACGCGCCTGCCACATTTATTTGGGCCGTCCCCTTAATTTTGTTGAGTAACACAAAATATGTCAAGATTGTATGGCATATATATATAACCCAATGTTAAATATAGGGTGTCAATTACTGGCATAGATGTAACATTGCGTCTGCATCTGCATCTGCAGCAGACAGATATGTTCACGGAAAGCAATTCACTTGATGAAAATACAGTGAAATAGACGTAATTGTCCCCGATTCATATTGATTGCTATTCCCGTGTGATAGTACTTTCTGTACCTCTAATGTAACATTAGCAACCACACGATAGTAAGTACATGTACATGTATATCTAATTCTTGTTCATATACATACAAACCTATGAGTTATCAAAAGCTTAACTCCTTTACACGCTAGCGATGAAAATAACAGTCAAATATATCACGCAATTTCATTAGAATTGTGTAACGACACATGACGGAATTTCATGACATATTTTGTGAGTTGCAAACATGAAATATACATTATTGAATTAATTGTCGGCTGCTACAATTACTTGAACTAATTATAGCCTTTATTTTACCCAACATGCAAAGAGTTAATGTAAAACCAGTTGAGTGAAATATTTTGGGTCAATCTGCAAACTAAATTCTGTCCCCTACCCGGCCGGGTACCATATTCTATATAATATGCAATTTATTTAAAATTATATTATAATAAATGGAAGAAAACAATAGAGATGAATCTATTCAAGCAAAACAAATCAGTTCATTTAGAGATTTAGGCTAATATTCTACTATATCTCCATACTGACATACAGCCATGTAGTTATCATGCAGTGGATAAGCCGTCAGTATATCTATCCCACCTCCATATAGTTTAGGCTAATATACTACTATCAGGCCCGTCGCTGGGCATACGCAAGTACGCACGTGCGTATCATTGGTCTCAGAAAATGAAAACTCCAAAAATGCATTAAAACCGGGGGGGGGGGGGACATAGACCCGTAAGTGTGGGAGGTGGAATAATGAGCCCATTGAAATATGTATTTCGAAATTAGTTGTGCTATTTTACGTACTGTTTAATTTATAAGACGATAGATCATGTATAGTATCACTAGCCTTACTTTATACCGATGTCGTAAGAACTTTAGTCCTACAATTGTATGTTACAAAATGCATTGAAATCTTCCTCATTTCAAAAAATCTCCCCCGGACCCCCCCTAGTGTACTCGCTCGCTATCTCACTCGACAAGCAGCATATTGGCCATGCGTATCACAAAATAGCCCCAGCGACGGCCCGACTATATCTCCATACATAGGACAGCCATATAGCTAGCAATCAGTGGATAAGCCATCAGCATATCTATCCCACCTCCATGTAGTTTAGGCTAATATACTACTATATCTCCATACATAGGACAGCCATATAGCTAGCAATCAGTGGATAAGCCATCAGCATATCTATCCCACCTCCATAGAAATTACTGGGACTACACAAGATTCTGGCATTTATTATGAATGTTGGTTTGGTTACTACATTGTCAATGTATGGGTGGGGTATTGGTAGTGGCATCAGGAGGCATGAGTGTGTGTGTTTTACATTTATTTATCGTCGCAACCGGTTGCCCATATGAGCGACGCCTCCTGAAGAGATTAGTCATTTTAGATTTTGGAGGATAGTGCAATGATACAGACAGAGACCCATTCCATAGTCTCCTCTGGTTCTTTTACGTGCACAGTGTAAAGCACCAACACGAGATCTCGGTTTAACGTCCCATCTGAAAGACTTTTAATTTTATTAGGGTCAGACGGGGGATCGAACCTGCGATCCCTGGATTATGCCTCTGTAGTAATGGGTTAAATAGCAGAAGAATTGTTTCAGTTATTTGTTACATTCAGCATGATCGTTCTGTGAGCTGTGATAGCTCCAAGGGTTACTTACCAGGTTGCCTTTTGCAAGATATCAAGACGATCAACCAGGGACATGAGTTTGAACCCTGAGCTTGGCCTGCATTTTTCTTGGACTACTAGTTTTTAAATTAATACTCTTTGTTGTGATTCATAATGTGGTTTGAGAATTGTGCATAATAATTGATTGGCAAAAATCTTGCAACATGAACCATCAAGACTAGAAAATGTCCATAACACTCAAATTCATCTCTCTCTCCTCTCCTCTCCTCTCCTCTCTCTCTCTCTCTCTCTCTCTCTCTCACAAAGTCCTATATTCTATTAACCCATTTGATTCTGGATACCGTTCAAACAGTATTTGCAAAGAACATAGAGCTAGATCAGCCGCCACGGAACGTGCTGTCTGATCAGGCTCTATGCTGTTTGCTATTCACATGATCTTGCTAAGACACTTGGCTATGTAGCAAACAACATAGATCCTGATCAGCATGCAGCGTCACGCTGCGGCTGATCTGGATCTATGTTGTTTGCAAAAGCCTTTAAATATATCCAGAAGGAAATGGGTTAAAACATTAAAGTACACTATATCTCATTTACTACGTCTACAGTTGCAATTCCATACTGTCTTTTCACAGGAATATTTAATGCACATTTGATCGCATTTTCTTGTTTTATGAATTGTCAAGATGAAGGAAATGTGCAGTTGCATGTGCATATCTACTCGGCACATGCATACTTCATGCATTCTATTAATGTTAAATAACGATCATGTTGCTAAAATGCATTTTCGATGAAAATCTGCAGCAGTTTTATTTACCTCATTATTACCCGATACATATTCTAACATATTTTTGTGGAGAGAACGTCACAGGTTTTTGGGTGTAATAATATGGCTCATGTCTCCAAAAACCTCAAACACTATCAATATTCTGTCAATAAAAGTGAATTTATTTCGGATTTAAAACCATTAAGCGGGTCTCTATGAACGAAGCTCTTCAATAAAGGAGGGAGAATTCGTCTTCAGTTGGTGATATCATTACCATATCCATTATCATTGAGGGCCCCCCAAAACTTATAACCAATAATTGGAGCATATGAAAGCGCTGTAAAACGACAAGAATAAAAGGAAAATTGAATGTTTGCCATTGAAATAATAACAGTATTTGTCCATTTTACATGAAATTCTATCTGCTAAAATCCATAGCTTTTAAGATTAATAGAAATTTTAACGTTAAGTCAGCCAAAGGTTAAATGCTCTGGCTCTGACACAAATGTACTGTGAGAGGCAAGTAATACTAGGGTTTGGGTGGAAAGGAGGACATTTTTTTGTCTTTACAGAATTTTGTGACATCAACTTTAAGCCAATACTAGGGTATACCCACATACTATATTCCGAGATGCTGATAAAGTCAAGGATAAAGAACCTGTTTTATATATACTTTGTCCATATTTCGGGTGGTTTTGTGCTTGGACTAATATATTACTTCATGAACAAATTAATCTTTTCTTTTATAATATTTTCATGCATTAACCCATTCAACACCAAGTAACTGACATGGACTGGTCCATGATATTCTTAGACCAATAAATGAATAAGAAAATTACATTTGGACCAGTTCATTTATCAAGATGGGTAATTTTGTCTAAAAATAGTAATATTACTGGCAAAAAGTGCAGATCCTGATGAGACGGCTCGTCACGAGCCGGCTCATCTGGATCTACACTTTTTATAAGCCTATTTAGAGGTCTGTGGTGTTGAAAGGGTTAAATACATGTAAATACATGTATCATTGCAAATATTGCGACAAATACAATAGCAAATGGGTCAGGTCACCCCGGCCTGCCCACAGATCAAAGACACCTTTATTTCACGATAATGCTTTAAATAATCACTTCACTAAGATACAATATGGGCCTTTAAAGATGTGGTGTGTGTGTTTTACGTTTATTTATCATCGCTACCAGTTGCCCATATGAGTGACGCCTCCTGAAGAGATTAGTCATTTTAGATTTTTGGAGGATAGTGCAATGATACAGACAGAGACCCATTCCAGAGTCTCCTCTGGTTCTTTTACGTGCACGGTGTAAAGCACCGACATGAGACCTCGGTTTAATGTCCCATCTAGGCGACTGTTAATTTTATTAGGATCAGACGGGGGATCGAACCTGCGATCCCTGGATTACCAGTCCAGCGTGTTACCACTGGACTACAGACCCGTCGGTGTAAAGAAGTGGAACGTATTCTACTGGTACTCACTTCTGCATGGAGTGTGTGGGATTATATTGTAAGTAAATGTAAAGAGCTTAAAGTCTCTATTTGGGTTTTTCTCACTCGGAAAAATCAAACTATTATTTATATGGAAATTGTCCTAGCTTTATAAAATCCCCAAGTACAAAACTAAAAGTGGATTGTACATATAATTATATCAATAAAGGACGGATGATTAAATCTAAAAATAATAATTTCACAAAAGCCAGACCGTTTATGTGCCAGATCATCTTAACTTTACTTATATTTTTAATGAATTATATAACTTTACTTATATTTGTAATGAATTATAATATAACACAATTAATTATCAGAATATAATCTCAGTGCGAAGCACATTCTGAGTAAACACCATATGGGGCTTTAATAAATGGTGCAGGACACTAAAACATCTGGTGTGACATACCTGATGGAAGCCAAGGTACTGTTCGACTGTCCGCGACGCATAGAACACCTCACTATCACAGGTGACCACAAACAGAAAGCCATACAGCGCCTAAAATGAAGAAATCAATCCCAGTTTACTTGTACAGTCAAACCTGTCTTAAGCAGCCAGCCAAGGGAGTCACAGAAAGTGGCTGCTTAGCACAGGTGGCTGCTTAATAGAGGTCAAATGTATAATAAAACAGCATATTGGGAATCTGGAAACTGGCTGCTTAATACAGGTTGGCTGCTTAATAGAGGTGACCACTAACACAGGTTTGACTGTATTATGAGGGTCTTATCATAAGGACATCACCAGATTGACTCGAGTCACTAGAGACTCACCACTGTACGCTTGAACCCAAACAGGCAGTCAAATTCTTTCCTGTTATACCCAACTGGCTTGAGACAGTTCAGTGGTTCTACCCGAGTGACAACCCGCGTCTGAAACAGTACTCATACAAAGCTGATCTGGCTCCATCCATAGCCCAATGAAAGCTGGAAGGTGAAATCTCAATAATGGTCCAATAAACATCCAAAACCAAAACAACCCAGGTTTCATCCTCGGACCGGGAAGTATGTGAGATGGTACGGTGGCCGCCAGATCGGACAGGTGGGTTTTCTCCGGGTACTCCGGTTTCCTACACGAATAACCACATTTATGCTTTCATCCGCGTCAACGAGAGTGATTAATATAAGTTGCTAAAACTTGCTTCGCAATCGTTATATTAAATAACTTATTGTTTAAAAAAAACAACATTTCTTAAGGTCCAATCTACTTGTTGACCATCGGAAATATTTTAGCATTATTTAAGCTAGAAATAATGTAGCATTATTTAAACTAGAAATATTTTAGCATTATTTATACTAGAAATATTTTAGCATTATTTAAGCTATAAATATTTTAGCATTATTTAAACTATAAATATTTTAGCATTATTTAAACTAGAAATATTTTAGCATTATTTAAACTAGAAATAATGTAGCATTATTTATCTAGAAATATTTTAGCATTATTTAAACTAGAAATATTTTAGCATTATTTAAACTAGAAATAGTTTAGCATTATTTAAACTAGAAATATTTTAGCATTATTTTAAACTAAAAATATTTTAGCATTATTTAAACTAGAAATATTTTAGCATTATTTTAAACTAGAAATATTTTAGCATTATTTAAACTAGAAATAATGTAGCATTATTTACACTAGAATATTTTAGCATTATTTAAACTAGAAATAATGTAGCATTATTTAAACTAGAAATATTCTGGTATTATTTAAACTAGAAATAATGTAGCATTATTTAAACTAGAAATATTTTAGCATTATTAAACTAGAAATAATGTAGCATTATTTAAACTAGAAATATTTTAGCATTATTTAAACTAGAAATATTTTAGCATTATTTAAACTAGAAATATTTTAGCCTTATTTAAACTAGAAATATTTTAGCCTTATTTAAACTAGAAATATTTTAGTATTATTTAAACTAGAAATATTTTAGCATTATCTAGAAATATTGCTGGATTTACTGTCCAGATAGTTTTATTGGGTTTTAAAGGCAGACAATTTCCACGCTTTAAATTCACAGTTTTAAGTAGCATTAAAACACATTTTATTTATGGTATGGCTTTGATAAAGATGTTTCGATCAATCATGTGGTAATCGGATGAAGACTGAACCAGCGAGTAAACCAGTAAATATGTCAACCAACTCTGCGTGGCACGACTAATTACGGGCCGTCTAACCCTGCTGTAGGTCCAGATACCAGGCCATTTATCATCCTATATATCAGCTTACATACCATTCGATAAATTGTATCTTAACCCATAACCTGCCAAATAAATTGGACAGAATGTGCAAACAACATAGATCCAGATCAGCCGCAGGCAGCGTAACACCGCTTCTGCTCAGGATCTAAGTTTTTTGCTATTCAGGCAAGTGATTTAGCTCCACTATCCGAATAGCAAACAGCATAGAGCCTGATCAGATGGCACAGTATGTGCCATCTGATCTGGCTCTATGCTGTTTGCAAAAATGAATGTGCCATCTGATCAGGTTCTATGCTGTTTGCAAAAGCGACTTCAGTCATGATTTCCAGATTAAGTGTTAATTCCTTAACGTAACATTCTATTTATTTGTAAGCACATAAATAGCTTCAAAGTAAGACGAATAAATCTAATTCTGAATATTCATCATTACCTTATGCACAATTATTAATTTATTATTACTTATAATTTTGAAAACAATATAGCACAATAATACAGTGAAACATCGGTACCCCAAACTGCCTTCACACCAGACGAGAAACAATATAGCACAATAATACAGTGAAACATCGGTACCCCAAACTGCCTTCACACCAGACGAGAAACAATATAGCACAATAATACAGTGAAACATCGGTACCCCAAACTGCCTTCACACCAGACGAGAAACAATATAGCACAATAATACAGTGAAACATCGGTACCCCAAACTGCCTTCACACCAGACGAGAAACAATATAGCACAATAATACAGTGAAACATCGGTACCCCAAACTGCCTTCACACCAGACGAGAGGTTTTCGGTTTGTTTTCCAATAAATTTCTGAATAAATATAGGAAATACTAATAATGGCACTAAATTATCTTTTAATTTTTTAATTAATTACAGTCAAACTTTGTTGCCTCGAACTCGCTTAACTAGAACACCCCCGTTTGCTCTCAAACACATCTCCTTGGTCCCGGCAATAATCTCTATACAGTGCCGTAGTCAGAATCTGAAAATAACCGAGGCGATCCCCCTCCCCCGGAATGATTTTGTGGCTGCTTGTCTGTGCATTCTGAAGGCAGTTTTATCAGAGTTTTCCTATACCTGTCGTTACTTGCCAAATTCTAACCTTCGTAAGAAACTGCCATTATTTCATATAAAGAGACACGGTCGAGCGGGTCTCCCTTTAAACCACTACCCGACTGGCTTGAAGGTCTGTGGTTCTACCTGGGTGCCTGTCCTGGTATGGAACATTGCTCGGAGGGTTACTTGGGCTCTTACCCCATCAATACAAGCTGGAAACTTGCCATTATGCCATAAAGGTTACAGTGCAACTTTAAAGCCCCATATACTAATTAATATGTTTGGAACCTAAATATAAAATGTTGCCAACCCTTTTACAAGTTAAAAGAGGGAGATATAGTTTTGGACACCAAAGAGTGAGGTATTCCTGAAACATGCATTTGAAACATGCATTTGGCAAATCATTCCCACAGGGAGCTGGCAGTTGTGGGCTAAGATATCGAGCATATGGTACCTGTAGTATGCTGTCCCCTTCTGAGAATGTCGGATCGGCAAATAAGTGGCTTCTCCCTAGCAATCCATGATGACCGTCTAGATTGTATCTGTTACCAGGCAACACAGCTGAAAATAGAGAATAAGTTTTTTATTTATTTCATATTACTGCTCAATGGCGGCAATTAATAGAATAGGATTAATATCAATCCATCAGTGGTACTCATTTTTATTTTAAGTAATGGCGACTATTTTCAACAACATTTTGTGGAAACCATCTGTCAAAGAGTTTTATTTGTCAACCAATTTTTGTAGCAACCTTCAGCCAGTGTGTTTTTTCAAACAATTTTTGTAGCAACCAGTTTTTGTATCAAACATCAGTCATGTGACATTTAAAACCCGAAATTTGACACTGCAAGCAAGTTACTGTGAGCTTCAGATTGAGCCCTCATTCTAACCCATAACCCGCTAATCGCAACTAAATTTGCTCTTGCAAACAGCACAGAGCTGATCAGACGGAACAGAACGTGACACAGAATGTCTGATTAGGATCTATACTGTTTGCTATTCGGATAATGGAGCTAATACACTTGGCTGAATAGCAAACAACATGGATCCTGATCAGATGCTGTGTAGCACCACGGCTGATCTAGATCTATGTTGTTTGCACATTCATTCCAATTTATTCAACATTTTAACCCATTTCTTTCTGGAAACATTCAAAGGCGTTTGCAAACAACGCTGCATGCTGATCAGGATCTATGTTGTTTGCTACATAGCCAAGTGTCTTAGAAAGATCATCTGAATAGCAAACAGCATAGAGCCTGATCAGACGGCACGCTCCATGGCGGCTGATGTTCTTTGCAAATACTGTTTGAACGGTATCCAGAATGAAATGGGTTAAGGGTAAAAACTGAAAGAATATAGAGTACATTGCATTAAATAATTTGACAACCTTTGAAGGACAAGTATATCTTTGTCATTATGATGGAAGCCTAGTCACTGGATCATATTGCACGATTGCGACACGGGTCAGCTGGATAACGCGCACAATTTGTACGGCTCAAGTTATACACACGGAGGAAGAATTCATTCATTATCATCCGACATTTAATCGCAAAGGATAGTTTCATTGCTAAGATTAGTTTACATTAATTGAAATTGACAGTTGTGCATTTGAACAATGGACCTTTTCTTGTAGACTGGACCACCAAAATTTGGACAAATTCCATACACAGAGCTTGTACTGAGTCAACGAAAAGATGTAATACATTCTGACTCATACCAGAATAAAGGACAGATTCTTAAACCTTCATTTTGGATCAAAGTACCTGAAGCAATCTATTCAAGATTTAATGGACAAATGCCGACGTGCAATAGCTGTAACTGTTGCAAGCCTAAACAATCGTTCTCCTGCGGAAGTTGCAAGCCTAAACAATCGTTCTCCTGCGGAAGTTGCAAGACAATCGGATTATTATTTAAAAATATTGACATGAAACATGGCCATTTTGAATATTTCAGGAATAATTTTGATGCAAAGGATAAAGATAATGATATATATGTAGTCATGGAAACCGCCTGGTTTAGTTTAGTTTATACAAATTTATTTTAGCTTGATTGTGAAATAAGTTCTTTCAACTTATATTAATCACTCTCGAGACCTCATTCCTGATGGAATCCATCGCCACGAGGGAGAGAGAAGAGGCAGTGTGGAATTTAAATGCCTTGCCTAAGGGTACAATCATAATGGCTCCAGCGGGGTTCGAACTCTGGACCTTTCGCACACGGCTTCCACGTATTGCTTGCCCGAATACCTCTACACTTGTTTATTCTCCTTATCCCAACTCACTCGCGAAACAGAATCCAAGTTTCCTGCAGGCTACATGACACAGCAAAAATACTATAGTATAAACACATTTTCTTGAAGTCTCTCTGTGAGTTTAAATAGAAATAATCTGAACATCAAGAGATTCTAAGGAACAGTTGACTGGAACTAGTAATCACTGTCATAAATTTCCATTTTTCCATAATAATTTAATCATATTGGAAGCAACCTATTGACGATTTATTCACCAATTATCTATTTAGAAATGTAAATTATTATAATATAATATTATTATTTGTTGTTTGCATGTATATTTGTAACTTGTGTACTTAAATTAATACAAAACATAAATAAAAATTATTCGTTTATAAAATCAGTATTACACAAGTTTTGCAGTAATGAAATCCATTTGTTTTAACATTTTTAATATACCTGAACATTGTTGAACAATAGACAATCTTATTTTGACTTGGTCAGTCTTTTTCCCTTCAACACTCTTCGTATCTCCATTTCTCCGAAACAAATAATAACATCAATGAAATTAACCCATTCAACACCACATACCTCTAAATAGGCTTACATCTGGATCTACACTTTTTGCCAATAATATTAATATTTTTAGACAATATTACCCATTTTGATAAATGAACTGGTCCAAATGTAATATTCTTTATTGATTTATTGGTCTAAAAATATCATGGAGAAGTCCATGTCAGTTACTTGGGGATGAATGAGTTGAAATAACATGTTTTTATTAAAATTGGTGGAAAAAATAACTGGTCACTCACAATCCCACATACAATGTAATTCTGTTTGTTTAAAATAAAACTATGACATTAAAACATGCACATGAAAGAAGACCAAGTTATTTCTGACAAACATTGCTGCAATGTCACGCCTACTTCTTCATTTCTCAGAACTCAAAAAGATAAACAATTTTTTATATATTTTCCTCTATCAGCTACAAAAATTCAGAACAATTCACATAAAAAAAGCAGTTTTGCAAAATATGAGCTAATGGTCGTGTGTTGGCAACTTTACTGTGTGTGTTTACATAGATGGGCCTATAATGACAGGAAGCATCTTAAGTGCTGTGACCCGGCGTCAATCTCTAGGTAGGAACACCTGACTTCCTGTCCTCGCTGTGTTTCACCATTAGACAAGCAATTTCACTTGTCTTCATTTCTCTTCTATTACATGGGGAATATTTCTCGATGGGCAAAACGTAGCTAACTATTATCCACACAATTACTTTAAATCACATTTTTACAATTTTCCCTAGACAATGGAGAGGTAGGGGATTCCGAAGTATGCGCACGTGCATAGGTACCAGATTTGAGTTATGATAATTGTCTTGACCCTTAAAATGCCAATCACAACTAAAGTCGCTTTGGCAAACAGCATAGAGCCAGATCAGGCGGTACAGAATGTTGATTGCTACAATTATTTGAACTATTTAATTGTAGCCTTTATTTTACCCAGTATGTAAAGAGAGTTTAAGCACTTTGGATGCGATGGATTCCATCCGGAATGAGGTCTCGAGAGTGATTAATATAAGTTGTAAGAACTTCTTTCGCAATCGAGCTAAAATAAAATTGTATAACTTTTTTGCTATTGTAAATGTTGTGTAAATTGTTTCTAAAGACAACAGAAGATATATAAAAACGGAATTTTTAATATTTGCACAAAACAGGTGCTTGATTCTGTGAGATTTAGTGACTATTTCAAAGTGCTGGTTCAGCAAATTAAAAATTATCTTTTATTCCTTCCAATGAATTGCCAAATTTCATGTTGAAGGTCAATGGTAGGCACTTACTGTTGGTGTTCAGAATTAGGCTTCTGATGTGTATGCACAATTTCAAAGCAATACCTTATTTGTGAAATATTAATGTTTGAAATGTTTTTGACACAAATAATTTTCGAAATCGTACAGCCAAATTTCAAGTTCAAGGTCACTGGTAGGTGGGTGGGGGGACCTACTACAGATGTTGATAATTAATCCTCTGATGTATATACGAAATTTCAATGCAATACCTTTGACGGTTTGTAGAGAATTAGTCTATGTGTGTGAGAAGTTTCAAAGAAATATCTTGAATTCAGACTTGGCCAAATGTCAAGGCGGGGGGGGGGGGGGCTTGCTATGGGGGGAGGGAACAACCACTAGTAACAATATGCGAGTTATCAAAGCATTATATTTGCCAATATTTTAAATATATGCAAATATGTAATTATTGTTGACAGCTGGCATCGCCGCCATCCAGCAAAGGTGACTGCTTAGTGTCGCTTACAACTAATGTGGGCGAGACAAAATGAAACACCTAGACATAACAAATAAAACAAATCACTTCATCCAAACATCACAAACGCAAACTTTGAGTAAAAACAATATCAGGAAATTAACCGTACGCATGTCATAATTACTAGAATTGTAATTGCTGATACTGCTTGTTGTGACGACAAAATTCTAAGCTCTGCCCGAACTGATGCTGAACCATTACTGCGTTAAAACCCATACAGCACATTACAGCCTCTGGCATTGTGTTTATGGTGTGACTAATTTACCATCAATAGATACCTTCCACAATTGCATTTAACATGAGTCATCAGATTTGACAGAACAATTTTACTTGTGTTAATCAAAACTAAATGCTTTTGCAAACAGCATAGAGCCAGATCTGTGGGCACAGAATGTACACAGAATGTGCCGTCTGATCAGGCTCTATGCTGCTTGCTTTGCGGATAGTGGAGCTCAAACTCTTAGCTGAATAGCAAACAACATAAATCCGGATCCGATGCGGCCCTACACAATGAATGATCTGGATCGAATGATACACACTGGTGGCGTGTTCGCTTCAGGTGAGAAATGACGAGAGTTCCTGTCTAGCTGTAGCCGGTTTGATTGTGCCCTTAGGCATCACACTTATTTTCCACGTTACCTTTATCTTCTCTCTCCCTCATGGCGATGGATTAAATCAGGAATGAGGCACCAAGAGCCATTACTCGAATGTTGCAAAAACTAGTTTCGCAATTGAACTAAAATTAATTTGATTGACACAAATGCAAATCATCATTTGTTAATTTTCAATTGATTTTCGTTTTCTATTGAAAAAGCATCTTAGTGTAATGACAAATTGTTGTATCTGGGTACACATCGTGAAACGATAATTATACCAGTATACATGTATTATCAGGTTTATCTGCCACAAACTCATCATCTCGTTCTCTGTTCATTCAACAGTTTACAATAGTAGGTGTAAACCCTCAAATGATTTTATCAATTTTTGAAATATTTCCAATACAAACTTTTCTGAAGGGCAGTTTCTCAGAAAGGATTATGTTACATTTCGGGTTTTACGCCTGCATCAGCACCATTTTGGGCTATATCGCCGGCGGGCAGTTTACCTAACAACACCTTTCCTGGGCAGGCTCCAGCGGTTAACCAGTACTTGGGTGCACCAACCTCCATAAGAAACTGCCAACTTTTTCATATAAATGAGACATGGCCTGAGCGGGGCTCGAACCCGTGACCATCAGTGATGATAGGTTACAGTGGTATACAAGTCAGCAACCTTAACCACTCGACCACGGAGGCGGACTTCTCAGAAAGGAGCTATCCTGAACTCTCTGCAAGCTGGCGGTAAAAATAACAGTCAAATATGCCATGCAAATTCATTGGAATTGTGTGGCAAAGATTCAATTGTAATGAAATTGCATGACATATTTCTAGACTTATCAGTTACTAATAAGAAAAACACATTAATGACTTGTCATTTGCTACAATTATTTGAACTATTTATAGCCTTTATTTTACCCAGCATGCAAAGAGTTAAAAGAAACAGAAATATATAGTGCTTTTAGCTCATCTATACTCACTTCTATCTATGATAATATATTATTCTTTAGGACGTTTGATGATAGATTATATTTAATTTGAACTGAAATGTATAAAATGTGCATGTAGATCTGTAGATCTATGTGTTTACAAAACTAAAATGAAAAATAAAATGTCGCCCAGTCCCCATTTTGGACAAAATTTGAGGAAAATCAAACATAGCATTTTTAAATACAAAAATCTTAAAGATATTTCAATTATAAAAAAATGTATTTATTGACTTAAGTAAATATAATTTCTTCAATACAATGTATAACATCTACTCAATTAGTCCCAATTTGTCAACCAATATGAAAGAGATAATCATATTAACCCTTTCAACACCACAGACCTCTAAATTGGCTTACAAAAAAGTGTAGATCCAGATGAGCCGGCTCGTGACGAGCCTTCTCATCAGGATCTGCACTTTTTTTCAAGTACCGGGTAATATAACTATTTTTAGAAGAATAATTGCCCATTTTAATAAATGAACTGATCCAAATGTAATTTTGTTATTAATTTATTGGTCTAAAAATATCATGGAACAGTCCATGTCAGTTACTCGGTGTTGAATGGGTTAAGTAAATATAATTTCTTCAATACAATGTATAACATCTACTCAATTAGTCCCAATTTGTCAACTAATATGAAAGAGATAATCATATTAAACTCATTTTCTCTTGTAATCTGCTTCCATCAGCTTACACTACCACTGCACAATGTACAATTATTCGCAGATTAATGTCTCTTCATGTAAATTAATTTTCTAGCCGAGACGTTTTCCACCAAAGTTTCAGCTTATTGTATCATAAAGTCGGGTATAATCCCTGCTACTGTCAGCTGATTTCAAATGGCGGCTTAGAGTACATTCTGACATCTCTAATGCCAGTAATTGTCTGGTGAGATAAAATAAAACCAATAAAGCATCAAATACACATCCTTCTGAGGCTACAAAACAAATTTAGAATTGCATTTGAAAAATGTATCCTAGGCCGATCATTGCACACTTGTTAAATATACATCCCACATGTACATGTATATCCCAAATCATTGCACACTTGTTAAATATACATCCCACATGTACATGTATATCCCAAATCATTGCACACTTGTTAAATATACATCCCACATGTACATGTATATCCCAAATCATTGCACACTTGTTAAATATACATCCCACATGTACATGTATATCCCAAATCATTGCACACTTGTTAAATATACATCCCACATGTACATGTATATCCCAAATCATTGCACACTTGTTAAATATACATCCCACATGTACATGTATATCCCAAGTCATTGCACACTTGTTAAATATACATCCCACATGTACATGTATATCTCAAATCATTGCACAAATATGTATCCCTGCTCAATAGTGAGCATTGTCAGTTGTTTGCACTAGTGAATCCAGGTATGTACACCCCCCACCCCAGCCCCCACTAATATATATTGTAATTGTTGTATTATATTATACAAAGAAAGAGCTTACATGCAATACCTATTATATAAACTAATCAGTCACAGACCCCCAGATTTCGGGACCACATGTATTATTTTATCTGTAATGTTGTGTTTGTTCTTATTTGTTACTGAGATGTAGCCTGGGTTCCAGTCCGTCGATTTTTCACTTTGTAACTTCTGGCAAAATGACATTATCAGAAACTCAATACGGCCAATTAATGGTCTCGGCCCAATTAATGGTCTCGGCCCAATTAATGGTCTCGGCCCAATTAATGGTCTCAGTGTTAAAATATATTTATTTGACTGACAAGGCAAAATATATCGACGCCTGCTGCCAGGCTAACTGAGATGTTATAAAACCATGCTTGATGTTGTCAGACATTTAACCCTTTCAACCCACAGGCCTCTTAAATAGGCTTATGAAAAGTGTAGATCCAGATGAGCCGGCTCGTAACGAGCCGTCTCATCAGGATCTGCACTTTTTTGCCAGTAATAATTATTACTATTTTTAGATAAAATTACCCATTTTGATAAATGAACTGGTCCAAATGTAATTTTCTTATTAATTTATTGGTCTAAAAATATCATGGACCAGTCCATGTCAGTTACTTGGGGTTGAAAGGGTTAAGTACACCTCCACATTCTCTTTATATAAAGACAATAGTTTTTCCTGATTCAAAAACAATGAATTTTCATCCCTGGTTATCCCTTGTTTATTCCCCCCCCCAATATTTTGATTGTAAAACTATATTTTTATGTTATTATTACTATAGAAAATTAATAGAATATGTCACTCGCTCATGGATTCCATCAGGAATGAGGTCTCGAGAGTGATTAATATAAGTTGAAAGAACTTGTTTCGCAATTGAGCTAAAAATAAAAAAATTAATTTGTATAAACTAAACTAGCTCGCTCATGAAAATTTAGCAGTTACCGGGGTAATTTATAAAGCTAAAGTGTTATCTTTGCCCACCCATGATTTTTACCCCTTCCCTAAATTTTATTGCCGAAAATTGCCCCACTCTCCCCCTCCCCTCGTTGCCATTTTAGACAAAATTGTGCTGGAAAATCTAGCACTTAATATATACTGGCCAAACCCACTGTCCATAGAAATAGATCTGCAGAGCATCTCTTGTATAATATATACTGGCCAACCCCACTGTCCATAGAAATAGATCTGCAGAGCATATCTTGTATAATATATACTGGCCAAACCCACTGTCCATAGAAATAGATATGCAGAGCATCTCTTGTATAATATATACTGGCCAAACCCACTGTCCATAGAAATAGATGTGCGGAGCATCTCTTGTATAATATATACTGGCCAACCCCACTGTCCATAGAAATAGATGTTCGGAGCATCTCTTGTATAATATATACTGGCCAAACCCACTGTCCATAGAAATAGATCTGCAGAGCATCTCTTGTATAATAAATGTTATTTTGCCGGCAAGTCAACATTACTTCCTGGGACTCTTGGCTTCGATCATCCATCATTCGATCCCTCTAACGAGGCAAGTGCAGCCATTTTGTGGGGCAAAACAAAGCACATAGGGACACTTAGCATTTCCATGTCAAAATATTTTCATTTTCTTTCTGAGGAATATCAATATTTGAGCAATTTGCTGTAATTTAAGAACTTTGCATAACTAGGACAAGCAGAATTTGGTATCATTTTCTCATATTGATCTCGGGAAGGGAGAAAATTGGTGTTGTACAAACTAATGTCTTCCTCACGAATAATAACTCATTCTCGGTAGCAATGAATTTACTTACGCTTCCTCCATGGCCAGCTTGATTTACAAACGCTGATTTCTATGTGAGGATTTTGTTTTAGTCCTCAAGGGGTTGGGGTATATTTTGTATGAGCTACTTAGTTCATTTTTAAACAAATTGTATTTCTCAAAATAGGAAAACGAAACAAAATGGAATTTAAAAAAACACAAAAAAACAAAAAAAACGACAATGACATTGATAATAGTGTCATCATACATCATAGATACATACTGCACATCATCTATTAACCAAATCTTGTCACGGGTCGAATAATTATTTTGTAATAATTATAACTTGTGACCCGACCCTTTTGCTATGTTATACAAATGTATATATTTGTTATCTATTCCATCATCTGATGCATGCATGTACAGTCAAACCTGTGTTAGTGGTCACCTCCATTAAGCATCCAACCTGTATTAAGCAGCTAGTTTCCAGATTCCCAATTGGTTGTTTTATTATATATTTGACCTCTATTAAACAGCCACCTGTGCTAAGCAGCCACTTTCTCTGACTCCATTGGCTGACTGCTTAAGACAGGTTTGACTATGTAAATGTGTATTATTGTCTCAAGGATTATATATGCAATAAAATATGGTTAAAAATTGAAAATAGGATGTAGGTTAAGCACCCATTTCTAGATACATTTAAAGGCTTTTGCAAACAACATAGATCCAGATCAGCCACAGCATTACGCTGCATGCTGATCAGGATCTATGTTATTTGCTACATAGCCAAGTGTCTTAGCAAGATCATCTGAATAGCAAACAGCATAGAGCCTGATAAGACGGAACGTTCCGTGGCGGTTGATCTGGCTCTATGTTCTTTGCAAATACTGTTTGAACGGTATCCAGAATGAAATGGGTTAAGACATATAAGGGAGATATTTTGTCATTATCAGCCTGCAGTCTCCTCTACATATTATACATAAACCATGGTAGTATCTCCCTCCAGAGGTCAAAACACTCTTTGAAATCAATGTTCCACCCTCGAGATTTTTCCATCATTGAACAGTTATAAGTTATATTTAGGGTTTTACGCCTGCATCAGCACCATTTTGGGCTATATCGCCGGCGGGCAGTTTACCTAACAACACCTTTCCTGGGCAGGCTCCAGCGGTTAATCAGTACTTGGGTGCACCAACCTCCGTAAGAAACTGCCAACTTTTTCATATAAATGAGACACGGTCTGAGCAGGGCTCGAACCCGTGACCATCAGTGATGATAGGTTACAGTGATATACAAGTCAGCGACCGTAACCACTCGACCACGGAGGCGGACTCATTGTACAGTATCATGAATATAAAAAGAATATAGAGACCAGCTTGTGTGTGTGGGGGGGGAGTGGGGTAGGATTGGGGGTATGGGGCAATGCAGTTCTTCTCAACATTAGCAAGCCAGCTGTACTCATAAACCCATTTTATTACTGGCAATGCAAAAATAGAAAATGTGTTAATTAAACAAATTTTAATATTTTCACCATTTTTGTGGGCTCCAGACATATTATCATTTAAGCCTGTGTTGGCAGCCTAGATCATATCTCCAGCACTAATGGTAATAAAATGTGTACATAAATGAGAGCTAATTATAAATAATGAACAACTCTCCTAAGTTGGAGATAAAGAAAACTCTTCAAAATGGAGGATCAGGAATGACTTAGCAATCGGAGAAAACTGAAGCCTTGTGGGTAAATTTTCAAGGATAACTGGTGCTAAAATGGCAGAAATCAATGGAAAGGTCTGATAATGTGATAAAATGTGAGCAGGATATAAAGCAAATAAAAAGATCACAAAATGTAATAAAAGGAGAGTTAGATGGGCCCACCTAATGACTAAACCAGGTAAAACACAGAATCAATATCAGCGCTACTTTGAAGCTTCACAAAACCCCTAAACTTTACATTCAGCAACTCAGAGAATGAGCAACTCCTGCACCAGCAGTGGCCTGGAGGTTATAAAACTTTACTCCAATCTCAAACTCGAGCCTCAAGCTTCTGATTGGTTCAGCTGAGTTTATATCTCAGACTCGACCAATCCTATCACTTGAACTCGAGTTTGAGATCTGAGAACAGTTTTATAAACTCCGTCCTCTGGTTCTCTAACTTCTATTGTTTTTAGTTCAAAGGATATTTTTTAAGTCACAATTTAACAAAGCCACATATGATGTGGGTGACACTGACATTAACTTAAAATATAACTGAATACCCCCCCCCCACCCCTAAACCTGAACAATCCAGACGTCTCCCATAGTCCCCTCATCTCTGACCACCACATTATGACAAATTCCAGCTTCTACTGGTTTAGAGTAAACCAACACTGTATACATCATCTTGATATTATAATCAACTTATAAAAATGAATATAATTGTATGTTCAATTTGTGTCAAAATCTACTTAATTGATGTAAGAATCATCTTGTAGCAGACATGGAATTTTGTTCCCATGACCTTTGACATCTACTGGTAGGTGTCATCTTGACCTTGAAATCAACATGTGCCTGATATTCAATGTTTATGGAGCTGACACCAGGTTGTGTGCATATGACCTTCAAACTGTGACATTGGCCTTGAACCAAAGTTGCTGAAGCTTGCAGTTGATGTAAAGTTATCCTTTGTGCTCGACATGTAATGTATGTGATCTACATGTAACGTTTGTGCTCTACATGTAACGTTTGTGCTCTACATGTAACGTTTGTGATCTACATGTAACGTTTGTGCTCTACATGTAACGTGTGTGATCTACATGTAACATTTGTGATCTACATGTAACGTTTGTGATCTACATGTAATGTTTGTGATCTACATGTAACGTTTGTGATCTACATGTAACGTTTGTGATCTACATGTAACGTTTGTGATCTACATGTAACGTTTGTGATCTACATGTAACGTTTGTGATCTACATGTAACGTTTGTGATCTACATGTAATGTATGTGATCTACATGTAACGTTTGTGATCTACATGTAACGTTTGTGCTCTACATGTAACGTTTGTGATATACATGTAACGTCTGTGCTCTACATGTAACGTTTGTGCTCTACATGTAACGTTTGTGCTCTACATGTAACGTTTGTGCTCTACATGTAACGTTTGTGCTCTACATGTAACGTTTGTGATCTACATGTAACGTTTGTGCTCGACATGTAACGTATGTGCTCTACATGTAACGTTTGTGCTCTACATGTAACGTTGTGATCTACATGTAACGTTTGTGCTCTACATGTAACGTGTGTGATCTACATGTAACGTTTGTGCTCTACATGTAACGTTTGTGCTCTCATGTAACGTTTGTGATCTACATGTAACGTTTGTGCTCTACATGTAACGTTTGTGCTCTACATGTAACGTTTGTGATCTACATGTAATGTTTGTGCTCTACATGTAACGTTTGTGATCTACATGTAACGTTTGTGATCTACATGTAACGTTTGTGCTCTACATGTAACGTTTGTGATCTACATGTAACGTTTGTGCTCTACATGTAACGTTTGTGATCTACATGTAACGTTTGTGCTCTACATGTACGTTTGTGATCTACATGTAACGTTTGTGCTCTACATGTAACGTTTGTGCTCTACATGTAACGTTTGTGATCTACATGTAACGTTTGTGCTCGACATGTAACGTATGTGCTCTACATGTAACGTTTGTGCTCTACATGTAACGTTTGTGCTCTACATGTAACGTGTGTGATCTACATGTAACGCACAATTTGTGCTCTACATGTAACGTGTGTGATCTACATGTAACGTTTGTGCTCTACATGTAACGTTTGTGCTCTACATGTAACGTTTGTGATCTACATGTAACGTTTGTGCTCTACATGTAACGTTTGTGCTCTACATGTAACGTTTGTGATCTACATGTAACGTTTGTGCTCTACATGTAACGTTTGTGATCTACATGTAACGTTTGTGCTCTACATGTAACGTTTGTGATCTACATGTAACGTTTGTGATCTACATGTAACGTTTGTGATCTACATGTAACGTTTGTGCTCTACATGTAACGTTTGTGATCTACATGTAACGTTTGTGCTCTACATGTAACGTGTGTGATCTACATGTAACGTTTGTGCTCTACATGTAACGTTTGTGATCTACATGTAACGTTTGTGCTCTACATGTAACGTTTGTGCTCTACATGTAACATCTGTGCTCTACATGTAATGTTTGTGCTCTACATGTAACGTCTATGCTCTACATGTAACGTCTGTGCTCTACATGTAACGTATGTGCTCTACATGTAATGTATGTGCTCTACATGTAACGTTTGTGCTCTACATGTAACATTTGTGATCCGCATTTCGCCTTAATATGCTAATCATTTGTGCAAACAAATGATATATACCGCATCAAAATTAATTAGTTTAATCATATTTTATTGCTCGATTCGTTTTACATATACAATTGTACATGTGAATACAAAACACGACAAATTAAAGAAAGCCAAACGGGGTCAGGCCACAAGTTCTAACAACATTAGGTACGGCACTTCCCGAGCTGCATCAAACAATTGTAAAAGAGCAGACATGCATCAATTTAATCATATTTTATTGCTCGATTCGTTTTACATATACAATTGTACATGTGAATACAAAACACGACAAATTAAAGAAAGCCAAACGGGTCAGGCCACAAGTTCTAACAACATTAGGTACAGCACTTCCCGAGCTGCATCAAACAATTGTAAAAGAGCAGACACGAAAAGCAGAAAATGAAAATGGCCAAATCTAAAAATAGCAATACTACAATACTACACTTACCCTGATTTCTAGGAACCGGGATTGTTGTGCAAGATGAATGTATGAATGTTAAAAGCAATCATGCCTAGTGGTAGATGAGAGGGTAAGACGACAATTGATGACAGGTTCCACCTTCTGCTAATGGAATTCTCTGGCAACCTTATACTTGCCTTACTGATGCTTTGCCCATATTGAAGGATGGACGAATGAATAAATGAAGCTACTGCCGTAAAACTGAGTAGTAGAACATTCCATACTGTAGAATGGGTGAATGAATAAATGAAGCTACTGCCGTAAAACTGAGTAGTAGAACATTCCATACTGTAGAATGGGTGAATGAATAAGAAGCGCTGCTGTAAAACTGAGTAGTAGAACATTCCATACTGTAGAATGGGTGAATGAATAAATGAAGCTACTGCCGTAAAACTGAGTATAGAACACTCCATACTGTAGAATGGGTGAATGAATAAATGAAGCTACTGCTGTAAAACTGAGTAGTAGAACATTCCATACTGTAGAATGGATGAATGAATAAATGAAGCTGCTGCCGTAAAACTGAGTAGTAGAACATTCCATACTGTAGAATGGGTGAATGAATAAATGAAGCTGCTGCCGTAAAACTGAGTAGTAGAACATTCCATACTGTAGAATGGGTGAATGAATAAATGAAGCTGCTGCTGTAAAACTGAGTAGTAGAACACTCCATACTGTAGAATGGGTGAATGAATAAATGAAGCTGCTGCCGTAAAACTGAGTAATAGAACATTCCATACTGTAGAATGGGTGAATGAATAAATGAAGCTGCTGCTGTAAAACTGAGTAGTAGAACACTCCATACTGTAGAATGGGTGAATGAATAAATGAAGCTACTGCCGTAAAACTGAGTAGTAGAACATTCCATACTGTAGAATGGGTGAATGAATAAATGAAGCTACTGCCGTAAAACTGAGTAATAGAACATTCCATACTGTAGAATGGGTGAATGAATAAATGAAGCTGCTGCCGTAAAACTGAGTAATAGAACATTCCATACTGTAGAATGGGTGAATGAATAAATGAAGCTGCTGCTGTAAAACTGAGTAGTAGAACACTCCATACTGTAGAATGGGTGAATGAATAAATGAAGCTACTGCCGTAAAACTGAGTAGTAGAACATTCCAGTCGGTATATACATGTAATTCATGGTCGGTATATACATGTAATTCATGGTCGGTATATACATGTGATTCATGGTCGGTATATTCATGGTCGGTATATACATGTAATTCATGGTCGATATATACATGTGATTCATGGTCGGTATATACATGTAATTCATGGTCGGTATATACATGTAATTCATGGTCGGTAATACATGTAATTCATGGTTGGTATATACATGTAATTCATGGTCGATATATACATGTAATTCATGGTCGGTATATACATGTAATTCATGGTCGGTATATACATGTAATTCATGGTTGGTATATACATGTAATTCATGGTCAGTATATTCATGGTCGGTATATACATGTAATTCATGGTCGGTATATACATGTAATTCATGGTCGGTATATACATGTAATTCATGGTCGGTATATACATGTGATTCATGGTCGGTATATTCATGGTCGGTATATACATGTAATTCATGGTCGGTATATACATGTAATTCATGGTCAGTATATACATGTAATTCATGGTCGGTATATACATGTAATTCATGGTCAGTATATACATGTAATTCATGGTCGGTATATACATGTAATTCATGGTCAGTATATACATGTAATTCATGGTCGGTATATACATGTAATTCATGGTTGGTATATACATGTAATTCATGGTCAGTATATACATGTAATTCATGGTCATACATGTAATTCATGGTCGGTATATACATGTAATTCATGGTCGGTATATACATGTAATTCATGGTCGGTATATACATGTAATTCATGGTCAGTATATACATGTAATTCATGGTCGGTATATATATGTGATGCTTCACCTCGGAACACAACGATACAACAGAGCCTCAGTGTATTTCCAACACTACCAATAAATAATTTAATTGCCTGCCGTGGAGTTATGCAAACAAGACATTGAATTATACCCAAAACAGATGACTGGTAATGGTAAGATGGCGTCTAATCTACCTCTACTACAATGTACGACCATCCATCACCCGCGGAAACATAAGCCCTCTTGGGACAAAACAAAAGTTTCATTTCAGTAACAGGTATTTCCAATTAATTAGCAGGGCACCTGTCAATTTGCCATGTATGAGACCTTCATAAAGATATATTGCCGCTAAATTAACTTTTAATTAACTACTAATCTAATCAACCAATCAGTCAATTGTGCATTATGAAAATGTCTGAGATCGGAATTACATGCCACTTCTGATTCCTCGACTGAAATCCCTAATAATACATGTAAATAGCGATTAGCGCGCTCGCTTCTCACCAATGCATCCCGGGTTCGATCCTCGGCCCGGGAAGTATGTGAGATGGTACGGTGGTCGCCAGATCAGACAGGTGGGTATTCTACGGGTACTCCGGTTTCCTCCCACATGAATGACCACATATACGCTTTCATCAGCGCCAACGAGAGTGATTAATAGAAGTTGTTAAAACTTGCTTCGCAATCGTTGTAAAATAAATAAAGTTTAAACTAAATCTATAATAATATTGATCACAATTTGTATTCTTTGCATCTGTATCACAAACAGCCAATGGTACATTTTCGTTGCATTTGAGTTCTAGGAAAATATTCAAGACAACATTTATAGGATGGTTTTGTGCTTTGTGTTATTGTAAATGTTATCTATATCCTGTAATATTCTAAATTTTCTCGACGATCATAAAGTTGGCGATAAAGTATTGTTTCATGGGATAGGCAAACAGTCTGAACTCTTGTTTCTGCATTTTGTATGTGAAATGTATTTCAAGTGATTTTCGATAGCGCATTATATTTTCTGGAAATAATGAATCATACTTTTTCGACAATGGGTTAACATAATATAATAGTAGGGTTTCGTCCCAACTTAACCCGTAACCTGCCAGTCAATGTCATGCCACGACCAATCAGAATTATTCAAGGTGTTATTAAACGTGTGGTCATATAAGAATTTATGTCATGACTGTATTACACTGAATACAATCAAAGTTATATGATAAATGTATTTCTTGAACTATGTTCATATGAATATACCAGTCTACAATTTGTTTGTTCATATGAATAGAGTACCAATCTATGATGTGTTTGTTCATATGAATAGAGTACCAATCTATGATTTGTTTGTTCAAATGAATAGAGTACCAATCTATGATTTGTTTGTTCATATGAATAGAGTACCAATCTATGATTTGTTTGTTCAAATGAATTAGAGTATGGGTCTACAAATTGTTTGTTCATATGAATAGAGTACCAGTCTACAATATGTTAGTTCATATGAATAGAGTACCAGTCTACAATTTGTTTGTTCATATGAATAGAGTACCAGTCTACAATATGTTTGTTCATATGAATAAAGTACCAGTCTACAATTTGTTTGTTCATATGAATAAAGTACCAGTCTACAATTTGTTTGTTCATATGAATAAAGTACCAGTCTACAATTTGTTTGTTCATATGAATAAAGTAGCAGTCTACAATTTGTTTGTTCATATGAATACCAGTCTACATAAAAATTATTTTCTATTTTAAATCATTCTTCCAGCCAAAATATACACACACAATGGTAACTAAGCCTCTGGAACAAGTAATGTAGAATTATTAATTGCAGGGCAACAACACATTTTTTTCACACCAACATTAATATTTAATATATAAAACTCTTATCGCCATTTTTGCATGGTCATTATGTAGCATATCTGCAGTTGTATTTTCTTGAATTAGCAAGCACTACAATGAAATATTAATGAACGTGTCTAAAATTGTACGATAGACTGGTAGATCAAACGCTTCCAATTCCTTGGGCCTTATCCCCAGTGGCTTGCCGATAGACTTGGCAGATATCGGTACCCGGCTAGATTAAATAACGCATACAGATAATAGAATGTGTGTAATTAAAGCAACATCTTGGGCCGCGACTAACCAATGCCGACATTTCTCATCATTCCAATATTGATTTCACTAATACACTGAGTAAAAAATGTCATAAAATTGATGAAAGAAAAAAACAGCCAACAGAGTCGGCTATATTTTATATGTATTGCAAATTCTCTCTTTCAATTTGTGATTTGTAAAGATTGTGGTACCTAATTCAAATATGAAAATGATACCAGTATAGTCCGAAGTAAAATATAGAAATGTAACATTTCTATTTTATCGTGCTAGTTTTTGTTGTTTTTCGTACAACCGAAGTCGCTTTGCATTATGGCCCACAGAGAAATTTTAACAAATGATATTGGATCATTTTGTATTAACGGCTACTTGTTTCTCCGACCGGCTTCGAGTTTATGTTTCACTTCCGGCTAATATCTGTAAATTATGGACTTATTACGGTTCCATGGGTGAAAATAGAATTAGTGGTTTTACAACTGGTATACTATTACTGCTGCTGCTGCAACTGCTGCTGCTGCTGCTACTACTACTGGGTGCTACTACTGCTACTACTGCTGCTGCTGCTGCTACTACTGCTACTACTGCTGCTGTTACTGCTACTACTGCTACTACTGCTGCTACTGCTACTACTGCTGCTACTGCTACTCCTACTGCTGCTGCTACTGCTACTACTGCTGTTACTGCTACTACTGCTACTACTGCTGCTACTGCTACTACTGCTGCTACTGCTACTCCTACTGCTGCTGCTACTGCTACTACTACTACTGCTGATACTGCTGCTACTGCTGCTACTACTACTGCTGCTGCTACTGCTACTACTATTGTTACTGCTATTGCTACTACTACTATTTGCTCTGGATTTGCTCAGAAGGCAACACTGTATTTGTTCAGAAGGCAACACTGTATTTGCTCAGAAGGCAACACTGTATTTGCTCAGAAGGTAACAACACTGTATTTGCTCAGAAGGCAACACTGTATTTGCTCAGAAGGCAACACCGTATTTGCTCAGAAGGCAACACTGTATTTGCTCAGAAGGCAACAACACTGTATTTGCTCAGAAGGCAACACTGTATTTGCTCAGAAGGCAACACTATATTTGCTCAGAAGGTAACAACACTGTATTTGCTCAGAAGGTAACAACACTGTATTTGCTCAGAAGGTAACAACACTGTATTTGCTCAGAAGGTAACAACACTGTATTTGCTCAGAAGGCAACAACACTGTATTTGCTCAGAAGGCAACAACACTGTATTTGCTCAGAAGGCAACACTGTATTTGCTCAGAAGGCAACAACACTGTATTTGCTCAGAAGGCAACAACACTGTATTTGCTCAGAAGGCAACACTGTATTTGCTCAGAAGGCAACAACACTGTATTTGCTCAGAAGGCAACAACACTGTATTTTCTCAGCAGGCAACAACACTGTATTTGCTCAGAAGGCAACAACACTGTATTTGCTCAGAAGGCAACACTGTATTTGCTCAGAAGGCAACAACACTGTATTTGCTCAGAAGGCAACAACACTGTATTTGCTCAGAAGGCAACAACACTGTATTTGCTCAACAGGCAACAACACTGTATTTGCTCAGAAATACTATTTTTAGGCTTTATAGATATTTCGGTCATGTTATAATTGAACTGATATTTGTATATGCGTCATTTATAGTGGAATAAAACATGGTTTGTCGTTCTGAGCTCCGGAATTAAACATTATGGCATGCACGGGTAGACAGGTCAGATGTTAGAAATGTGCGCGCCGTGTTAAGTATAAGTCTTGTCTCATAAATCAGAATACTGTTTCCCTATTACTGACATCACTGTGGGTCTCTCCATGGTGCAATGAACACCGAGTCCGCCTTGTAACCAAGAGGTTGTCATGTAGTTTGAGCCCCATCAGAACCACGGTGGTGGTGCCCAAGTAAGGTTCTTAATTCCACAGGTGGAAGTCGTGATAGCACAGTGGATGCGCGTTCACGTCAGGTGCGAAAGGTCCGGAATTTGTGCCCCGCTGGAGCCATTACGATTGTGCCATTAGGCAAGGCATTTAAATTCCACGTTGCCTCTTCTCTCTCCCTCGTGGCGATGGATTCCATCAGGAATGAGGTCTCGAGAGTGATTAATATAAGTTGCAAGAACTTGTTTCGCAATCGAACTAAAATAAATTTGTATAAACCTACTTCCACATGCTTCTTCTCTCTCCCTCATCGCGATGGATTCCGAGAGAGAGCAATTAATCTATTGTTGTAGATGCTTGTTTCGCAAGCAAGCTGAACCAAATTTGTATAAATTGACATCATGACCCAAGAAGGCCAAATATCTTTATAATTACACATAATCTCCGAAATTCCTTGTGCCTATAACATACTTATTTGCCAAATTAAAATTCTCCAAAATAGCACAAGGTAAATATAAGCCTTTCATATCAAGCTAATTGTTACATTAAAGTTCCCATAAATTTTGACCTGTCATATGGAATTTTGACAGAAATCGTATCAAATTCTGATCAGAATGTAAACAATACCCGGGGTATAAACCATATAAAACAATGGCGTTTGATATTTGGCCGATGTATTGTGGAGAAGTAATGGAGCTCGGTCGTCTATGATATGAAAGCTATTTCTGCAGTTTCGGTAATAACAATGGTGTCTACGCAAAATGGGTTCGGCTCGTTCATGTGAAATTTTCCTTTGGTTTTGTGGAATGTAAAAATTGGCCAGAGCAGTTGGCAGAGGAAGGATAATGATGAACATTTAAGTGGGTATTGTTAGCGAAGGATAGAGAATTTTGCAAAAAGATAAAAAAACAACATTTTCTACTCATTCAAAAAAAATGCATTCAATGATAGTGCTTAACGTAACTCTTCAAACATGGGAGAAGTATATGATAAACAAGGGAGAAGTATATGATAAACAAGGGAGAAGTATATGATAAACAAGGGAGAAGTATATGATAAGCAAGGGAGAAGTATATGATTAACATGGAAGAAGTATATGATTAACTGAGAGTTATATGATTAACATGGGAGAAGTATATGATTAACAAGGGAGAAGTATATGATTAACAAGGGAGAAGTATATGATTAACAAGGAAGAAGTTTCTGATAAACAAGGGAGAAGTTTATGATTAACAAGGAAAAGTTATATGATTAACAAGGGAGAAGTTTATGATAAACAAGGGAGAAGTTTATGATAAACAATGGAGAAGTTTATGATAAACAAGGGAGAAGTTTATGATTAACAAGGGAGAAACTTGGTGACTCTATATATTCTATATGAAATAACTTACATCTCCCTGAGCTTTAGAATGGGAAGAAGGAAGTTTTCTATCTACCTCAAGTCCTGATTGTCGCTGTTAATACCGTTAATTATGTTGCAATCTATGACGAAGATACTCTGGTTGGATAATTATGTAAACATATGTTTGTGTGTTTGTTTTTTGGTTTAAAGTCGAGTCAACAGCTTAGATCATATGGTGACTCGCTGTTATGGATGGAGAAATCCCCAGGTACCCCTCCGAAATGTATTTCAGATGTATTGGTATCTACATATTGGTAAGGTGATCTTACCAGAGCTAGATCGAGGTTTGTGGCAGGACTACTGTTATGTATGTATGTATGACGGTATGTATGTTCCATTAATGCCAAACGCCTTGCGGGGACCTAGACATGTTTTCCTGAGCAGGCTTAGCCGACCTAAGTGGTTAACCAGTACTAAGCAATGTGTGTGAGGTGCTTGCTCAATGACACTACATACGTGGCCTGATCGAGTATCGAAGTACCGAGTTCGATTCCAAATGCGACACTCTACCACTGGACCACGGACGCCACACTATGTATGACTTATAGACATCATACATCAAACATAATAATAATGAAGTGTGTATTGTACGATGGTACAAAATGTAGTGCTCGAAGCATTATTATAATGTGCTACGTGAAGTTATACGTATCATAACCTAAACACTTTTAGCCCATCGGTCAAACTAGTTCTTACACCATTAGTTTCACTCTTAAAATGCTGAATAAATTGGAAGAAATGTGCAAACATCATAGATCCAGATCAGCCATGGCACTACATGGCGTCTGATCAGGATCTGTGTTGTTTGCTATTCAGCTAAGTGTTTTATCTCTACTATCTGAATAACAAACAGCATAGAGCCTGATCAGACGGCTTATTCTGTGATACGTTCTGTGCAGTTTGATCTGGCTCTGGAACTTTATAAAAAAATCATAAATTGGATCTTTAATTAACATTTAATATAATCTTAAACAAATATTTAGCAATTTTGCAACAACATAACTTGCTACATACCAGCGTTACAACAATTGTTTAGATAACAAACACACAAAAACATACCAAAAATCCCCAACCAATACAAAAACTCTTACGTGAAAATTAATAGCATGACAAAACTACATGACTTCCGTATTCTCATTCAATCGCATGATAATCTTGCTGACCTAATTATGAAATTCATTGATTTCATGTACAAGATAATTTGTACGATTTCTCTACAATTCAATCGTCTTTTTCCATGCAATGTTTATTTTGACGCAAAGCCACTCAGTCAAAACTGTGTAAACCTTGTAATTGTCACGAAAGGTTTGTAACCCAAATTGTATTCCAAATCTATACATTTACAGAGGCCTCTAAAAGCGTGCTTTAAGTACGGGTTTGCATGCTACATGCGATGAATTGAGTCGAAGTGTTATTCTCGCAGATAATGTATCAATAGATAATGCCCCACGCAATATAACTAGCCGACATGAAGAAATAATAGGAATCAGGTCATACAGTCATGAATGAAAGAAAATGTCTGTGTACATTTAATATTTCTGCACGCTAACATATGTAACATGTTTAAATAGTGATCTGTTATACAGCTATACATACACCGTCATAGTGCACCCGTTACACAGCTATACATGTATATACACCGTCATAGTGCACCTGTTACACAGCTATACATGTATATACACAGTTATAGTGCACCCGTTACACAGCTATACATGTATATACACCGTCATAGGGCACCCGTTACACAGCTATACATGTATATACACCATCATAGTGCACCTGTTACACAGCTATACATGTATATACACCGTCATAGTGCACCCGTTACACAGCTATACATGTATATACACCATCATAGTGCACCTGTTACACAGCTATACATGTATATACACCGTCATAGTGCACCTGTTACACAGCTATACATGTATATACACAGTCATAGTGCACCCGTTACACAGCTATACATGTATATACACCGTCATAGTGCACCCGTTACACAGCTATACATGTATATACACCGTCATAGTGCACCTGTTACACAGCTATACATGTATATACACAGTCATAGTGCACCCGTTACACAGCTATACATGTATATACACAGTCATAGTGCACCCGTTACACAGCTATACATGTATATACACAGTCATAGTGCATGAATGTTTGATGTATTCCCGTTACACAGCTATACATGTATATACACTGTCATAGTGCACCCGTTACACAGCTATACATGTATATACACAGTCATAGTGCATGAATGTTTGATGTATTCCCGTTACACAGCTATACATGTATATACACAGTCATAGTGCATGAATGTTTGATGTATTCCCATTACACAGCTATACATGCATATACACAGTCATAGTGCATGAATGTTTGATGTATTCCCATTACACAGCTATACATGCATATACACAGTCATGGTGCATGAATGTTTGATGTATTCCCGTTACACAGCTATACATGTATATACACAGTCATAGTGCATGAATGTTTGATGTATTCCTGTTACACAGCTATACATGTATATACACAGTCATAGTGCATGAATGCTTGATGTATTCCCGTTACACAGCTATACATGTATATACACAGTCATAGTGCATGAATGTTTGATGTATTCCCGTTACACAGCTATACATGTATATACACAGTCATAGTGCATGAATGTTTGATGTATTCCCATTACACAGCTATACATGCATATACACAGTCATAGTGCATGAATGTTTGATGTATTCCCATTACACAGCTATACATGCATATACACAGTCATGGTGCATGAATGTTTGATGTATTCCCGTTACACAGCTATACATGTATATACACAGTCATAGTGCATGAATGTTTGATGTATTCCTGTTACACAGCTATACATGTATATACACAGTCATAGTGCATGAATGCTTGATGTATTCCCGTTACACAGCTATACATGTATATACACAGTCATAGTGCATGAATGTTTGATGTATTCCCGTTACACAGCTATACATGTATATACACAGTCATAGTGCATGAATGTTTGATGTATTCCCATTACACAGCTATACATGTATATACACAGTCATAGTGCATGATTGTTTGATGTATTCTGTATATTACCTTTTGCAAACATTCCATTCAATTTTTTTCTCTTAATTTTTTTACTGATATTTTTTGACAATATATATGATATAGTTTTTTTTTTTAGTTTTTTATTAACCTTATAAATTATTCTACCTATATATTTTTATTAACCTTATGTTCTACCTATATAGTTTTTGTTAATTATATATTATATGTATATTTTTTTGTTGACTTTATATTATACCTCTATATAATATTATATATATACAATATAATATACCTCTATATAATATTATGATATATACAATATAATATACCTCTATATAATATTATGCTATGTACAATATAATATACCTCTATATAATATTATGATATGTACAATATAATATACCTCTATATAATATTATGATATGTACAATATAATATACCTCTATATAATATTATGATATATACAATATAATATACCTCTATATAATATTATGCTATGTACAATATATTGTACCTATATATATATATTTACTATCTATCTATCTATAATTTTTCTAACTTGATAACATTTTATTATACAGTGTTCAATACAAACAACTGAAATAAAATTAATTTAATTAAAACTTGTGTTATTCAATGCAGAATGAGAAACAATCTTTATCGCTGTTTAGAATTTAAATATATCTATATAATTATGCCGTATTTCATTCAGAAATATATAATCATTTATAAACACCGAATAATATATATTTTCGACAAAAAATATTCTAATAAAAATTACGCAGAAATTCTACAACACGTCAACAAATCACAAAATTAAATGTTACGGTGTAAAATTTAAATCATTAATTATGGGTAGCGGTGTATTTGGACACCCCGGTGTTTGATAGTAGCTTGTCACATGCAAGCCAGCATTGTTAAATACCTAAGTACCCTCTATATTATGTTTCTTGTTCGAGGAAGACATGACGTTCCCTTTACAAGTTGTTCATTATTGCCAAGTTGAGCTTAAAAAATCACCAACACAACTCCTGGGACATGGCAGCAAACATAACTGATTAAACATATGTGGCTAAATAAGTGGTGGCAAACACTGTATGCAACCCACAACAACAAATACGTGGAGGCAAACACTGTATGCAACCCACAACAACAAATAAGTGGAGGCAAACACTGTATGCAACCCACAACAACAAATACATGGAGGCAAACACTGTATGCAACCCACAACAACAAATAAGTGGAGGCAAACACTGTATGCAACCCACAACAACAAATAAGTGGAGGCAAACACTGTATGCAACCCACAACAACAAATAAGTGGAGGCAAACACTGTATGCAACCCACAACAACAAATAAGTGGAGGCAAACACTGTATGCAACCCACAACAACAAATAAGTGGAGGCAAGCACTGTATGCAACCCACAACAACAAATAAGTGGAGGCAAACACTGTATGCAACCCACAACAACAATTGTCATTACTGTAACAAGTTGATAGAACAGAATATCGAAATCATTAAAATAACTGAATAAGGTGAATTGCAGTTTTCATGTTATGTTGTATCAACTTTTCACAGTAAAAGTGATGATTTGCACATTTGGGTTGGCATTTGCTGCCAATATGGGTAAATGATCAAATTGACTGGTTTGATTCGGAACCACATGTTGGCTGACATTTTAAGCTTAAACTTGATGTATTTTACGATTGTGAAGCTCCACTTATATTAATCACTCGTTGGCACCGATGAATGCGTACTTGTGGTCAATTGTGTCGGAGGAAACCGGAGTACCCGGAGAAAAGCCACCTAACCGATCTGGTGACAACTGCACAATCTCACATACTTCCCGGTCTGAGGATCAAACTAGGGTTGCATTGGGAAGTAGATAGCATGTTACGCATGCACTGCGCGTATCTGACAGCCAGAATTTGGCATATCATGTTGTTTATATTGTGTAAAACATAGGATCTGTATATATTTCAACAATTACATTAATTGTCTTAACTCCAAAGTATTGTCTTTCAATCTATACGTGCAAATAAACACATTAGAACCCACTTCCTCTGTTTTGTGAAATGAAGTTTGAAATGAAATGAGGACGGCATTTTCTTTTCAAATAAATGCACTATTGTCTCAATAATGCAGTCTTTATTTCTTGTTTTCCTCGTTAGTTTTGCCAAATAGTGATAAAGATCCATCGAGACTTAAAAAAATTCCAGCGTACACTGAAATATCAGTTACAATAAAACTGAATGAAAAAGGAAGCAATTTTACAACTGATATTGCCATTACAGGCGACACTGCGCGACATTGTCCCTGACCGCCGCTCATCAATGGGGGTTCTTTGTGGGAAGTGACAGAGCCATACTCAAATATCATCCCTTTACAGAGGGTATTCATGTACAACATTACAATATTTGTAGAGCGCACAATGCCAAGATAATTGATAGACTAAGGCAGTTAATTACGATGAAGTTACATGCATTTTCTGCTCTCAAATGTTGTTCGCTATCAAAATATTTTTTAAAGAAATATAATAGTGGCTAAAGGAATAAAGTGATTGATTGTTGTTTACTTGTATCTAAAACTGAACATTTACAGATGACTAGATGATGCAACAGTAGAAGTGCAATGGGGGTCAGTCACACTGGGGTTGTACTAAAGGGGCCAGCAGTAGACAGGCAATGGGAGTTGGGGGTCAGTCACACTGGGGTTCACTAAAGGGGACAGCAGTAGACATGCAATGGGAGTTGGGAGTCAGTCACACTGGGGTTCACTAAAGGGGACAGCAGTAGACGTGCAATGGGGGTTAGGGGTCAGTCACACTGGGATTGTACTAAAGGGGCCAGCAGTAGACATGCAATGGGAGTTGGGAGTCAGTCAACACTGTGGTTGTACTAAAGGGAACAGCAGTAGACGTGCATTGGGGATTGGGGGTCACACTGGGATTGGTGTTTGTGGGTGACATGGGAGTTGGGAGTTGAGAGTAGCACTAGAGTTGGGTCAACTATCACCTTGTGAACTGTTTCAATTTGCATTATTTATTTTCTAATGTACAATATCTAGGGGCACTGTCTTATTATTCACATGCATTAATTAACATGCAATTACATGTACCTCATTTATAACAGTGTTTTATGTACTTGTAGAGATCTTCAGAGAAGAGTATTAAGCAATCTCTTTTTGACATATTTTATGGGGGTGGGGGCACACCAGGTAGTCACCCCCATCTGAACCTGCCAGTCAAATATAAGAAACAAGATTTTTTTATAAATAATGTTTTAACTACTGCATGAAACAGTCCAGTTTGAAATGAAGAAAAGGAAAGGAGACAATTTGTAATCAACACCATTTTACTAGCTAATTTATTTGTTTACGAGATGCTAAATCTTCTAAACCAGCAGCATCACTTGTATCCATTGTCCTCATTTGAATAATGAATTCATTATTTATTAAATATCTTTTCCTGCTCTGTACCAAAAATAATTATCTAAAAGACTAACATCTAATAAGAACAGATAGAAAACTGTGACATAAATTTGATCTCAAATTAACAATTAGATGCGTGAAAAAAAATTAATCAAATTACAATTCATGGTAAATCTGATAATTTTCTGGAAACAGATTTTAAAGTATCTGTTTAAGTCAAAGAAGCTTCTCGAAAATTACATTTCCGAAAGTGAACAGCTAAAAGTGATAAAGATTGTCTCTCGATATACATATGGCCAAAAATCTGCACCATATAAAATTGTCTTAAAGTTGACCAATCTAAAGTTAAAGGAGCTTTTCCTAACCAGATGTTACAGCGAATAACGGCCTGTTTTCCCTGATCACTCTCCGAACGCCGTTGTTCATTTAGAATGGTTTATGTCAGTAATATTTCACGAACCGAGAGAGAATAATTTTACCAATTATATTCGGTTTTGAATACCTGTGGTAATTTTATTGCTTCTAGTCCATTCTATACGTTCAAAGTTGAAACGAAAATTTTAGATAATTTTCGCAGAACGCATTGCTAATTGTAGGGAGATAGAAGCTAATTTTGTCCTTTCTGTTCAACCTGAATATGAGCATAGACTCGCACATTGAAGTAAAACGTGCCCCTGATCTGTAATTATTCGAAAGTGAAAAATTAGTGTTCAATATGTGTAACATGCTGAATATTGCGATTTGAAGTTCGTCTTTTAGCATAACTGTGTCATATAGAAATATATTTTTGGGATAATATTTGACGTTTATACGACCTAGAATAAGAATAATGTATATTAAATGTTATTAAATGTCACGATTCAGTTTAATCATCATGTGACCCCCAATCCCCAATGCACGTCTACTGCTGTCCCCTTTAGTACAACCCCAGTGTGACTGACTCCCAACCCCCATTGCACGTCTACTGCTGTCCCCTTTAGTACAACCCCAGTGTGACTGACTACCAACCCCCATTGCACGTCTACTGCTGTCCCCTTTAGTACAACCCCAGTGTGACTGACTACCAACCCCCATTGCACGTCTACTGCTGTTCCCTTTAGTACAACCACAGTGTGACTGACCCCCAACCCCCATTGCATGTCTACTGCTGTCCCCTTTAGTACAACCCCAGTGTGACTGACCCCCAACCCCCATTGCACGTCTACTGCTGTCCCCTTTAGTGAACCCCAGTGTGACTGACTCCCAACTCCCATTGCATGGATAGTAAGTGTTTTTTTTTAAGTGCGCATCAAAATTAAGATGAATTGATGGTAATGGGGCATTCGCCAAGCATCTGTGGTAATGCTGTATGATCGGGGTCCTCTTTGGGGAGAGGTGGGGCGGACACCTCCTGATACAAAAAATCGACCTTAATAACGGATAGGTGGTCCAGTTGTTAACATGCTGGACTTGTAATACAGGGGTCGCAGGTTTGATCACCCGATATCATCATTTTTTGAATGAGACGTCGAACGAGGTTTTGTGTCTGTGCATGTAAAGGAACATGAGGAGATTCTGGATTGGATTTATGTCTGTAACATTGCACTATCCTCCAAAATTTAAGTTGACAAACATTTTCAGCAGGCATTGCTCACATGAGCAACCAGTAGCGACGATAAATAAATTTTAAAACAAAATCTTCCATACTGTGAATAGTTGACACAAAATCTTCCATACTGTGAATAGTTGATACAAAATCTTCCATACTGTGAATAGTTGATACTAAATCTTCCATACTGTGAATAGTTGACACAAAATCTTCCATACTGTGAATAGTTGATACAAAATCTTCCATACTGTGAATAGTTGTTACTAAATCTTCCATACTGTGAATAGTTGATACAAAATCTTCCATACTGTGAATAGTTGTTACTAAATCTTCCATACTGTGAATAGTTGATACAAAATCTTCCATACTGTGAATAGTTGTTACTAAATCTTCCATACTGTGAATAGTTGATACTAAATCTTCCATACTGTGAATAGTTGATACTTCCATACTGTGAATAGTTGATACAAAATCGTCCATACTGTGAATAGTTGATACAAAATCTTCCATACTGTGAATAGTTGATACAAAATCTTCCATACTGTGAATAGTTGATACAAAATCTTCCATACTGTGAATAGTTGTTACAAAATCTTCCATACTGTGAATAGTTGATACAAAATCTTCCATACTGTGAATAGTTGATACAATGACACCCAAACAGCAATTGAAATAAATGTAAGGTAGAAGTTGTGACAGCACAGTGGTAGCGCATTCACCTCAGGTGCGATAGACCAGGAATGATTGTGCCCGGAATGATTGTGCCCGGAACAATTGTGCCCGGAATGATTGTGCCCGGAATGATTGTGCCAGAAACGATTGTGCTATTACGATTATATCCTTAGGCAAGGCATTTAAATTCCACCTCTTCTCTCTTAGTCATGGCGATGGATTCCTCAGGAATGAGGTCTCGAGAGCGATTAATTTAACATTGTCAAAACTTGTTTCGCATTCTAGCTAAATATATTTGTATAGACTGGACTAGCAATTGTGCAATAAATGAACGTCAGATACAGTTGTTTCAGTCGAATATTGTGTCTCGTTGGATGGACATTTCACGGCAAAGATGATATGTTGTCTAAGGTTGCATTAGGTGATGTGATTATAGGCTATATAATTTCATACTAATGACTGTGAAATCTTGTATTAAGGTAATTTGTCTGAAAGGTAGTTGTATACTGTTACTGCTGAAATGGTACCCCAGTGAAAATATATTTGATCAACATGTGTTTGTAGCCGTGGAAGAGACAAACTGGCAATTAAAATAATTATCCGAGGTTTGCTCAAGGTTTGTTCGACGTTCGTATTAAAAGCTCGTGTAAATTCTGCATGTATCAAGTATTTTAATTTTAGCATAAGACATGGATCATTTTCTCAGCGGGAGATGTCGGGGCCAATGGGAAACATGCATGTGTGATTCAAAACAATGCAATTAAATGATGTGTTGTTTAGGCTTTACAAATTAAATCAATGCCTGATTGTGTACTTGATCAAACAATACAATATAATCTGATGATTTCAAACTGCTCAGGATTTGGGAAAACACCCCTGCATTTTCAGTAAATAACACAGCCAACAGAATATTTGTACTACAGAGATTTTACACTACACATATCCTAGCATCTGCAGTACAGAGATTTAAACATCTGTACTACAGAGATTTTACACTACACATATCCTAGCATCTGCAGTACAGAGATTTAGACATCTGTACTACAGAGATTTTACACTACGCATATCCTAGCATCTGCAGTACAGAGATTTAAACATCTGTACTACAGAGATTATAGAAATAATCTATAAATATATTCAAACTGCCATACTTGACATAATCACAGACGGGTATGTAGTCCAGTGGTAACATGCTAGACTGGTAATACAGGGATTGCATGTTCGATCCCCCATCTCACCCTAATAAAATTAACAGTCTTTCAGATGGGACGTTAAACCGAGGTCTCGTGTCGGTGCTTTACATCGTGCATGTAAAAAACCCAGAGGAGACTCTGGAATGGATCTCTGTCTGTATCATGCACTATCCTCCAAAATCTAAAATGACTAATCTCTTCAGGAGGCAGCGCTCATATGGGCAACCGGTAGCGACGATAAATAAACGTAAAACACACACACACTTGACATAATATTCAAACATCTGTACAACATAGATTCAAACATCTCTACTACAGAGATTCAATCAGCTGTACCAGACTTAATATTCAAACATGTACACTACATAGATGCAAACATTTGCAATATATAGATTCAAACATTTGTACTACATAGATTCAAGCATTTGTACTACATAGATTCAAGCATTTGCAATGTATAGATTCAAACATTTGTACTACATAGATTCAATCATTTGCAATATATAGATTCAAACATTTGTACTACATAGATTCAATCATTTGCAATGTATAGATTCAAACATTTGTACTACATAGATTCAATCATTTGCAATGTATAGATTCAAACATTTGTACTATATAGATTCAATCATTTGCAATGTATATATTCAAACATTTGTACTACATAGATTCAATCATTTGCAATGTATAGATTCAAACATTTGTACTACATAGATTCAATCATATGCAATGTATAGATTCAAACATTTGTACTACATAGATTCAATCATTTGCAATAAATAGATTCAATCATTTGCAATGTATAGATTCAAACATTTACACTACATAGATTCAAACATTTACACTACATAGATTCAAACATTTGTACTACATAGATTCAATCATTTGGAATGTATAGATTCAAATATTTGTACTACATAGATTCAATCATTTGCAATGTATAGATTCAAACATTTACACTACATAGATTCAAACATTTACACTACATAGATTCAAACATTTACACTACATAGATTGAAACATTTACACTACATAGATTCAATCATTTGCAATGTATAGATTCAAACATTTGTACTACATAGATTCAAACATTTACACTACATAGATTCCAACTAGAAGCAGGAGATGTTTTATTTGTATGGCAACTTGGGGTTCTATTAACATGTTCGGTGATTGAATCGGTCGGCCACATAGCTGAGGGGATCCATGGAAATACGGGTATTTAAACAGGTACATGTACAGTGGAAAATTGTTCCAGTAGAGAGCCCGTATATCCAAGTGTATAGAGAGCCCGTATATCCAAGTGTATAGAGAACCCGTATATCCAAGTGTACAGAGAGCCCATGATATCCAAGTGTACAGAGAGCCTGTATATCCAAGTGTATAGAGAGCCCGTATATCCAAGTGTATAGAGAACCTGTATATCCAAGTGTATAGAGAGCCCGTATATCCAAGTGTATAGAGAGCCCGTATATCCAAGTGTACAGAGAGCCTGTATATCCAAGTGTACAGAGAGCCAATATATCCAAGTGTACAGAGAACCCATATATCCAAGTGTACAGAGAGCCCATATATCCAAGTGTACAGAGAGCCCATATATCCAAGTGTACAGAGAGCCTGTATATCCAAGTGTACAGAGAGCCCATATATCCAAGTGTACAGAGAGCCCATATATCCAAGTGTACAGAGAGCCCATATATCCAAGTGTACAGAGAGCCCGTATATCCAAGTGTACAGAGAACCCATATATCCAAGTGTACAGAGAGCCCATATATCCAAGTGTACAGAGAGCCCATATATCCAAGTGTATAGAGAGCCCGTATATCCAAGTGTACAGAGAGCCCGTATATCCAAGTGTACAGAGAACCCATATATCCAAGTGTACAGAGAGCCTGTATATCCAAGTGTACAGAGAGCCTGTATATCCAAGTATACAGAGAGCCCATATATCCAAGTGTACAGAGAGCCCATATATCCAAGTGTATAGAGAGCCCGTATATCCAAGTGTACAGAGAGCCCGTATATCCAAGTGTACAGAGAACCCATATATCCAAGTGTACAGAGAACCCATGATATCCAAGTGTACAGAGAGCCCATATATCCAAGTGTACAGAGAACATGTATATCCAAGTGTACAGAGAGCCCATATATCCAAGTGTACAGAGAGCCCGTATATCCAAGTGTACAGAGAACACGTATATCCAAGTGTACAGAGAGCCCGTATATCCAAGTGTACAGAGAGCCCATATATCCAAGTGTACAGAGAGCCCATATATCCAAGTGTACAAAGAGCCCATATATCCAAGTGTACAGAGAGCCAATATATCCAAGTGTACAAAGAGCCCATATATCCAAGTGTACAAAGAGCCCATATATCCAAGTGTACAGAGAGCCCATATATCCAAGTGTACAAAGAGCCCATATATCCAAGTGTACAGAGAGCCCATATATCCAAGTGTACAAAGAGCCCATATATCCAAGTGTACAGAGAGCCCATATATCCAAGTGTATAGAGAGCCCGTATATCCAAGTGTACAGAGAGCCTGTATATCCAAGTGTACAGAGAGCCTGTATATCCAAGTGTACATAGAGCCAATATATCCAAGTGTACAGAGAACCCATATATCCAAGTGTACAGAGAGCCCATATATCCAAGTGTACAGAGAGCCCATATATCCAAGTGTACAGAGAGCCCATATATCCAAGTGTACAGAGAGCCTGTATATCCAAGTGTACAGAGAGCCCATATATCCAAGTGTACAGAGAGCCCATATATCCAAGTGTACAGAGAGCCCATATATCCACGTGTACAGAGAGCCCATATATCCAAGTGTATAGAGAGCCCGTATATCCAAGTGTACAGAGAGCCCGTATATCCAAGTGTACAGAGAACCCATATATCCAAGTGTACAGAGAGCCTGTATATCCAAGTGTACAGAGAGCCTGTATATCCAAGTGTACAGAGAGCCCATATATCCAAGTGTACAGAGAGCCCATATATCCAAGTGTATAGAGAGCCCATATATCCAAGTGTACAGAGAGCCCGTATATCCAAGTGTACAGAGAGCCTGTATATCCAAGTGTACAGAGAGCCCATATATCCAAGTGTATAGAGAGCCCATATATCCAAGTGTACAGAGAACACGTATATCCAAGTGTACAGAGAGCCCATATATCCAAGTGTACAGAGAGCCCGTATATCCAAGTGTACAGAGAACACGTATATCCAAGTGTACAGAGAGCCTGTATATCCAAGTGTACAGAGAGCCCATATATCCAAGTGTACAGAGAGCCCATATATCCAAGTGTACAGAGAGCCCATATATCCAAGTGTACAGAGAGCCCATATATCCAAGTGTACAGAGAGCCCATATATCCAAGTGTACAAAGAGCCCATATATCCAAGTGTACAGAGAGCCCATATATCCAAGTGTACAAAGAGCCCATATATCCAAGTGTACAGAGAGCCCATATATCCAAGTGTACAAAGAGCCCATATATCCAAGTGTACAGAGAGCCCATATATCCAAGTGTACAAAGAGCCCATATATCCAAGTGTACAGAGAGCCCATATATCCAAGTGTACAAAGAGCCCATATATCCAAGTGTACAGAGAGCCCATATATCCAAGTGTACAAAGAGCCCATATATCCAAGTGTACAGAGAGCCCATATATCCAAGTGTACAGAGAGCCCATATATCCAAGTGTACAAAGAGCCCGTATATCCAAGTGTACAAAGAGCCCATATATCCAAGTGTACAAAGAGCCCATATATCCAAGTGTACAAAGAGCCCGTATATCCAAGTGTACAAAGAGCCCATATATCCAAGTGTACAAAGAGCCCGTATATCCAAGTGTACAAAGAGCCCATATATCCAAGTGTACAAAGAGCCCGTATATCCAAGTGTATAGAGAGCCCGTATATCCAAGTGTACAGAGAGCCCGTATATCCAAGTGTACAGAGAGCCCATATATCCTTGTGTACAGATAAGTTAAGCCAATAATATAGTACTGGTACAGTGTATTGAAGAATAAAATATTAATATTATGTTTAATTAATTAATACCTTTATATAATACTGCTTTACGATGGTAAATGATATGTTTGAAGTGTAAATACAACAGACAGCCAACATAACATTTGTGAAAAAGAACATTATATGGATTATTATTAACCCATTCAACACCAAGTAACTCACATGGACTGGTCCATGATATTCATAAACCAATAAATGAATCAGAAAATCACATTTGGACAAGTTCATTTATCAAAATGGGTAGTTATGTCTAAAAATAGTCATATCACTGGCAAAAAGTGCAGATGCTGATGAGACGGCTCATCACGAGCCGGCTCATCTGGATCTACACTTTTTGTAAGCCTATTTAGAGGTCTGTGGTGTTGAAAGGGTTAAAGGACACATAACTGACAAATGTTGCATTTTGGTAGAAAGGATAATTAAAAAAAGTATATTCTTTGAAAATAAGGCATATATTTAAGCAAATTGTACAGTGTAAAGCTTGTTCCTGATGCAGGACTTCTGAAGGGATAGCTACATGATTAGAGGACTTATGAAGGGACATATACCTGATTAGAGGACTTATGAAGGGACAGATACATGATTAGAGGACTTATGAAGGGACATATACATGATTAGAGGACTTATGAAGGGACATATACATGATTAGAGGACTTATGAAGGGACAGATACATGATTAGAGGACTTATGAAGGGACATATACATGATTAGAGGACATATGAAGGGACATATACATGATTAGAGGACTTCTGAAGGGACAGATACATGATTAGAGGACTTATGAAGGGACATATACATGATTAGAGGACTTCTGAAGGGACAGATACATGATTAGAGGACTTATGAAGGGACATATACATGAGTAGAGGACATATGAAGGGACATATACATGATTAGAGGACGTATGAAGGGACATATACATGATTAGAGGACTTATGAAGGGACATATACATGATTAGAGGACTTCTAAAGGGAAATATACATGATTAGAGGACTTCTGAAGGGAAATATACATGATTAGAGGACGTATGAAGGGACAGATACATGATTAGAGGACTTCTGAAGGGAATATACATGATTAAAGGACTTCTGAAGGGACATATACATGATTAGAGGACTTCTGAAGGGACATATACATGATTAGAGGACATATGAAGGGACATATACATGATTAAAGGACTTCTGAAGGGACATATACATGATTAGAGGACATATGAAGGGACAGATACATGATGGCATTATTAACTATATCATAGTAGTGAAGTGCAGAGGAATATAGCTGTTCTTCAGGCTGAATTCTGGTTAGACCAATATTATCCTTCTCAATTCTTTGCATGCTGGTGGTGAAAATATCAGTTAAATAACAGTGGTAACGCTTTCGTTTCGGGTGCTAAATGCCCGGAGTTTGAGCCCTGTTGGAGCTGTCACGAATGTGCCTTTAAGTAAGGCACTTAAATTCCACGTTGCCTCTTGTCTCTCCCTCGTAGAGATGGATTGATTCCATCAGGAATGAGGTCTCGAGAGTGATTAATATAAGTTGTAAGAACTTGTTTCGCAATCAAGCTAAAATAAATTTGTATAAATTAACTTTTTCCGCTCTCAAAAACCATGTAATTGCATATTGTTGATGCTGAATTATAACGGAAACCTGATTGGACAGGTAGACATTTGTACTGCAACATTAATTTCTATCCGTAAAATTGAAGGATATTCTGTGATTTCTCATTATACATGTACAAGACATGTATGATTGCTCCATTCATTCATTACATGCTGCTTGTACATGTATGTGGAAAATATGCCCACCTAGAAGCTGCTTGTACATGTATGTGGAAACTGGTTAAGCAATAATTCCACCAGAATAAGCACTGGGCCCAGGAGACACTCCTATATAGATGATGTTTGAGTCTATTTACCCCCACCACCGTCAAACCATATGGGCGAGAGACCCATAAATATGTCAAACCGATTTATTACAATGAAAACACCTTGAAAGTTGTTAGAACTTGTGGCCCAACCCGTCAAGTTTTGTATTCACACGTATATGTAATAATCGAGCAATAAAATATGATTAAACTAAAAATAATCTTTGACTGACTTTGTGTCAATATATTGGCAGCCATTTTGAAGGAGTCTGGTTCCTATTTCTTACCTTGGAAGTAGCTCTTTGCTCTTAGATAGCTAACACCCAGTCTGAGGATAGAGAGTTTGTCTAGCTTAGAGATCACACTCTGTTCAAATGGTAGCAAGCTTGCCAGGTGGTCCAGCTCCCCGTTGAGTCGCTCACGATGCCGTTTACTTGGGTTGCTCTTCGGCGGATCCTTGGTCGGAGTTTTTACACTGAAATACATGTTTAAACTTTATTTATTTAAATATAAATTTCAGAATAAAACTGTACAAAACTGCTAATAAAGCTGCTTTTTTTATTAATTCAAGGCTAGTATGTTGTTGAATTACACGAGCATATAAACAACTTGTATTAATCATTGGTGTGGATGCAAGCCTATATGTGGGGCGTCATATGGGAGTGAATGGCGGTACACACCTGGCCGATCTGGAGACTGCAGTATTTTCCCAGGCCGAGGATCAAGCCCAGGTTGCAATGGTGAGAAGCGAGTATGCTGACCACTGCACTAATAGGATGTGTTATGACTTTTGGCACATTCTGGTATTAACCATTGTATGAAATAACGTCGACAGAATCGCGCGAGTTTAAAAACACAACTGCGTACAGAAGAACCGAAAATTTATATAGTCCAATAAAACTGAAGAACTTAACATTTTATACCCGCACCCCCATAATTATAGACTGGCCGCATTCTCAGTGCTTTCAGTGTTTCCATATTTGCATACACATAATGTTGGTTTGGCTAGGCCACTGGATTGGATGGTTCACAAGCCAGTATCGAAATGGAGCAAGCAAGTAAAATAATGTAAAAGTTGTGTGTGTTTACGTTTATTTATCGTCGCTACCGGTTGCCCATATGAGCGACGCCTCCTGAAGATATTAGTCATTTTAGATTTTTGGAGGATAGTGCAATGATACAGACAGAGACCAATTCCAGAATCTCCTTTTGTTCTTTTACGTGCACGGTGTACAGCACCGACACAAGACCTCGGTTTAAAGTCCCATCTGAAAAACTATTAATTTTATATGGGTCAGACAGGGGATCAAACATGTGATCCCTGGATTACCAGTCCAGCGTGCTACCACTGGACTATAGATCCGGCTGAAAAAGTAGCAATTTCTGTGACATCAAAACATAATAAATAGTGGCTACTTTCGATACCCATTATTGTTGACAGTTGATTTTATAAGATAAGATAAGATCACTTTTATTTTGAGTCGGCAATACTCTTTACAATTAACATAAGCTCTGATGAGCTTTTTTATAGCCGATTATGGCATATATTGACATATGAATAACAAGAGTAAAACGGCTATGGAAAATAAAAATCATGAATTTTTTATTATATTGTTTTTTGTATAATAAGTTTTTGTTGTCTTTTTTTCAATAAATTTGAGCGAGGCATGTTGAATATCTGGCAAGTAATAATTTATAATGGCCAAATGAATTATGAAAGACAACTATTCTTGCCATTCAATGTCTTCCATGCTTCTATTTGAAGCCTCTTCGATACCGGCTGTACTTCTGTTTGAAGACTACTTGTTAATTAAAGAGGCAGAAAACCTGAGATAATCAATTGATATCAAGTGCTACTTGAATGACTGAATGGGACAACTTGAACAACTCTAGGGCCACTCAACAAATACTACAACAATTTAACCATCACAATACAAACACTTGAACACAATCTGCTGCTGTCCAACCAAACAGTTTTAACAACACATTTATGTGTACATAAGGCTTAGTAACATGGTTATTTGATTTAATAGCAGAGTTCTGTGCAAACTGGTTTAATAACAGAGTTCTGTGCAAACTGGTTTAATAACAGAGTTCTGTGCAAACTGGTTTAATAACGGGAGTTCAGTGCAAATGTGCAATCTGGTTTAATAATAGAGTTATGTGCATACTGGTTTGATAACAGAGCTCTGTACAAACTGGTTTATAAACAGAGTTCTGCGCAAACCAGTTTAATAACAGTGGTAACTGGTTTATCAACAGATTTCTATGTAAACTGGTTTTAAATGACAGATGTATATGCACTGAATGCTTACTGTGCTGGAAATGATTACTACTAATTATTATATATTATATATTTGTTTTCCAGCATAGAGACACAGAGCGTGCACAGAACGTGTCATCTGATTAGGTTCTATGCTGTTTGCTATTCAGATAGTGGAGCTAAAACACTTGGCTTAATAGCAAACAACATAGATCCTGATCAGACATGGCTGTTTGCACATACCTTCCGATTTATTCAACATTTTAAGGGTTAAATAACAAGAGCTCTGTGAAAATTGGTATATCAATAGATTTCTGTGCAATCTGTTGTTAACCCGTAACCTGCCGTATAAATTGGACGGAATTGGCAAACAACAAAGATCAAGATCAGCCGCGGCGTAGCGCCACATCTGATCAGGATCTATGTTGTTTGCTATTCAGACAAGCGTTTTAGCTCCACTATCCGAATAACAAACATCATAGCGCCTGATCAGAGAACGTGCCGTCTGAAGCGACTGTCGTGATTGGCAGGATAAGGGTTAATTAGACCATGCAGTTCTTTCATGCAATACACAGGATCTTGGATTTACAGTCTATGACGCATGCTGTTCATTCCTGCAAGCAATTCCGTATAATCCTACGAAATTGTAATTTTACAGTAGAAAAATAAAAAATAAAATAAACAGCATATTTGATGGTATCACTGGTATTGTAGTGTTACTGCAGATGTGTTCAACTGACACCTCATTTCCTACGTGGGTCGGCAGATTTCAAAGGTCTCGGGCACTCTGCAACAATTACCATGTTCAATTAAGACATGACAAGCCCTCTGATGAGGCTTCTGTTTAATTATTCACATTTCATTGAAGTTACAGTAAATTTTCACACAAATCAATAGAAATAGTGGCATTGATTTCAAATTCATTGAAATACGATTCATTTTTATAGTTTTATCAATGGAATGTACTTCTGTTGCAGACTTTAAAGGGATTTCTACGGCACTTTGAAATGAGATTTCTGTCAGTGAGATTCGGCCGATGCTTTTAAAATGCGGCAGAATTTGCCTACTGTTATTTTCAAATATTTTCCGGAATAAAATTGTAACGGCGGTTTAGTTCAGCAGTGCTGTTTATTTTAATGAAAATTCTGCTTTATTGTTGAATTAAAAATGTATAACATTTAGATTTTTATTTCATTTTCAAAACTTGCTAAACAATTTCGAACAACATAATATTATGTGAAAAAGAAATATGTCGTCTACTGATTTTCAATATTTTCTTATTTAGAATAAGATTCCGAAACATGGTTTGGTTCTCAGCTTACAGTGCTGTCGAAACATGGTTTGGTTCTCAGCTTACAGTGCTGCCAGAACAGGGTTTGAAGAGAGAAAAGAATAATATATATAATCAGAAAATAACACTTTCCGTTTCCAGCATTTTACGGGTTAACCACTCTTGTTGTCGGCGATGAAATTGAATAATATACGGTTCTCCGTGTGGCAGGAAACACACCCTTTAAAGGTCCATGTCTCTCATCCTTGATAACTTGCAAAAAAGTGTACTAAATAAATTGCCAAAATCTGGGGAGAAAAATGGGCCTTGCCATGCATATATATATATTCTTACACAGTATGTTACACCTGATGCAGTACCAGCACTACCAGGAGCAACACAGGTTGTCTCGCACAAACTTGCAAAAACTAATAGAATTTTTTAAGATCAATTTTTTCCGATATGACCAGAATGCATAATTATGTCTCCCACAATGTATACAACCTTTAACAACACTCATCGAGATTGTCAAAATCAGAGAAATTCTTAAAACCCAGAAAACTTCTTTCTACAATATGTAATTAAGTGAACGTTTGTGAAGAAGACATTATTCCCAGCCACTTTCTTCCAACTTTCAAAATGGACGCCGGGGAAATTCGAAACCCAAACTCATTTCATCGCGAAAATCCTTTAAATCAAAACATGTTTGGCGTAAAAGCAATCCTCTTTGATGAAGCGATATCTCAAGTTCTTCTAATTTTGAGAGACAGTTTTAATTAATTGATTAAATAATGAAGTATCCCTTATAAAATGTTCACAGCTTTATAAGACATGGTTATTTGGACATCAAGGAAGACCCGACAAATGATTTAAAGCAAAACTAAAAGGGACAAATAATTGGTCACACAAGTTCTGGACACACTGTGTGTTATCGGTATGTTGCAATCTGGTGTGTGTGTGTGTGTGTGTGTGTGTATGTATATATGTATGTGTGTATGAATGCATTAATGTATGTGTGTATGTATGTGTGTATGTGTGAATGTATGTGTGTATGTGTGAATGTATGTATGTATGTATGTTCCATTTATATCAAACCCCTTCCAGGGACCTAGACTTGTTTTCCTGGGCAGGCTTAGCAGCCTAAGCGGCTAACAAGTACTAGCAACGCGTGTGAGGTGCCGAGCTCAAGGACATTACATATGTGCCTCTACCGAGTAGGGACCCTTCGAATCCATACCACTATGCTCTACCACGAATTCCACACGGACGCCACAACTTCCAACTGTCACCCAATTGTTTTAGTCACAAACACACAAGGTCTTTCGAATTTTAACAAGGATAATGTCAAAGCAATTCGTTCTCATTTTTCAATGACTGAGATCAGTACCCTGCTATTTCAATTAATTTAGTAAAACAAATTTCAATGTTTGTCTCAATTTCTAATTTTGATCAGCATCTGTAGAGCATATTGTAACTCATTTTTAAAAGTTAATACATTACTAACTCTAAGAGCATTTCAGAGGAAGAGCTACTTTTCATTCACTTTGGCATCTGACAACGAATATGCAAATGAATTAAGATAAAAAGGATATAACTTTTGTAGAAACATAAAACAATTTGGTTTTTAAAGTGTAACATTTATTTGAAAGAATATTGAATACTTTCTCACTGTCTTAGTACTATCAGCCTAAAGTGGAAGTCGTTATAGCGCAGTGGATGCACGTTCGCTTCAGGTGCCAAAGGTCCGGAGTTGCAGCCCCGCTGGAGCCGTTACGATTGTGCCCTTAGGCAAGGCACTTAAATTCCACATCGTTGCGATGAATTCCATCGAGAATGAGGTCTCAAGTGTGAGTAATATAAGTTGTATGAACTTGTTTCGCAATCGTGCTAAAATAAATTTGTATAAACTATCAGCCTAATGTCTTCACACACACTATAATAAATTAAAACATTTAGTTACTGAAGAGCTTTCTCAAACGTAAATGATGGCCCGAGTGTGTCTCAAATCCATGACCTACACAATGAACATTTCCTATTGGTGCTGCTAATGCTACAACCTTACATCATCCTCAAATAAGGTTTTACATCATCCTCAAATAAGGTTAGTAGAATAAAACAAATAGTTTATATTAATTTATTTTAGCTTGATTGTGAAACAAATTTTGAAGCTTCACTATGAGGCCTGAGATAAATCCTGATTGCCATGAGGATCAGAGAAGAGGCAATGTGGATTGAGGTGTATTGCCTCAGTACATCACCACCGTGGTCCGGATGATGTTTGAACACTCTCGATTATGATGGGACTACCCTATCCATTGCCCCACTAGGGCTACACGTCTTGCCTTCTTCATCAACACTGTTTACAGCTGTTAACAAAAATAAATCCTAAAACGTTTATACTATGTACCTTTATTCTTTGAACACAGTTTCAAGTTCAGTCAGTACTAGCAACTACTGGTGACAGAAAATATGCTGTTTCATACGAGAATGCCGTATAATTATGTGGTGATAAAAACAAACTTTACACTCTAGGGGAGGGGACAGAAAGCTTGTCAATGGAGAACTATTTCAATGAATAAAGTTGTGATGGTCACCTCAAATATTGTAATGTAGAAACTGGAAGCAAGCCATAAATTGTGAAACAATTCCACATCCTCGCTGTACAATAGAAATAAAGGAATAAATTGAAATCAAATCTGAAAAGGTTTGACACCTAGAAAATATAAGAGTCTATTCCCTCGCAACATATGGTGTCTATTACTTAATGTATTGAAGCAGGAGGAAACAGTTAATAGTAGACAAATATAATTCTTAGTTTATACGTGTAACATAGATAGTCGGGCTGTCCAACTAGCACAGTGGTTAGCACACTCGCTTCTCACCACTGCAGTCTGTGTTCGATCCACGGCTCCGGGAAGTTTGTAAGATGGTATGGTGGTTTCCAGTCCCACGTGAATGACCGAAAAATTATACACTTTCATCGTCGCCAATGAGAGTGGTTAATATAAGTTGTAATATTTAAAGCTTGTTTCGCAATAGTTGTAAAATAAATAATCTTTCACTAAAATCTAAAATAGTCTTAAATAGCAACAAAAACAGAGTATGACCATGTGGAATCATCCTGCTGCAGACATCAGTGTGTGTAACCGAAACAGACATATTTCATATTTATGGAAGTTATGATAGCGCAGTGGATGCACGTTCGCTTCAGGTGCGAAAGGTCCGGAGTTCAAGCCCCGCTGAAGCCGTTACAATTGTGCCCTTAGGCAAGGATTTAAATTCCACATTGCCTCTTCTCTCTCCTTCATGGCGAAGGATTCCATCAGGAATGAGGTCTCGAGAGTGATTAATATAAGTTGAAAGAACTTGTTTCACAATCGAGCTAAAATAAAATAAATTTGTATAAACACATATTTATCACGACTTAACAGTATTTCCCAAATTTCAACAAATTGTCAGGCACTGTTTGTATAATTAGGATTTCTATGAGTTTGCAATTGTAAACCAATCAAATTTAATTGATCTGAGACTGTAGTGAGTCTACTGAATCCAATCAGAAAGTTTCAGACTGAGACTGTAGTCTCGACTGCAGCCAATCATAAACCCTGAGAATGTACTCCACTGCAGCCATTCATATAGCTTGAGATTCCAGGGTTCCAGTCTGTCGAAATTTCACTAATTTACTTCTGGCAAATGGTCTCAGTGTTAAAATATATCTATATGACTGACCAGGCAAAATATATCAACGCCTGTTCCCAGGCTAAGCTTTAAGACTGTACTCGACTGCAGCCAATCATAACACTTGAGAATGTACTCGACTGCAGCCAATCATAACGCTTGAGACTGTAGTCGACTGTAGTCAATCATAAACCTTGAGACAGAGACTGTACTGGACTGCAGTCAATCATAAACCTTGAGACAGAGATTGTACTTGACTGCAGCCAATCATAAACCTTGAGACAGAGACTGTACTTGACTGCAGCCAATCATAAACCTTGAGACATAGACTGTACTTGACTGCAGCCAATCATAAACCTTGAGACAGAGACTGTACTTGACTGCAGCCAATCATAAACCTTGAGACAGAGACTGTACTTGACTGCAGCCAATCATAAACGCTTGAGACAGAGACTGTACTTGACTGCAGCCAATCATAAACCTTGAGACAGAGACTGTACTTGACTGCAGCCAGTCATAAACCTTGAGACAGAGACTGTACTTGACTACAGTCAATCAGAAACCTTGAAACAGAGACTGTACTTGACTGCAGCCAATCATAAATCTTGTGACAGAGACTGTACTTGACTGCAGCCAATCATAAACCTTGAGACAGAGACTGTACTTGACTGCAGCCAATCATAAACCTTGAGACAGAGACTGTACTTGACTGCAGCCAATCATAAACCTTGAGACAGAGACTGTACTTGACTACAGCCAATCATAAACCTTGAAACAGAGACTGTACTAGACTGCAGCCAATCACAAAGCTTGAGACAGAGACTGTTCTCAACTGCAGCCAATCATAAAGCTTGAGACTGAGACTGTACTTTAGAAAGCCAATTAGGAACTACATGAGGCTTGAAACATTGTTATTTAATCATGGACTAAAATAGTATCCGCTGTATTACCAACAAATTGCAAAGAAGTGAAATGGCATTTTGTTGTGGAGAGTCTGTTATACATGTGGTTCTACACAGAAACAGAAATATTTACCGTGATAAACCTTTCTTATAGCAATGACAAACATGTTCATAACATGAACTCAACTCAGAACTGTCTTCCACTGAACTAGAACAGTCTGCGAGAATATAGAAGTTTCTACATCACGATATATCTCCCGAACCAAAATGTTGTTCAGACATGCAATGCTGCAATCTATTTTCTGTCGAGAATGCCTTCAATGTCTTACACACTAAAAGGGATAGAGAGCCATAGAGATGATGAATACGGCGTTATTATGAATTGTTTGCTTTGTAAATAGTTATTTTATATTCTAAATTATTCTTCAGTTTTATTTTCCAGACAATCTTCGCTATTGTGTTTTTACGTTTATTTATCGTCGCTACCGGTTGCCCATATGAGCGACGCCTCCTGAAGAGATTAGTTATTTTAGATTTTGGAGGATAGTGCATGATACAGACGGAGACCCATTCCAGAATATCCTCTGGTTCTTTTACGTGCACGGTGTAAAGCACCGACACGAGACCTCGGTTTAACGTCCCATCTGAAAGACTGTTAATTTATTAGGGTCAGACGGGGGATCGAACCTGCGATCCCTGGATTACCAGTCCAGCGTGTTACCACTGGACTACATATCCGTCTGTGTCTTCGCTATTATTATCTGAGGAAGTTTTTATATTCCATTTTATTTGGAATCACCAACTTGCTATTATTTAAAGTGACACTATGTCGGAATAAAGGATGGTTTTTTGTTTTTTTAAAAGAATATGTGCTTAAACAATACAAATATTCGCACAGAAACAAACAGAAAAATGAAAGAAATATTGCACCGTTGCATTTTTACGCTGTTTGTTTATAAGCAAGCGTATGTAAGCAATGCTGTATATGCATGCGTGATGCAACAATGGATGTTCAAACAGCTGTTTTAGATGTTTCTTCTGATTGTCAATAGAGAACAATGCATTCTGAATAATTGTATATGCAGGGCAGCGTGGCATTTAGGAAACTTCTACTTTCACATTCAGTGCAAAAAGCCCTGATTGCTGACTTGACTGAAAATAATTATTCAAATTATAATGTAAGAATGTGTAGTAACATTGCTATTTACAAGTATGTAACATTTCAAACTTTACAGTATTTTTATTACACAAGATAGTGTCGCTTTAAAGTTATTCAATTCATGAAATACACACATATATATAAACTGAACAACTTTAAAAATGCACCACCTATATGGGGATGATTTTTGCCATTTGTAATTTGCGGAATTTCATAAAATTTGGCACAGAGTAAGACTGACTACTGCTTATGATGTCCCTGTAAAATTTATTTCAATACACTTTACAGTAGACATGCTAATTTTTAAAATAGATCTTAAGCCAAAAATATCTCCCCCCTCCCAACAAAAGTGGTGCAATTTTAAAGTGTATGTCTACAGGTATTGTTTGTAAGACAAATGAATAAAAAAAAGTTTCGTATAATAGATATTCAAATATGTCCAATATCAAATATGTATAATATTAAATATGTTCAATATCAAATATGTCCAATATCAAATATGTATAATATTAAATATGTCTAATATCAAATATGTATAATATTAAATATGTCTAATATCAAATGCTATGCATTATCAAACAACTTTTATTTTTTGCTAGATTTTGTTTGCCTATATAGAAATGGTTGATGTAACGTTTATATTCTAAAGTTGCTTTTGTAAACAGCATAGAGCCAGATCAGCAGACGGCACAAAACGTGCCATCTGATCAGGCTCTAAGCTGTTTGGATAGTGGAGCTAAAACACTTGGCTGAATGGCAAACAACATAGATTCAGATCAGATGCGGCGTTACACCATGGCTGATCTGGATCTAGGTTGCTTGCACATTCCTTCCAATTTATTTTAATGGCTAAATTGAGTGTGTGCGCTTCGTGTTTATTTATTGTAGCTACAAGATTCCCCACACAAGCGACGCCTCCTGAAGATTTTGGAGGATAGTGCTATAATACAGATAGATCCTCTGATTTCGTTTACATCCACAGTGTACAGTATTGACACATTAGACATCTGTTTAAAGTCTCATTCAAGCGACTATGATATTAGTCATTTTAGCATGCCATAGCGGGGATCAAACCTGTGACTCCTAGATTACAAGTCCAGCGTGTTATTGTTACCACTGGACCACTAACTTATCTCCTCTAGTATATCGTCTATTTGTATGGTGTTCGTAATTTCTAAATTAATTTTACACTGGGATTAGTTTATACAAATTTATTTTAGCTCGATTGCGAAACAAGTTCTTATAACTTATACTAATCATTCTCGAGACCTCATTCCTGATGGAATCCACTGCCACGAGGGAGAGAGAAGAGGCATGTGTAATTTAAATGCCTTGCCTAAGGACACAATCGTAACGGCTCCAGCGGGACTCGAACTCCGGGCCTTTCGCACCTGAAGCGAACACGCTACCACGACTTCCACTGGGATTAAAATATGACTAAAACTTTTGCACACCCTGTTTAAAGTATGCTCTCAAGAATGTTTGGGAAGCAGAAAAATCGTGAATACTTTATTTTCTGATACAAATTCTAAATCGTAATGATTATTTCTTCAAATCATGTTACCATTTTCTATCTTTAACACTGCCAACAATGAAGAGCACACCTTTTATGTATTCCAGGAGGGGTATTATATGAAACTAGCCAATCAGATTGTACCATTTTCAATTAATTGGCAAAGAATAAATAACACTGTTAGGCAGTAATGCTCAATAAAACCCATAATGAAACAATTGTGGTCTAACTAAAGATGCTGGCGATTGGGTCCCAAGGGGTGCATCCATTCTCACCACTTAGAGCCTGCCACACCTCACCCCTGGGCCTTCATTTACATATCTCCTACTGATGAGGGTACGATTACGGCAAGAACTGTTTATAGATTAGGAGGAGATTGTATATAGAATAAGTCAGTAAGGATGTGAAAAGCGTAATGGACGGGGGTGTGGTCAAGTCACTGTTATGAACTTAGTTTTTTTTATGTCGATTGCGAATTAAACCGTTACAACATTAACGTAATCGCTCTCGAGGCCTCTATCCCAATTGAATCCATTGCCATGAGGGAGAGGAGGGAAGAGGTAATGACTGGATTTAAATGTTTTCCCTAACCAGGAGTCCAGGACACCGCACTGCGGTTTATGATAGCACTCAAACTCATAACCTGTTGGTTACGAGGCATATCCATCACACCACACAGGATCAACAAATCACAGTTATGACATACAAGGCATAAAACCGTTTGCAATGGAACAATCAGAAAATGTTATGAAATTTATAAATAACTATTACTTTTATTCATGATTATTATGTAAGTCATTCTAATAACAAGATCAATATAGTGACACCCGTTAGTCATATCTCTAATAAACCCAAAACATCAACAATCTTTATTCAGCACAAATATGAAAGACTGTTTTCTAAATGCTTGCATCAATCTGTGTCAATACTGTATGGAGATGAATAGTCGCACAATTACATCTCTATTTACTCGGTGGTAGCTCAATGAAAACATGACAGATTGGCACGACTTCTCAAAACAAATTGAACCTATCTGTTTTCCAAAGTTATCCACTATTCAATGGTCTAGGGACAAAGGTCTCCTCCCCTAGTGAGCAAGGCGGATAGGGTAGCATATGTAACAAAATGGTGGTTCGCCTCACTGAATACGCTGAAACTGACACCCCTCATCGCCGATACGCGACTTCCTGCCGAGATCTAACGGTGAACTGAGACAGAAAAAAGGGCCAGCAAATTCATGCTGTCAAGCATTTGTCCTGTTAATTTCTTTTGTAACTTTTTACAGGATGCTGTCGAAACATGAAACAATGAACGGATAAGAAATATTTGAATGTTGTGATAATGGGATCTTTCATACAAAAACAATCGCAGAAAATTATTATGATAAAAGTTTGTATTTTGCAGAAGTGCTATTTAATCCATTTCATTCTGGATACATTTAAAGGCTTTTGCAAACAACATAGATCCAGATGAGCTGCAGCTTGACGCCGTGTCATACATAGAAACGCAGTCATACATAAAAACGCGGTCATACATAGAAACACAGTCATACATAGAAACGCGGTCATACATAGAAACGCAGTCATACATAGAAACGCGGTCATACATAGAAACACAGTCATACATAGAAACGCGGTCATACATAGAAACACGGTCATACATAGAAAATAGAAACACGGTCATACATAGAAACGCGGTCATACATAGAAACACGGTCATACATAGAAAATAGAAACACGGTCATACATAGAAACACGGTCATACATAGAAACGCGGTCATACATAGAAACACGGTCATACATATATATATAGAAACACGGTCATACATAGAAAATAGAAACACGGTCATACATAGAAACACGGTCATACATAGAAACGCGGTCATACATAGAAACATGGTCATACATAGAAACACGGTCATACATAGAAACATGGTCATACATAGAAAATAGAAACACGGTCATACATAGAAACACGATCATACATAGAAACATGGTCATACATAGAAACACAGTCATACATAGAAAATAGAAACACGGTCATACATAGAAACACGATCATACATAGAAACACGGTCATACATGGAGTTGCTTTGTACTGTATTTATAATATCGTGTATACTTGAGAGACTGGATAAATGAATTAATTGTTCAACATTCTCCTCCAAAAAACACAATCTGTAGAAAAAAACACGATGTGTTATAACTGGTCGAAGTGTTAGACATGTGTTGAATACATGTCAGGAACAAGATGAATGATGTTATGGTAGATATCTATTCTGCAAACCTTGAAATTTTCACAGCCGATTATTACATAAATTTTTTCTATAAGATTGTTATCAAATCCTGGGACTAATATGGCAGCTAATTAGAACAGAGATGTGTGTGTCAAGTACTTTGTAAAAACTCTAACTCTAACTCTTTGCATTCTGGGTAAAATAATGGCTATAAATAGTTCAAATAATTGTAGCAGCCGGCAATTCATTAATGTGTTTTTCTTATTTGATACTGAAAAGTCTGGAAATATTTTATGGAATTTCATTAGAATTGTGTCGTTAGATAAGAAAAACACACTACTACAATTGTTTATACTATTTATACAATGTAGTTTTTATTTTACCCAGCATGCAAAGAGTTTAGAATCTGAAAAATATTAATTTTCAGAAATCAGTGAAATGAAACCAATATATAATGATGGGGCTACCAGTTCCTATTTATGTGACTCATTCGGATCAATCGTCCATATACCATAGATGATTACCGTAAACCGATCCGTAAATTGTCCTTGCATACAATTATAGAAGAATGTGTCAAAATATTACAACCACTACTCTTGTTTGTTTATAATAAGCTGGTGCAGGTTGCTCTGCTGACACCAACTCCTCCTGATATGTTCGGTGTACAGGTGTTCAATGATTGAGATGATTTTAACTTTTTGTCCGCATGTAGATTATCAAGCATGATTAGAACAATGACGAATCCCTCTCGGCTGTCCGATTAGCGCAGTGGTTAGCGCGCGCGCTTCTCACCAATGCAACCGGGGTTCGATCCTCAGACCGGGAAGTATGTGAGATGGTACGGTGGTCGCCAGATCGGACAGGTGGGTTTTCTCCGGGTACTCCAGTTTCCTCCCACACGAATGACCACATTTACGCTTTCATCCGCGCCAACGAGAGTGATTAATATAAGTTGTTAGAACATTTGGATCAGTTCATTTATCAAAATGGGTAATTCTGTCTAAAAATAGTAGTATTACTGCCATATTTACTGGCAAAAAGTGCACATCCTGATGAGACGGCTTTTATTAAAATTGTGATATATCAACACAATTCTAATGAGTTTTCAGATACAAATAAGAAAAATAAATATTAATGAATTGTCGTCTGCTGCAATTATTTGACCTATTTATAGCATTTATATTACCCAGCATGCATGTAATGACTTAATAAAATTCCATGCAGTTACAATTGTTATCTATGTCCATGATCTTACATAATACTGCACATTTGCATAATATCATTTCTGGACTGGTAATCCAGGGATCGTGGGTTCGATCCCCGCCTGACCTTAATAAAATTAACAGTCTTTCAGATGGGACGTTAAACCGAGGTCTCGTGCACGTAAAAGAACCAGAGGAGACTCTGGAATGGGTCTCTGTCTGTATCATTGCACTATCCTCCCAAAATCTAAAATTACTAATCTCTTCAGGAGGCATCGCTCATATGGACAACCGGTAGCAACGATAAATAAACGTAAAAAAAATTAAAAAATATTATTTCTGGACTATTCTGAATTCAATTATATTTTGCTGGAAAGTGCATATAAGCTAGGGTGATCATGCTCACAGTTTCCCTGCACTGTGTTGTCATTTAGCAGCCCTGCCTCAACACACATATTCCAGGAATATGATCTTACTCTTAGCAAGTATTAACGCTTATAAACTTCCAACAACTCCAGTATATCTTCAAACACTGTAACAAACAAGATTCGTGTATTTTAATATTTATACATACCGGATAATTAATATTTCCGAGAAATTATTAAAGATCATATTTTTGGTGTTTGTGTCAAATATAGTAAGTAATATAAGTCGGTTATAACAAAAATTCCATAAAATACAAAGAAGATTTTGTAATAAATTTATAGTACATTATGCTACATACTAGACAACCCCTACATGTTCATGAACTATTCATGAATGATCAGAACAAGTTCATGAACTTGAGAGTTTATGACAATATGAATGCAGTTCATGAACATGAAACTGGAATTCATGAACTTTACATCTTAGGCAGTACATTGGTGGCAATAGCTATTCCATTAGGTAGTACAATGGTGATAATAGCTATTCCATTAGGTAGTAAGTACATTGGTGACAATAGCCATTCCATTAGGTAGTACAATGGTGATAATAGCTATTCCATTAGGTAGTACAGTACAATGGTGGCAATAGCTATTCCATTAGGTAGTACAATGGTGACAAACACCAACAACAACAAACACCAACAGTACAATGGTGATAATAGCTATTCCATTAGGTAAAGTACAATGGTGGCAATAGCTATTCCATTAGGTAGTACATGTACAATGGTGATAATAGCTATTCCATTAGGTAGTACATGTACAATGGTGGCAATAGCTATTCCATTAGGTAGTACAATGGTGACAATAGCTATTCCATTAGGCAGTACAATGGTGGCAATAGCTATTCCATTAGGCAGTACAATGGTGATACTAGCTATTCCATTAGGTAGTAAGTACAATGGTGGCAATAGCTATTCCATTAGGTAGTACATGTACAATGGTGATAATAGCTATTCCATTAGGTAGTACATGTACAATGGTGGCAATAGCTATTCCATTAGGTAGTACAATGGTGACAATAGCTATTCCATTAGGCAGTACAATGGTGGCAATAGCTATTCCATTAGGCAGTACAATGGTGATACTAGCTATTCCATTAGGTAGTAAGTACAATGGTGGCAATAGCTATTCCATTAGGTAGTACATGTACAATGGTGATAATAGCTATTCCATTAGGTAGTACATGTACAATGGTGGCAATAGCTATTCCATTAGGTAGTACAATGGTGACAATAGCTATTCCATTAGGCAGTACAATGGTGGCAATAGCTATTCCATTAGGCAGTACAATGGTGATAATAGCTATTCCATTAGGTAGTAAGTACAATGGTGGCAATAGCTATTCCATTAGGTAGTAAGTACAATGGTGACAATAGCTATTCCATTAGGTAGTACATTGGTGGCAATAGCTATTCCATTAGGTAGTAAGTATATTGGTGGCAATAGCTATTCCATTAGGTAGTACAAGGGTGACAATAGCTATTCCATTAGGCAGTACAATGGTGGCAATAGCTATTCCATTAGGCAGTACAATGGTGATAATAGCTATTCCATTAGGTAGTACATGTACAATGGTGGCAATAGTTATTCCATTAGGTAGTACAATGGTGGCAATAGCTATTCCATTAGGTAGTACATTGGTGACAATAGCTATTCCATTAGGTAGTACATGTACAATGGTGGCAATAGCTATTCCATTAGGTAGTACAATGGTGACAATAGCTATTCCATTATGTAGTACATTGGTGACAATAGCTATTCCATTAGGTAGTACAATGGTGACAATAGCTATTCCATTAGGTAGTACAATGGTGGCAATAGCTATTCCATTAGGTAGTAAGTACAATGGTGGCAATAGCTATTCCATTAGGTAGTACAATGGTGACAATAGCTATTCCATTAGGCAGTACAATGGTGGCAATAGCTATTCCATTAGGTAGTACAATGGTGACAATAGCTATTCCATTAGGCAGTACAATGGTGGCAATAGCTATTCCATTAGGTAGTAAGTACAATGGTTGTCACAATAGCTATTCCATTAGGTAGTACATTGGTGGCAATAGCTATTCCATTGGGCAGTACAATGGTGACAATAGCTATTCCATTAGGTAGTAAGTACAATGGTGGCAATAGCTATTCCATTAGGTAGTAAGTACAATGGTGGCAATAGCTATTCCATTAGGTAGTACATTGGTGACAATAGCTATTCCATTGGGTAGTACAATGGTGGCAATAGCTATTCCATTAGGTAGTACAATGGTGGCAATAGCTATTCCATTGGGCAGTACAATGACCATTGCTATTCCATTGGATAACTCAATGGTGACAATATATAGTTATTCCATGTTAGTATACTAGTATATATGGCTTAAAACAATAAATAAATAACCAAATAATAATGAAACAACAAAATTCTTGAAGATTTACATATAAAGTAAACGTTCAATTAAACAGTTGACATATCCCTATATCAGATATTTAGTTAATCAATTCAAGGTAATATTCCTCCTATCATCCAGCACATCTCCAGAAAACAAACAAACCTTTGTTGAAATATTTACTTTTCATTCAATGCACAGTCATTATCAATTCAATAGCATTAACTGTTTGTTTTCAGGAAAGGCGCAAGTGTATGTAAGGGCACGACACATGGAAAAGGACGTATTTGGCAGATTAAATGGAATGATTATCATATAATCGCTGTAGGAACGGCATGAAAGCTGATTGCGATCTATCATTTTTAAAACTGAGACCTACATCGGTGACAATTTTTTAAAACTATGTTGTAGACCAAAACTTTGATTTTTCATGCTTCAAATCTTAATCGATCTTTAACCAGAGATTTTCATTATTAACCTTTAGTATGCTGTAGGCGCAATGTGTAATATTTTCATGTTTGGACGATTTGAATTAAATGTCAAGCCCTACTTTCTAGGAAAAATAAGAAAAGTATTACACATTTTTTATCTGTTCATTTCGCCTACAGCGTGCTAAAGGTAATGACAGCAGAGTCACAAGCCAATTAAAAAACTAGTTCACAAAATTTAATATTTAATATTGCATGAAAATTATTAAAAATACCATAAAAATATGGTTTGTTCTGCCATTTAAAATAAATATTGTGCTGCTCGATCATGCATGCGATTATTCAGATTATTATTTATTCAGAGGCGACTGTATGAGGCGATAAATTGGTATTAATCGGGAGTTAATAAATTACTTCATTTTCATGCAACTACATTTAAAAGATATACAGTCATATAAAGTGAATCAACAAAGAACCATCCCAATCTTGCTTAATATAAAATAAAGTTATAAATAGATTTCTGGTCTCTGTAGTGAAAAAATATAGGACCTTAAAAATTGAATGATCGAGGCAGAAAATAAAACAATATATTTGGTCGGCATTACAAAAAAAACCCATAATGACTAAAGACTATAATGACTAATACGAGGATGTTAATTCATAGCATGATAAATTATGAAATTCCACAAAGAACAGAAGCTATTATCAGTAGGCAGAAGTGATCTGCCATACCCACATTCTGCCAGTAGAGCAGGCTCCAGTACTGTACCCCTCCCCATTGATATCACTTCTTCCCTCATGCACATTTTCTCCTGTTTAATTAATTACAAGATGAAACACTTTTGATGATTTTATGTATAAAAGAGATGTGATATATTTTCATATCAAAAATATTTTAACAATAAAAGCAATTTTTCAAGCTCGCTAATAATGATGACAGTAATTAGTTGTACACGGCATTTATTTGTTGTATCGAGCGAATGATTGCTACCGGCATAATTGAATGTGTTAAGGGCATGTGTTCGAGCGACTATCGGCAATATGGCCGTGCAGAGCAGCCTATATTGTCCTCGACTCTACCCTCAGGACAAGCTAAAATATTATGGTTTGAAGAAATTGTTGGCGATAATTAGGGGGTAGGTTGCAGAATGAATTTGAAAGTGTGTGATTGTTAAATATCCGTAGGGGTTAGTGGAATGTGATATGACAGTCTGACAATAATTTAAGTTCTCGAAAAACACCGGTATCTTAAATAAAGAAATTCATGACACCAGTATTACACTGTATTAGTTTTGGAGTCTAATAAACTTAATTACCCTTCATCCACCCATAATAATGGTAAATCACATTCTAAAAATAGAAATGCATGACATCATTTCAGGGATCAGTTTAGAGGGCGATGTGGGCGAAATTGTCGCCCTAAGGACCCTGACTTCGCCCTCTGGGGGCCCCACTTCTCCCTAAAAAAAAGAAATGTTTTGGTTTTTACGATTTTCAAACCAAATTTTGTCTAGTAAGATACACTGGGCCATTATAAAGCACTCCTTCTATTCAAATGTTGTATTTAATGGTTGTACTGTGCATCTTAACCCTATTTTGCAGAAGTATATTAAAGAACACCATTTAAGGAAGCGATCACGCGCTTTCTCACTTCTCCCAAAAATTCTGACCTACATTGTACTATTCAAATGCATTTATATCATTGAAACATGTTTTGTTATTCTATGCCATTCTCCATGCGGTTGTAACAGCTCCAGTTCTGATGCCAAGCGCTATCTAAATATTAGATGGCTGTCCAATTTGAGCATTGGTTAGTACGCTCGCCTCTCACCAATGCAACCAAGGTTCGATACTCGGAGCTGGAAGTATGATAGATGGTACGGAGGTCACCAGATAAGGTGTGGTTTGACTCTCTGTTTAACCTTGACTTGTTGCTTAACCTTGAAATGCTTAGCATTAATACACTGCTTAACCTTGAAATGCTTAGCATTAACTCACTGCTTAACCTTGAAATGCTTAGCATTAACTCACTGCTTAACCTTGAAATGCTTAGCATTAATTCACTGTTTAACCTTGACTTATTGCTTAACCTTGAAATGCTTAGCATTAACTTACTGCTTAACCTTGAAATGCTTAGCATTAACTCACTGCTTAAACTTGAAATGCTTAGCATTAACTCACTGCTTAACCTTAAAATGCTTAACATTAACTCACTGCTTAACCTTGAAATGCTTAGCATTAACTCACTGCTTAACCTTGAAATGCTTAGCATGAACTTACTGCTTAACATTGAAATGCTTAGCATTAACTCACTGCTTAACCTTGAAATGCTTAGCATTAACTCACTGCTTAACCTTGAAATGCTTAGCATGAACTCACTGCTTAACCTTGAAATGCTTAGCATTAACTCACTGCCTAACCTTGAAATGCTTAGCATTAACTCACTGCCTAACCTTGAAATGCTTAGCATTAACTCACTGCTTAACCTTGAAATGCTTAGCATTAACTCACTGCTTAACCTTGAAATGCTTAGCATTAACTCACTGCTTAACCTTGAAATGCTTAGCATTAACTCACTGCTTAACCTTGAAATGCTTAGCATTAACTCACTGCTTAACCTTGAAATGCTTAGCATTAACTCACTGCTTAACCTTGAAATGCTTAGCATTAACTCACTGCTTAACCTTGAAATGCTTAGCATTAACTCACTGCTTAACCTTGAAATGCTTAGCATTAACTCACTGCTTAACCTTGAAATGCTTAGCATTAACTCACTGCTTAACCTTGAAATGCTTAGCATTAACTCACTGCTTAACCTTGAAATGCTTAGCATTAACTCACTGCTTAGCTTTGAGCAATTAGAACATCCTTATCCATTCCATCTTAAAGCACTGTCATGACATCATATGAACCTTTGTACTTGCTGTACTTTATTTTTAATATTGGACTGCTCTCAATAGAGTATTATATCAAATCCTATACATAGATGTACGAAATTACGCTATCCAGTTTTTCTAGTAAGATCTTGTTATATAACTGTGTATTTTGTAATGGATATAGAGTAGGAGGTGATTCTGAAATAGACTACATGTAACACCAAAAACGAGGTAAATATCCGACTTACACGTCCAGTACATCAGATTATCAGACCTGCCCACGTGCACAGACATACATACCTACGTGCACTGATAGACCTGCCCATGTGCACAGATATACATACCTACGTGCACTGATAGACCTGCCCACGTGCACAGATATACATACCTACGTGCATTGATAGACCTGCCCACGTGCACAGACATACATACCTACGTGCACTGATAGACCTACCCACGTGCACAGACATACATACCTACATGCACTGATATACCTGCCCACGTGCACAGACATACAACCTACGTGCACTGATAGACCTGCCCATGTGCACAGACATACATACCTACGTGCACTGATAGACCTGCCCACGTGCACAGACATACATACCTACGTGCACTGATAGACCTGCCCACGTGCACAGACATACATACCTACATGCACTGATAGACCTGCCCACGTGCACAGACATACATACCTACGTGCACTGATATACCTGCCCACGTGCACAGACATACATACCTACGTGCACTGATAGACCTGCCCACGTGCACAGATATACATACCTACGTGCACTGATAGACCTGCCCACATGCTAAGATAGACCTGCCCATGACATGGTCACAAATGAATGTGTTGTTTGAAATTATTATTAGTAACATAACCTTCATATTTAGATAATTATTTACAAAATCACAACAACTCTGTAAATGTTGGGTTGTTAACTCTTTGCATTTATGGTTAAAATAAAGGCTATAAATAGTTTAAATAATTGTAGCAGACGACAATTCATTAATGTTTGTTTTCATATTTCTAACTGAAAATTCTGGAAATATGTCATGCATTTCATTAGAATTGTGCTGTAATTAATGAAATTCCATTTGACTGTTATTTTCAGCACTATAGTGCAGTGTGTTCATGAGCACTATAGTGCAGTGAGTTCATGAGTGCTATAGTGGAGTGAGTTCATGAGCGCTATAGTGCAGTGTGTTCATGAGTGCTATAGTGCAGTGAGTTCATGAGCGTTATAGTGGAGTGAGTTCATGAGCACTATAATGCAGTATGTTCATGAGCGCTATAGTGGAGTGAGTTCATGAGCGCTATAGTGCAGTGTGTTCATGAGCGCTATAATGGAGTGAGTTCATGAGCGCTATAGTGCAGTGTGTTCATGAGCGCTATAATGGAGTGAGTTCATGAGCGCTATAGTGCAGTGTGTTCATGAGCGCTATAGTGCAGTGAGTTCATGAGCGCTATAGTGCAGTGAGTTCATGAGTGCTATAGTGCAGTGAGTTCATGAGCGCTATAGTGCAGTGAGTTCATGAGCGCTATAGTGCAGTGAGTTCATGAGCGCTATAGTGCAGTGAGTTCATGAGCGCTATAGTGCAGTGAGTTCATGAGCGCTATAGTGCAGTGAGTTCATGAGCGCTATAGTGCAGTGAGTTCATGAGCGCTATAGTGCAGTGAGTTCATGAGCGCTATAGTGCAGTGAGTTCATGAGCGCTATAGTGCAGTGAGTTCATGAGCGCTATAGTGCAGTGAGTTCATGAGCGCTATAGTGCAGTGAGTTCATGAGCGCTATAGTGCAGTGAGTTCATGAGCGCTATAGTGCAGTGAGTTCATGAGCGCTATAGTGCAGTGAGTTCATGAGCGCTATAGTGCAGTGAGTTCATGAGCGCTATAGTGCAGTGAGTTCATGAGCGCTATAGTGCAGTGAGTTCATGAGCGCTATAGTGCAGTGAGTTCATGAGCGCTATAGTGCAGTGAGTTCATGAGCGCTATAGTGCAGTGAGTTCATGAGCGCTATAGTGCAGTGAGTTCATGAGCGCTATAGTGCAGTGAGTTCATGAGTGCTATAGTGCAGTGAGTGCTATAGTGCAGTGAGTTCATGAGCGCTATAGTGCAGTGAGTTCATGAGCGCTATAGTGCAGTGAGTTCATGAGCGCTATAGTGCAGTGAGTTCATGAGCGCTATAGTGCAGTGAGTTCATGTCAACACTGGGATACATTGGCACATAAATTATATTCCATTTTATTTTTTTCAAAAAAACTTGAAGAGATTTTAATAATAATAATAGAAGATATTTGGTCGTTACTACCGGCAACTGTATCATGATACATCGGCAACAATAACAAAATAACATAGGAACAAAACAAATGTTAATCCCTTATCTGATTGTTCACATATTTTCGGATAAAATGTCGCTTATTTTACAAATTTTGACAAAACCTTTTGTTTTTGGACAGACTTTCGTCTTATTGAAGAGCAAGAAGGAAAATATGATGTTCCAATTTTCAGGGGTCATAATGCCAGAGGTAAATGTACGCCTATTATTACGACTATTACAATACCCTCCGTAGATAAAATAAAGTCTTTTGTACTCTGTCTACACTGTATTCTATTAGATACACAAATCTGATGACAAATTTGTAACTTTGAAGGTAAACATTTCCGTTTATGTTGTAACAGATACCCTTAATATGTCCGATTTGTTGGTAGCTTTTATTTACATCGTAAATAAGCTCTACATTCGAGAGCAACCATATAAGGGTAATAATGATAAACTATTTAGACTCCTTGAAAGAGAGTACCAAAAACTAGCGAATAAAACATATAGCATTTATAGGACAGCGGCAAAATAATACCTTAAAAAACCCATCAATGTTGTCCGATTAGTGCAGTGGTTAGTGCGCTCGCTTCTCACCAATGCAACCCGGGTTTGATCCTCGTACCGGGAAGTATGTGAGATGGTACGGTGGTCGCCAGATCGGACAGGTGGGTTTTCTCCGGGTACTCCGGTTTCCTCCCACATTTACGCTTTCTTCTGCGCCAACGAGAGTGATTAATATAAGTTGATAAATCTTGCTTCGCAATCGTTGCGTCTTCTTGCTGTCAGTACAGAGTAACAAACCCAATATCATCTCTATAATCCATGAAGGCGTGGAAACAAACATCATCTCTATAATCCATGAAGGCTTGAAAACAAACATCATCTCTATAATCCATGAAGGCTTGGAAACAAACATCATCTCTATAATCCATGTAGGCATGGAAACAAACATCATCTCTATAATCCATGAAGGCGTGGAAACAAACATCATCTCTATAATCCATGAAGGCTTGGAAACAAACATCATCTCTATAATCCATGAAGGCTTGGAAACAAACATCATCTCTATAATCCATGTAGGCATGGAAACAAACATCATCTCTATAATCCATGAAGGCGTGGAAACAAACATCATCTCTATAATCCATGAAGGCTTGGAAACAAACATCATCTCTATAATCCATGAAGGCTTGGAAACAAACATCATCTCTATAATCCATGTAGGCATGGAAACAAACATCATCTCTATAATCCATGAAGGCGTGGAAACAAACATCATCTCTATAATCCATGAAGGCTTGGAAACAAACATCATCTCTATAATCCATGAAGGCGTGGAAACAAACATCATCTCTATAATCCATGAAGGCATGGAAACAAACATCATCTCTATAATCCATGAAGGCGTGGAAACAAACATCATCTCTATAATCCATGAAGGCATGGAAACAAACATCATCTCTATAATCAATGAAGGCTGGAAACAACATCATCTCTATAATCCATGAAGACGTGGAAACAAACATCATCTCTATAATAAATGAAGGCGTGGAAACAAACATCATCTCTATAATCAATGAAGGTGTGGAAACAAACATCATCTCTATAATCCATGAAGGCGTGGAAACAAACATCATCTCTATAATCCATGAAGGCATGGAAACAAACATCATCTCTATAATCAATGAAGGCGTGGAAACAAACATCATCTCTATAATCCATGAAGGCTGAAACAAACATCATCTCTAAAAATGGAAACAAACATCATCTCTATAATCAATGAAGGCGTGGAAACAAACATCATCTCTATAATCCATGAAGGCATGGAAACAAACATCATCTCTATAATCCATGAAGGCATGGAAACAAACATCATCTCTATAATCCATGAAGACGTGGAAACAAACATCATCTCTATAATAAATGAAGGCGTGGAAACAAACATCATCTCTATAATCAATGAAGGTGTGGAAACAAACATCATCTCTATAATCCATGAAGGCGTGGAAACAAACATCATCTCTATAATCCATGAAGGCATGGAAACAAACATCATCTCTATAATCAATGAAGGCGTGGAAACAACAATCTCTATAATCATGAAGGCTGGAAACAAACACACTCTATAATCATGAAGGCTGGAAACAAACATCATCTCTATAATCAATGAAGGCGTGGAAACAAACATCATCTCTATAATCCATGAAGGCATGGAAACAAACATCATCTCTATAATCCATGAAGGCATGGAAACAAACATCATCTCTATAATCCATGAAGGCGTGGAAACAAACATCATCTCTATAATCAATGAAGGCGTGGAAACAAACATCATCTCTATAATCCATGAAGGCATGGAAACAAACATCATCTCTATAATCCATGAAGGTGTGGAAACAAACATCATCTCTATAATCCATGAAGACGTGGAAACAAACATCATCTCTATAATAAATGAAGGCGTGGAAACAAACATCATCTCTATAATCAATGAAGGTGTGGAAACAAACATCATCTCTATAATCCATGAAGGCATGGAAACAAACATCATCTCTATAATCCATGAAGGCATGGAAACAAACATCATCTCTATAATCAATGAAGGCGTGGAAACAAACATCATCTCTATAATCCATGAAGGCATGGAAACAAACATCATCTCTATAATCCATGAAGGCTTGGAAACAAACATCATCTCTATAATCAATGAAGGCATGGAAACAAACATCATCTCTATAATCCATGAAGGCATGGAAACAAACATCATCTCTATAATCCATGAAGGCATGGAAACAAACATCATCTCTATAATCCATGAAGGCGTGGAAACAAACATCATCTCTATAATCAATGAAGGCGTGGAAACAAACACCACTCTATAATCAATGAAGGCGTGGAAACAAACATCATCTCTATAATCCATGAAGGCGTGGAAACAAACATCATCTCTATAATCCATGAAGACGTGGAAACAAACATCATCTCTATAATAAATGAAGGCGTGGAAACAAACATCATCTCTATAATCAATGAAGGTGTGGAAACAAACATCATCTCTATAATCCATGAAGGCGTGGAAACAAACATCATCTCTATAATCCATGAAGGCATGGAAACAAACATCATCTCTATAATCAATGAAGGAGTGGAAACAAACATCATCTCTATAATCCATGAAGGCATGGAAACAAACATCATCTCTATAATCCATGAAGGCTTGGAAACAAACATCATCTCTATAATCAATGAAGGCGTGGAAACAAACATCATCTCTATAATCCATGAAGGCATGGAAACAAACATCATCTCTATAATCCATGAAGGCATGGAAACAAACATCATCTCTATAATCCATGAAGGCGTGGAAACAAACATCATCTCTATAATCAATGAAGGCGTGGAAACAAACACCACTCTATAATCAATGAAGGCGTGGAAACAAACATCATCTCTATAATCAATGAAGGCGTGGAAACAAACATCATCTCTATAATCCATGAAGGCGTGGAAACAAACATCATCTCTATAATCCATGAAGGCTTGGAAACAAACATCATCTCTATAATCAATGAAGGTGTGGAAACAAACATCATCTCTATAATAAATGAAGGCGTGGAAACAAACATCATCTCTATAATCAATGAAGGCGTGGAATCAAACATCTCTATAATCCATGAAGGCGTGGAAACAAACATCATCTCTATAATCAATGAAGGCGTGGAAACAAACACCACTCTATAATCAATGTAGGCGTGGAAACAAACATCATCTCTATAATCAATGAAGGCGTGGAAACAAACATCATCTCTATAATCCATGAAGGCATGGAAACAAACATCATCTCTATAATCCATGAAGGCGTGGAAACAAACATCATCTCTATAATCCATGAAGGCTTGGAAACAAACATCATCTCTATAATCAATGAAGGCGTGGAAACAAACATCATCTCTATAATCAATGAAGGCATGGAAACAAACATCATCTCTATAATCAATGAAGGCGTGGAAACAAACATCATCTCTATAATCAATGAAGGCGTGGAAACAAACATCATCTCTATAATCCATGAAGGCGTGGAAACAAACATCATCTCTATAATCCATGAAGGCATGGAAACAAACATCATCTCTATAATCAATGAAGGCATGGAAACAAACATCATCTCTATAATCCATGAAAGCGTGGAAACAAACATCATCTCTATAATCCATGAAGGCTTGGAAACAAACATCATCTCTATAATCCATGAAGGCGTGGAAACAAACACCATCTCTATAATCAATGAAGGCGTGGAAACAAACATCATCTCTATAATCCATGTAGGCATGGAAACAAACATCATCTCTATAATCCATGTAGGCATGGAAACAAACATCATCTCTATAATCCATGTAGGCATGGAAACAAACATCATCTCTATAATTCATGAAGGCGTGGAAACATAATTAGTGCGCAGTGACATAGCCAGAAGTTGAAAATGATGGAGACTAAACTTGCAGGGTGCCAAACTTGCAGGGTGCTAAACTTGCAGGGTGCTAAACTTGCAGGGTGGCTCGGTGACATGCGGAATTCTATCCAGATGTGTAAACAATATTGAACAAATAAGCGCTTCTCCTGATTGCCCGTTGTTTCCTATACTTGTTTTCATTACTTGCGAAATTCTAACCGAGGCGAGTGTCTCATTCGCCTCAGTGAGGCTACGGACGGGCCTGTGTATTTAGGCTACATGAAGTTAGATTTCGTGTATAGTTTACCGTAACCATTTACTTCACATAAACGCCATACATCACTTTTACTGCTTCCCCCATATACATTCCAGGTTCCAGGCCGTTATCTATCCCCATAGATATTGATTATTGATTATGTAGTATAGTGTGCTTATTGCTTATCAGCAGTATGGAGAAAACATGGGTAATTGGCCTCAATTGTGGAGTATTATGTGAATAAAACCCTTAAAATGGAAGGAATGTGCAAACAACATAGATCCAAATCAGCCATGGCGTTGCGCCGGTTCTGATAAGGATCCATGTTGTTTGTTTCTTTGCCAAGTGATTTAGGCTAATATAATATTTATTCATTTTAACTGCCCTGTCGGGAGCCTCATTGTACTACAATACATAACCGCACAACCACTTCTGTTAGTGTGAATGTCTGTAATAAGAAATAGTTCCGGTATAATTTTCAAGTTAGTTTCTGTTTGCTGTCAAAATTAAAAACTACAGACAAAACAAATTCATTAGAATATATTACTTAATAATTAACTGTTCATGATAATCAGAAAATAGCTAAAATACAAAAGTACATCTAACCGCGCAGGAATACGAAACGCAACCAGTGGCGGAAAAAATGCCACATTTCACTGTTTCAAAGCAGTGTAAGATGGAGTTTTCTTTCACTGAGAAAACTCATCATTCACTGGAAAGCATAAAAGGAAACGGCCTCTTCTAAAATACCACCAGAAAACATCAAAGTCAAGAAGGTCAAAGACGACATGGCTATTACAATTATTAAAATTTATTGCGTTTAATTTCACAAAACCTTTTGGCATACTCTTGTCAACATTGTGAGCCGTCCGTTTGTTAACAAGGTGCCGTAAGTCACCGGACAATGGCCATTATAAACTGACCACAGGATCACCGGGTGACTTTATCGGGCACTAATTACAGACCATGTTCTCAACTGAAGGACTACCACCATTTGACCACAGTTGTTAGCAATTGACCAGTGGTCAGTTACATTTTTGCACCTGTCCCTAGCCTTTGGCCATTGGCAAGATTTTGAACATATAATAAGTTTCTTATTTAACAGATCTTTTATCTTGTCCATAATATCTTGTGCAATTGATGTAACTATGATATACAATGTATTTGTTATGTTGTATCAGAACACTGGTCATTTACTTCTATATCCCTCTTTCTCATGATATATTTCACTACTAGATTTTATTTATTTTTTATTATTTAAAGTCGCTACCCGGGTGCCCATTTCAGCGACGGGCAGTTTACCTAACAACACTTTTCCTGGGCAGGCTCCAGGGGTTAATCAGTACTTGTACACCAATCTCCGTAAGAAATTGCTTACTTGTTCATATAGATCTAAAGGGACACGGTCTGATTGGGGCTCGAACCCGTAATCATCAGTGGTATACAAGTCAGCAACCGTAACCACTAGACTGGTAGATCCATTTAGGCAGGGTTCGTAAAAGTATTGCGCACATATATTTACTTGTTTTGTAATTTTTGGTGGGCATACTTTGTGAACATGTTTGCAGTGGTTTAACTAAGTTAACATATACGACAATTCTTTGAATTTGAAGAAAACAAATAAGACATTGACGATCTAAATTAATGGGGCTTTAACCCTTTCAACACCACAGACCCCTAAATAGACATACAAAAAGTGTAGATCCAGATGAGCCGTCTCATCATGATCTGCACTTTTTGCCAGTAATATTACTATTTTTAGACACAATTACCAATTTTGATATATCAACTTTTCCAAATGTAATTTTCTTATTAATTTATCAGTCTAAAAATACCATACACCAGTCAATGTCAGTTACTTGGTGTTGAATGGGTTAAGTTGCCAAGAAATATTTCTTTTGTGCCTTCAAAATCTGACTGATTTAAACTGCATGGTAATACTTTGTATAGAACAATATAGCTATGAAAAATGGCTACCATCTCTGATGACCACCTGTCCACAAGGTGACCAGTGCTAATTAGGTGTTCATTACATTATCGCTGGTCAATAGAAATTGAGCCAGTAGCCTGCAGCGTCAGTTGTCCACTTGGGAAGAGATGACCACAATGATAACAGCGGCTCATTTATATCAGTAAATAGATTATACTCGACCTGAAGTGTGCCATATTGAAATAGGACCACACTTATGTCTCTCTCTCTTTTGTAATAATTTGGCTTCCCTATTGTTGACAGAAATTTGATTTAATTTTATTAGATTTATTGAACGACAGGAGAGAGACATTAATCTGATTACAGATGCATTATGGTCTATAACTAATGAGCTAGTTGGAGGAAACGAAAACTGAAAATCTGATGAACGATCTTCAAGAAATGAGATTATAGCAGGAAACACATTTCTACAGTCTTCCCTGCCTACACATATCTGCCCCTCCTACACTTGTCTGCCCCTTCTACACTTGTCTGCCCCTTCTACACTTGTCTTCCACCTCCTACATGTGTCTGCCCCCCCTACACATGTCTGCCCCCTCCTACATGTGTCTGCCCCCTCCTACATGTGCCTGCCCCCTCCTACATGTGTCTGCCCCCTCCTACATGTGTCTGCCCCCCCTACACATGCCTGCCCCCTCCTACACATATCTGCCCCCTCCTACACATGTCTGCCCTCCTACATGTGCCTGCCCCCTCCTACACATATCTGCCCCCACATACTGCCCCCTCCTACATGTGTCTGCCCCTCCTACATGTGCCTGCCCCCTCCTACACATATCTGCCCCCTCCTACATGTGCCTGCCCCCTCCTACACATGCCTGCGCCCTCCTACACATGTCTGCCCCTCCTACATGTGCCTGCCCCCTCCTACACATGCCTGCCCCCTCCTACACATGACTGCCCCTCCTACACATGTCTGCCCCATCCTACACATGTCTGCCCCTCCTACATGTGCCTGCCCCCTCCTACACATGCCTGCCCCCTCCTACACATGCCTGCCCCTTCCTACACATGCCTGCCCCCTCCTACACATGTCTGCCCCCTCCTACACATGTCTGCCCCTCCTACATGTGCCTGCCCCCTCCTACATGTGCCTGCCCCCTCCTACATGTGCCTGTCCCCTCCTACACATGACTGCCCCTCCTACATGTGCCTGCCCCCTCCTACATGTGCCTGCCCCCTCCTACATGTGCCTGCCCCCTCCTACATGTGTCTGCCCCCTCCTACATGTGCCTGCCCCCTCCTACATGTGCCTGCCCCCTCCTACACATGACTGCCCCTCCTACATGTGCCTGCCCCCTCCTACATGTGCCTGCCCCCTCCTACACATGACTGCCCCCTCCTACACATGGCTGCCCCTCCTACACATGACTGCCCCCTCCTACACATATCTGCCCCCTCCTACATGTGTTCAAATGAGTTATCACGTTAAATAAAGTCTTTATTATTATTATTATTATTATACACATATATCAAGGACAAGCTATGCCTCTGTTGTTTTTACTCACTATATGTTTTAGGGTCCCACTGTTATTTACACAATACAAACCCTGATGCCTTTTCTGCGTTAAAGCAACTCAGAACCTCCGGATTCAGTGCTATAAACAACATCGAGAGAAAACAAACATTCGTACGAGACAATTATGTAAATTTACATGTTATGAATTATGATTCAGTACTGTATAATCACATTGCACCCGCTCAACCCGAATCTTCCTATCTGTTAAAAGGGTCAATGCTTTCCCATTTTTTCTACAAATTTCCATAGTTGATAAAGAGCAATTCAAATGTCCCTTTCTTTTTAATCACAGCAGAACTGCATAAATAGAGCATATATCATGAATTTTGTAAAATTAGATAAGAGATCTCTGGTAAGTGAAGGATTTACGAGGGTATTATTACAGTGTCAGGCATTACTAAATGATTAGTTAAACTACAAAATGTAATACTGACCCTCAAATTTCATGCAGATCTTCTTAGTTATAATAATGTGATTGCGTGAAATCAGTTGTAAAAATACAATGAATTAAATAGTTATTTAATATCTCAAAGTTAATTGTCTCAATATCAATTAAATAAACAGATGTTTGTGCACCTCGATAAATGCAATGTTTAATGAAACCTTTAACCCTTTGCCTGTTAATCATGGCTAATGACTAATGTCGCCTTTACAAACAGGAATGATATTTAAGGAAAGAGTATGGTATTTAAAATTAATAGTCTTTCAGATGGGACGTTAAACCAAGGTCTTGTGTCGGTGCTTTACACTGTGCACGTAAAAGAACCAGAGGAGACTCTGGAATGGGTCTTTGTCTGTATCATTGCACTATCCTCCAAAAATCTAAAATGACTAATCTCTTCAGGAGGCGTCGCTCATATGGGCAACCGGTAGCGACGATAAATAAACGTAAAATACACTTAAATTTGTAAAATTTAATTTCTGTGTTGTTAGATTACCTGTATTCAGCATATTTGGATGCATTATAAGTAAGTAAGTAAGTAAATAGTTTATTATAGTGACATGTGCATTAACATATTTCAATACATACATAAATACATGAATATAGCACCCGACCCAATGGGTCTACAAGTCACCTACATATTAAATTGTTATACATATAAACATCATATAGAAGTCACAATGATTACATCAACAATATGATATTCAGTCATTTTAAGTATATTTTTGTTCATATTAACATTTTTGTGAGCTTTCTTCCACTTTTGGTTGGTATTGCTACATTAACTCGAGCCAGAACTACAATCATACTACACGATTCCATTCCACAGAAAATCAATGTAAAATGTCCATACGAAAAAATTGTGTTGTTTTAATTTCCTTCAGTTCATTAAAAGAAAGACATAACTCTGAAACGACTATTTCATACGCTCGGTAATTACATGTATAAATGGCTTGACAAAGTAACTATTATTATTTATGACAAACATGCCTTCGATGACTTCCTCTATGAAATGAGAACATTTTATTTTACGATGCTTGGGTCAAAACAATGTGAATTTGAACTAGGAATCAAGATCGTTGGTAGCCATTTTCAGGATCCAGTTCAACAGATTAACTTGCATCTCCTGGGAGTTCTTGGGAGTTGTTTTCACCATGAGTGACAGTTAAATAGAATTCAGCTGACAGACTAATTAGCTATCGTACTGTTCATACAGTACTTGCATCAAATTGTGACAATACTGAAAATTTAAATAAATATTCAAATTGCTACTGTAGTGAACCAAAGTTTATGAGATGATTATCAAATGATGCCAAGTAATCTATGACAGGAAGATGATGGTCTTGTCCAATGATACCAACCACATATCATTGAAGATAATTGATACAATGCATAACGAGTATATTACCAATTGATACCAAGCAAATTTTAATGAGAATTGATGCACAAACAAAACGGATTTTCCTCTCTCAGTTCACACTTTTATTTCGGTTTTCACATTATGAACAATCCTTAAAACTAGCTCAAACATAGCTCAAACATAGCTCAAGCATAGCTTAAACATAGCTCAAACATAGCTCAAGCTCAAACATAGCTCAAGCCAACATTTGTGGTGTAAATGATATGGTGTCTGCTTCATGACTATCTGCGAGCTTGGTGGTTGCGACTTTTAGGCAAGACACTTTTAACCCTTAAAATGCCAAATAAATTGGAAGGAATGTATAAACAACATAGATCCGGATCAGCCATGACATTATGTCCGGATCAGCCATGACATTATGTCTGATCATGATCTATGTTGTTTGCTATTCAGCCAAATGTTTTAGCCCAATATCCGAAAAGCAAACAGCATAGAGCCTGGTCCGATAGCATGTTCTGTGATCTAGCTCTATGCTGTTTGCAAAAAGCAATTTGTTGTGATTAGCACGGTTTAAATCCACATTACCTCTTCACTCTTTCTCAAGGCGGTGGATTCCATCAGGAAATGAGGTCTTGCAGGTATTTATTTAGTCTAGAGAACTTAGTTTCACAAACCGAGATTAAATTTGCATATAGTAAAGAAACATGTACTTAAAGCTTACTGCAACAACTGCTTACTGCAACAACTGCTTACTGCAACAACTGCTTACTGCAACAACTGCTTACTGCAACAACTGCTTACTGCAACAACTGCTTACTGCAACAACTGCTTACTGCAACAACTGCTTACTGCAACAACTGCTTACTGCAACAACTGCTTACTGCAACAACTGCTTACTGCAACAACTGCTTACTGCAACAACTGCTTACTGCAACAACACTATTCAACATAATATAATGTCTATATAAATGATAATTTGACTTGTGCAACTGGCAGCATTTTTCTTGAAAGGAAACTTGTCAAGTGTTCCTATTCTAGTCTACACAAAACTCTGCAGGACAGCCCAACATGTTTGGTAAGTTTCTCCAACCAGCGCTGCCACCCCCTTCCCCGTACTGGAACATTCTCAAACTTGGTTTCTACGGTTGCTGTGTAAATGCCAAGTAACACCAGCCTAGTTCAGCACACACAGTGATTAATCCTGATTCTATTTCCAATTAATTAAGACTACAATCTTGTACAATATTCCTAGTTAAAAATAAATTCTATCTATGATTGTGTACTAATGCTAGAATTATATAGTTTGTAAAGTCTCATTTTGGACTGGTGTCTCTTTAATTAAGAGATTTCATATAAAAAATATTATACAAGAATGAGATATGAGACCTGTCACATGGCGTAATTAGAAGATATTTTATCTATTTTAAAACTGATTTATAATTGCAGAAATGGTAATTAACAGAATCCTGTGAAAATTTCAGTGAATAGGCAGCACATCTAAAGTACTGTATGGATGAAGTCCACATCTAAAGTACTGTATGGATGAAGTCCACATCTAAAGTACTGTATGGATGAAGTCCACATCTAAAGTACTGTATGGATGAAGTCCACATCTAAAGTACTGTATGGATGAAATCCACATCTAAAGTACTGTATGGATGAAATCCACATCTAAAGTACTGTATGGATGAAGTCCACATCTAAAGTACTGTATGGATGAAGTCTACATATAAAGTACTGTATGGATGAAGTCCAACATCTAAAGTACTGTATGGATGAAGTCCACATCTAAAGTACTGTATGGATGAAGTCCACATCTAAAGTACTGTATGGATGAAGTCCACATCTAAAGTACTGTATGGATGAAGTCCACATCTAAAGTACTGTATGGATGAAGTCAACATCTAAAGTACTGTATGGATGAAGTCCACATCTAAAGTACTGTATGGATGAAGTCAACATCTAAAGTACTGTATGGATGAAGTCAACATCTAAAGTACTGTATGGATGAAGTCAACATCTAAAGTACTGTATGGATGAAGTCAACATCTAAAGTACTGTATGGATGAAGTCCACATCTAAATACTGTATGGATGAAGTCCACATCTAAAGTACTGTATGGATGAAGTCCACATCTAAAGTACTGTATGGATGAAGTCCACATCTAAAGTACTGTATGGATGAAGTCCACATCTAAAGTACTGTATGGATGAAGTCCACATCTAAAATACTGTATGGATGAAGTCAACATCTAAAGTACTGTATGGATGAAGTCAACATATAAAGTACTGTATGGATGAAGTCCACATCTAAAGTACTGTATGGATGAAGTCAACATCTAAAGTACTGTATGGATGAAGTCCACATCTAAAGTACTGTATGGATGAAGTCAACATATAAAGTACTGTATGGATGAAGTCCACATCTAAAGTACTGTATGGATGAAGTCAACATCTAAAGTACTGTATGGATGAAGTCCACATCTAAAGTACTGTATGGATGAAGTCAACATCTAAAGTACTGTATGGATGAAGTCAACATCTAAAGTACTGTATGGATGAAGTCCACATCTAAAGTACTGTATGGATGAAGTCAACATATAAAGTACTGTATGGATGAAGTCCACATCTAAAGTACTGTATGGATGAAGTCAACATCTAAAGTACTGTATGGATGAAGTCCACATCTAAAGTACTGTATGGATGAAGTCAACATCTAAAGTACTGTATGGATGAAGTCAACATCTAAAGTACTGTATGGATGAAGTCCACATCTAAAGTACTGTATGGATGAAGTCCACATCTAAAGTACTGTATGGATGAAGTCCACATCTAAAGCACTGTATGGATGAAGTCAACATCTAAAGTACTGTATGGATGAAGTCAACATCTAAAGTACTGTATGGATGAAGTCCACATCTAAATACTGTATGGATGAAGTCCACATCTAAAGTACTGTATGGATGAAGTCCACATCTAAAGTACTGTATGGATGAAGTCCACATCTAAAGTACTGTATGGATGAAGTCCACATCTAAAGTACTGAATGGATGAAGTCCACACCTAAAGTACTGTATGGATGAAGTCCACATCTAAAGTACTGTATGGATGAAGTCCACATCTAAAGTACTGTATGGATGAAGTCAACATCTAAAGTACTGTATGGATGAAGTCAACATCTAAAGTACTGTATGGATGAAGTCCACATCTAAAGTACTGTATGGATGAAGTCCACATCTAAGTACTGTATGGATGAAGTCCACATCTAAAGTACTGTATGGATGAAGTCCACATCTAAAATACTGTATGGATGAAGTCCACATCTAAAGTACTGTATGGATGAAGTCCACATCTAAAGTACTGTATGGATGAAGTCCACATCTAAAGTACTGTATGGATGAAGTCCACATCCAACATCTAAAGCACTGTATGGATGAAGTCCACATCCAACATCTAAAGCACTGTATGGATGAAGTCCACATCTAAAGTACTGTATGGATGAAGTCCACATCCAACATCTAAAGCACTGTATGGATGAAGTCCACATCTAAAGTACTGTATGGATGAAGTCCACATCCAACATCTAAAGTACTGTATGGATGAAGTCCACATCTAAAGTACTGTATGGATGAAGTCCACATCTAAAGTACTGTATGGATGAAGTCCACATCTAAAGTACTGTATGGATGAAGTCCACATCTAAAGTACTGTATGGATGAAGTCCACATCTAAAGTACTGTATTGATGAAGTCCACATCTAAAGTACTGTATGGATGAAGTCCACATTTAAAGTACTGTATGGATGAAGTCCACATTTAAAGTACTGTATGGATGAAGTCCACATCTAAAGTACTGTATGGATGAAGTCCACATCTAAAGTACTGTATGGATGAAGTCCACATCTAAAGTACTGTATGGATGAAGTCAACATCTAAAGCACTGTATGGATGAAGTCAACATCTAAAGTACTGTATGGATGAAGTCCACATCCAACATCTAAAGTACTGTATGGATGAAGTCCACATCTAAAGTACTGTATGGATGAAGTCCACATATAAAGTACTGTATGGATGAAGTCCACATCTAAAGTACTGTATGGATGAAGTCCACATCTAAAGTACTGTATGGATGAAGTCAACATCCAACGTTAACATTTTGCTTACTAAAGTGCTTGGGAAATGTTTTTACAATTATTAATATATCATTTACATTAGTTTGTACTTGCAATAAGATGAGTACTTCTTTAACACATTCAACACCAAGTAACTGACATGGACTGGTCCATGATATTTTTAAGACCAATAAATTAATAAGTAAATTACATTTGGACCAGTTCATTTATCAAAATGGGTAATTTTGTCTAAAAATAGTAATATTACGTGCAAAAAAGTGCAGATCCTGATGGGACGGCTCGTGATGAGCCAGTTCATCTGGATCTACAATTTTTGTAAGCCTATTTAGGGATCTGTGGTGTTGAAAGGGTTAATACTGGTATTAATTACATGTATATTTGAGTCACGTGACAGGAAAACAAACATAATAAACATGAAAATAAATTACTTTTTGAACCTGCAATGATATAGATGTTAACTTCGGTATCATATTCAAGTGTATAGAATACCATTAAAGCGCCACTACATCGGTGAAAACACACATTTCTACAGAATATAGTTTCCTGTTTTATGTTACAATTGTTTTCCACATATTTGCCTCAAAAGCTGAGTACAGTCAAACCTGTAGAGGTCAAATATGTAATAAAACAACCGATTGGGAATCTGGAAACTGGCTGCTTAATACAGGTTGGCTGCTTAATGGAGGTGACCACTAACACAGTTTGGCTGCTTAATGGAGGTGACCACTAACACAGGTTTGACTGTATTTCAACTAATAAACAAACGCCGTATTGTTGACATAACAAACAAATGTAAATAGGGTCAACATCCATGCGTAATGTAATGTGTGCATCCTGAATAACACGATTTATGGTACATATTTATCGTTATATCTCACTCATTTGTGCCTGTGCATATTTATTTTTTAGACTAATATGATTATGATTTAAAATATCTCTAAACGACAGTAGCACGCGCTTGGTATAGACTCCAATAATAAACATGATGAAATCCTACTTTCACATTTGAGAGTTTGTATACCACAAAACACTGCTTATGTATAGAAAGTTAGTGTTTGAATTATTTGGGAAGTATTTGTAGTAGCAATGCTATTCATACATAAAAATATTTTAATAATTATTACTATTTCTAGATAAAATTACCCATTTTGATAAATGAACTGGTCCAAAGGTAATTTCCTTATTCATTTATTGGTCTAAAAATATCATGCACCAGTCCATGTCAGTTACTTGGGGTTGAATGGGTTAATTTGCATACATATTGCACGTGCAAACGTTCAATCACGAGCACAACTTATTAGTCGCCGACCAGAAAGCTGTAGGAAATGTCATATAGTAGGAGCATCATTAAAATTGGCAAATATCAAAAAAGGTTTTGAAAATGTAAATGAAGCATGTAAATAGCAATTTAATACTTTTTAAGTGATGCCATTGGCTGCCTAGAACAAAAATGTGTGATTTACATGAAAAAACAGATAAAATGTTATATCATGAAAACCTAATAATAGCTGATCCCTAGGACAAGTCATTAAAAACTGTAATTAATAAATTGATCAGAAATGTGATTAAATGCAATCTTTTGTCATACATAATGAATCATTTGAATATGTTTTTCTACATATGGTTAATTTTGTGTGTGTTATTTATACTGGGATGTTGACAGGCCTTCACTTATGCACAGTAGCCTTATAGCCTGGACATATATAGATACCATGTTGATCACAGTGTATGCTCAACGTTTCTGGTTTTACACAGCATTTACCCCCAGCCAAGCAGTATTTCAGGCACGGACGGGCACCCTGGTAGACCTACCGACCTTCAGCAAACCAGCTGGATGGCTTCCTCGCATGCTAGAATATGAAACCCCAGTGGGATTTGAACATACAGTGGTGAGGGTCATGTGATATGATGTCAACAACCATTACATCTCTGCCACGGAGGCACCCCCTACCCAAGTTAGTAGTATTTGAATTCTGCAGGTACCCGGTAAATATTTTTCTAATTTTGACAAACATATGCCCAACTCAAACATTTAATTTAAGCATGGCATGATCTCACCCAATGGAATTAATTGACTTTATAAGTTTATTGACAATTCTAATGGATACAACGTAACAAATATATATAATTGAGATTTGTTCTTCATTGTATTAACTTGTTACAGTAAATATGATTTGTTGTACCAGGTTGCATAGAGTGATGTGTTGTCTTCAGTTTGTGAGAGTATCGGTCTGGATCAACCTCTATAACCTCTAGTTTTAAGAAACTTATATGTTGAATCGTGTTATATTGTGAATTGTTACTGTCTCTTATAATTCATTATTGAGTGGCAATGTACATTGATATGCTTTTATTATATTGAATGTTGTTTGTTGTACATTGATGAGACGTAAATAAAGAATAAAATCTGTGTTGATTTCAGTTTAGCCGTGAACTAGTGTTACCATTTAAATATTCTCCAGTTTTCCAGCTTCAGTTTTAGACAAATAATAAAGAAGGTAAAATCCCTAGTTTGTTTTAAAAATTTCAATTGTATCATATTAAATTATAAATTTGAATATATTTTTTTCGAATGTTTTAATAAGTTTTAACATATGCTACTATTACCATGAAACATGAATTTGTGTCCAGCTTAATTATACTATCACAATGTCAGCACAATTGTCTTTATTGTGGAAAACAAGCATGGCCGTGGATACATGTACAGATTCAGTTTCAGTTTATTTTCACATTCTCAAGATACAGTGCTTGCCATAATCTTGACTTGAATTTTTGTAGCTATAGAAAAGTGTGCATATTTTATAATAAGTTAAAATTGTGTGATAATATTAATCTGAATTTTTTTAAATTATAAATTGCAATTATTTTAAATTTTAAGTTATTTACACGAAATCATAGAAATACATGTAAGTTTTCCAAGAAGTAGCTGCTAATCAGTTCACCTACAGTCTGACTGGGGTGATATATGATCTTGTAAAACATTTTTTAAGATGTGCATTACTGCATTTTTCTCTACTCAGTGTTTTAATATTATTTTCATTTAACACATTTTTAATGTAAAGATTAGCAACTACTCCCTGGCTTTTATATTGTAGATACAAGTACATGTATATATCAATGATGATGTCTATATATTGAGTTTTAGTCTCTTATAATTCATATATTGAATGGCAATGCATATTATTTTATTGTGTATATTGTGATTTGTGAATGTATTATGTGATATGCATTGATGAGATGATAATAAAGATTTATATACAAGAGGGAAACATTTCAACTGTTTATATAGAACAAAGGATGGGTCAGAGAGTTCTTTAGGAAAATTCCTGAAAACAACACAGCTCAAGCTCAGCTAAACCCTTAACCTGCCGAATAAATTGGACGGGATCCGCGGCTGATCAGGATATATGTTGTTTGCTAATCAGTGTTTTAGCTCCACATTCCACTATCCGAATAGCAAACAGCATAGAGCCTGATCAGACGCCTCATCTGGTTATATGCTGTTTGCAAAAAACGACTTTAGTCATGATTGGCAGGTTATGGGTTAAAGCAATGTGGCCCCTCTAATGAGGGGGACAGTCCTTCCTTGAAGGGGTTACTTAGTGTATTTAAAAACAGATGTGTTTAATTTGTTCAAAGTAAAGTGATAGCAGTAACAGGCATTTTTTGCAATGACTAAGTTAATGTTCCTCATCAAAAACCATGTGAATATGACAACCTGACGGTACACTTCGTAAAAACCTTATATTCGGAAACCCAATACTAATAAATACGATTGGATTTTTGATAACTATTGATTCAACCATATTTTTTTGTTCTCAATTAAATGTGCGCGACTTAATCAATTAGCTAACTACTGCTCATAGTTGTGGGTATTTAATACGAACATAAAGATGTGATAGACAGATTGTAACTGATTTGGTATTAACTACATGTACATGATTATAGAGTGTTCCGAAGCAAGCATATTGTTAAATATTGTGTCATTTAGAATGATAACATATAAAGTACTAGGAGTGCTCCTTACACCCCTTCATTTCCACCCCTTCATTTCCACTCCTCCCTCCACCCTCTCCCTCCACCCCTCCCTCCACCCCCTCCCTCCACCATCTCACAACCGCCAGGAACAGTTTAATACAGATATAATGTTGAATTTCCTGTGAAACTTTAAATATTTATTTAATTACTTCTTGTAAATTAAATGAAAAATAGTTCAGGAAAATACGAAAAAATAACCAGTATAATAAAATGAAATTTATTATAAATAACCAGTATAATAAAATGAAATTTATTATAAATAACCAGTATAATAAAATCAAATTTATTATAAATAACCAGTATAATAAAATTAAATTGTATTATTTATTATATTAATAAATCCAGATAAGTATATACATAAGAGAACAGAAAATAGGACCTCTTTGTTATCATATAAAATAGTTGTTTTGAATTTTCAAACACATTTAAAATGTTTGTAATTTATTAGTTTTAACTTTAAAAGACCTACATTAAACTCAATAGTGGAATAGAAATGTAATATATATAATTATATTGTGAGGTAAATTAGTTCTAGTGGTATTTATCTGAAAGTTATACAGCTGGATTATTACATAGACAAAACAATAGTGTGATTTAGAGTTTTCGCTTCTTAACCTGTTTATTTATAGTACTTGCTTTTTATATCTAAAGAAAGATTTTATATTTTTCTCCAAGAAAGTGGCATAAATGAAATTAGTGATTATTTTGAAAAGTGGTCATCCACGGCATGTCCCCATGCATGGCATGACCCATCCACCAATCCATGACATGACCCATCCACCAATCCATGGCATGACCCATCCACAAATCCATGACATGACCCATCCACCAATCCATGGCATGACCCATCCACCAATCCATGACATGACCCATCCACAAATCCATGACATGACCCATCCACCAATCCATGACATGACCCATCCACCAATCCATGACATGACCCATCCACCAATCCATGACATGACCCATCCACCAATCCATGACATGACCCATCCACCAATCCATGGCATGACCCATCCACCAATCCATGACATGACCCATCCACCAATCCATGCATGACCATCCACCAATCCATGGCATGACCCATCCACCAATCCATGGCATGACCCATCCACCAATCCATGACATGACCCATCCACCAATCCATGACATGACCCATCCACCAATCCATGACATGACCCACCATCCACCAATCCATGACATGACCCATCCACCAATCCATGGCATGACCCATCCACCAATCCATGACATGACCCATCCACCAATCCATGGCATGACCCATCCACCAATCCATGACATGACCCATCCACCAATCCATGACATGACCCATCCACCAATCCATGACATGACCCATCCACCAATTCATGACATGACCCATCCACCAATCCATGACATGACCCATCCACCAATCCATGACATGACCCATCCACAACATGCCCCTATACAGTTGTATATTTTTTACATATACCCATAGTTAATACAGTGTTTGAATTTGTTGATATATTGCATTTATTTAATTATATTTTCATAAGAAATATAAAATATTATTGATTATATTTCACTTATTTTGGAATTAAAATAAAATATATATATATTACACAATAGTCTTTTTTATTTTATTTTATAATTCAACGTGCATTGATGAAAAATATAAGCATACACAAAATAATTGTATAATTATGAACATAATTCATGAATTAAATACGTTATCTACATTATTTCTACTTATTTATAATATACATATATTTGTACTTATTTATAATATACATATATTTGTACTTATTTATAATATACATATATTTGTACTTATTTATAATATACATATATTTGTACTTATTTATAATATACATATATTTGTACTTATTTATAATATACATATATTTGTAACAGCATGTCAGAGCAAGGGTCCCATGCAAGTCTCAGTACCCGGACACTGGAAAAATCAATATGTTGATATAATTAGAGAAATTCTGACATTAAATTTTAGTGTTATAAATACTGGTATTTGATGAGTGGAACTGTTAAATGTGATAAGACAACTAGATTGAATATATTAGGATTATTTCTATATATACCGTAGATTCTGAACAGGGTTAACCCTTTCAAGCCTCTAAATAGACTTACAAAAAGTGTAGATCCAGATGAGCCGGCTCGTGACGAGCCGTCTCATCAGGATCTGCACATTTTGCCACTAATAATTATTACTATTTTTAGATAAAATTACTCATTTTGATAAATGAACTGGTCCAAAGGTAATTTTCTTATTAATTTATTTGTCTAAAAAAATCATGCACCAGTCAATGTCAGTTACTTGGGGTAGAATGGGTTAAAAAATAAATCCTACTTTTTGTTTCTTTAAATTATCCTTTATTATTAAAAATAAAATTCATTAATGAGGAATATTAATAATAACTTGATAAATTGCTGTTATGTAGTTTTTTTCTTCATTTTTAACTGTTAATTTTGCAGTGATAAATATACATTTTGACATGACTATTATATCTCCATACAAACGACGGCCATTTAGCTATCATGCAGTGGATAAGTAAGTAGTCACCATATCTATTCCACCTCCATAGATATTACTGGGACTTCATAGAGATTTAGGTTAATATACTATTATATCTCCATACAAACGACAGCCATTTATCTAGTATGCAGTGGATAAGTAAGTAGTCACCATATATATCCCACATCCATAAATATTACTGGAACTACATGAGATTCTGGCCTTTATTATGAACATTGGTTTGGCTACTACATTGTCAATGTATGTCGTATTGGTAATGGCGTCAAGAGGTGCTTCTATGAGAGAAAGGGTTAAAATATTAAAAATAAAATTCATGAGGAATATTAATCACTTTATAAATTTCTATTATGTGGGTATTTTTGTGTTCATTTATAAGTGTTATTTTTACTGTGATAAATATACCTTTTGACGGTACGACGCCTCCGTTTAGTAGCGTACATTCTGGAGCTTAGTATCGTGTCCACCATCAATTTTGTCGAGCATGCGACCACTTCTTGCGACTAATATCCGAATTCACATAATCCAATAGTTTGAATTTTCTGCTATTTAAAATATACACCCTTCTTCTGTCTAAGTTTTAACTTTATGAACCAACTTCAATTAAAACAAATAAAGTACGAAATCCACGTTGACAAATAAAGTGGCCGTGATTTACAATATTTTATATTTAATAAGAAATAACGTTAAAATAGTTTAAGTCGTCTAAATATAAGCAATCATATATATATCGCAGATGTCAATACATGTATCGTGTACATTTGTATTGTTAAATCGTAAAAATTCGCACTTCATGGTAATTAATGTAACTATTTGTTGCAGAAAGGAGCAATATCACGCAAATTATGTATCGAGCCACGGCCAGACACGAATATTACACAGAGAATGTCGTGGGGACATATACTTAACTACCAACAGTCTTTGGTCACACGACACATCACTCATTCATTCCAAAACCAGACATAAGGATGATAGCCACTCCCCCTCTTTCCTTCTAATCCCGCCCTCTTCTATTCAGCTTGATTGTAGCGCTGTATCGTTATCGAATATTTAAACAGCTACAATACAATATGTCCGATTAGTCTTCTATCATGACAGTATATCGCCTGGGGGCCCCCCATCATTTCTCAAATACATTCTATTACAGGGGTTCATCGTAGATTCAAAGCTGATGCGAGATATGAACTGGAATACTACTGTTTAAAAAGCATGAATATTTATAAGCTGAAACTGTATTAGGCACATAAGTAAATAAATATTTACGTAAATTTAGATAATTTTGCGACTGTGATTTGGAATATGATATGTATTGCAATGTTTCACCGGTATTATATGAGTAGACTCACACACTACGGAGTAATCATCTCTTTCAGATTGCTGCAAATCAACACATAACGATACTGTAATATTTAATTTACTATATAATCCTAGCTATGCTGGGTAGAACTACCAACCTTCTGGAAGCCAGCTGGATAGCTTCCACACATGAAAGATGCGGTGAAGGGTGATTTTAAGTTAACAACCGTAACCACTAGGTCACGGATGTCACTAAATAAATGTCCAACATCATAAATATATTCTAAGCATCAGCGTCTGTGTGGTACAGGACATATTACAATGCATATTGGGGGCTGACTATATTGGTGAAATTTTGAATGAAATTGTATTGGGTTTGTAATATTCTGCAAAAAATCAATTTCGCAATCCTATTCTCATTCCATCTTTCTCGAGTAAATTTTTTAAATCTGGAATAAAATTAGCATCTTAATTAATATTTCTTATTTTTATTTGATATTCCTCAGGTTTTATATGAATATTAATCTATATATTTTTCATATCAATTAGAATTTAAGGCTGTTTTTAATTACATTTACAAGAATTTCACCTGGAAAGGGGTCCCGAGTTTGATCCCCCGTCTGATCCTAATAATATTAACAGTGCTTCAGGTGGGACTTTAAACCAAGGTTCCAATGACAATGGGCATGCATTAGAAACTGAGTTTGACTCTTGCTGAAACGAAATGCAAGATTTACGTTATGAACTTTTGTGGTTATCACTGCTATTGAAGTTACTACCGGTGTTATACATGGTTACTTATGTGGATCCACGTATTCAAATATATGTTTATTCTACATATACAAATTTATGTTTATTCTATGTATACAAATTTAAGTTTATTATACATATACAAATATGTTTATTCTATGTATGCAAATTTATGTTTCTTCTATGTATATAAATATATGTTTATTCTATGTATACAAATATGTTTATTCTATGTATACAAATATATGTTTATTCAATGTATGCAAATTTATGTTTCTTCTACGTATACAAATATATGTTTATTCTACGTATACAGATATATGTTTATTATGTGTATGCAAATTTATGTTTATTATATGTAGGTATACAATATATTTTTATTCTACATTTACAAATATATGTTTATTCTACATATACAAATATATATTATTCTACATATACAAATAGATGTTTATTCTACATATACAAATAGATGTTTATTCTATGTATACAAATAGATGTTTATTCTACGTATACAAATAGATGTTTATTCTACATATACAAATAGATGTTTATTCTACATATACAAATATATGTTATTCTATGTATACAAATAGATGTTTATTCTACGTATACAAATAGATGTTTATTCTATGTATACAAATATATGTTATTCTACGTATACAAATAGATGTTTATTCTACATATACAAATAGATGTTTATTCTATGTATACAAATAGATGTTTATTCTATGTATACAAATATATGTTTATTCTACGTATACAAATATATGGTATTCTACATATACAAATAGATGTTTATTCTACGTATACAAATATATGTTTATTCTACGTATACAAATATATGTTTATTCTACGTATACAAATATATGTTTATTCTATGTATACAAATAGATGTTTATTCTACATATACAAATATATGTTTATTCTACGTATATAAATATATGTTTATTCTATGTATACACATAGATGTTTATTCTATGATACAAATATATGTTTATTCTATGTATACAAATATATGTTTATTCTATGTATACAAATAGATGTTTATTCTACGTATACAAATAGATGTTTATTCTACATATACAAATAGATGTTTATTCTACGTATACACATAGATGTTTATTCTACGTATACAAATAGATAAATAGATGTTTATTCTATGTATTCAAATAGATGTTTATTCTACGTATACAAATAGATGTTTATTCTACGTATACAAATAGATGTTTATTCTACGTATACAAATAGATGTTTATTCTACGTATACAAATATATGTTATTCTACATATACAAATAGATGTTTATTCTACGTATACAAATATATGTTATTCTACATATACAAATAGATGTTTATTCTACGTATACAAATATATGTTATTCTACACATACAAATAGATGTTTATTCTACGTATACAAATATATGTTTATTCTACGTATACAAATATATGTTATTCTACGTATACAAATAGATGTTTATTCTACATATACAACTATATGTTATTCTACATATACAAATAGATGTTTATTCTACGTATACAAATATATGTTATTCTACGTATACAAATAGATGTTTATTCTACGTATACAAATATGTGTTATTCTACGTATACAAATAGATGTTTATTCTACGTATACAAATAGATGTTTATTCTACGTATACAAATAGATGTTTATTCTACGCATACAACTAGATGTTTATTCTACGTATACAAATAGATGTTTATTCTACGTATACAAACAGATGTTTATTCTACGTATACAAACAGATGTTTATTCTACGTATACAAACATATGTTTATTCTACGTATACAAATAGATGTTTATTCTATGTATACAAATAGATGTTTATTCTACATATACAAATAGATGTTTATTCTACGTATACAAATATATGTTATTCTACGTATACAAATAGATGTTTATTCTACATATACAAATATATGTTATTCTACATATACAAATAGATGTTTATTCTACGTATACAAATATATGTTATTCTACATATACAAATAGATGTTTATTCTACGTATACAAATATATATTATTCTACGTATACAAATAGATGTTTATTCTATGTATACAAACAGATGTTTATTCTATGTATACAAACAGATGTTTATTCTACGTATACAAATAGATGTTTATTCTACGTATACAAATATATGTTATTC
>CM026387.1:59856247-59993402 GCA_014843695.1 Archivesica marissinica
AATACACAAACACTATACAAAATACACAAACACTATACAAAATACACAAACACTATACAAAATACACAAACACTATACAAAATACACAAACACTATACAAAATACACAAACACTATACACAAACACTATACAAAATACACAAACACTATACAAAATACACAAACACTATACAAAATACACAAACACTATACAAAATACACAAACACTATACAAAATACACAAACACTATCAAAACACTATACAAAATACACAAACACTATACAAAATACACAAACACTATACAAAATACACAAACACTATACAAAATACACAAACACTATACAAAATACACAAACACTATACAAAATACACAAACACTATACAAAATACACAAATACTATACAAAATACACAAACACTATACAAAATACACAAACACTATACACAAACACTATACAAAATACACAAACACTATACAAAATACACAAACACTATACAAAATACACAAACACTATACAAAATACACAAACACTATACAAAATACACAAATACTATACAAAATACACACACACTATACAAAATACACAAACACTATACAAAATACACAAACACTATACAAAATACACAAACACTATACAAAATACACAAACACTATACAAAATACACAAACACTATACAAAATACACAAACACTATACAAAATACACAAATACTATACAAAATACACAAACACTATACAAAATACACAAACACTATACAAAATACACAACACTATACAAAATACACAAACACTATACAAAATACACAAACACTATACAAAATACACAAACACTATACACAAACACTATACAAAATACACAAACACTATACAAAATACACAAACACTATACAAAATACACAAACACTATACAAAATACACAAACACTATACAAAATACACAAACACTATACAAAATATACAAAAATACACAAACACTATGCAAAATCAATTTTGCATCAATTTCATTATTTATCGAGTATATTTTCTCATAGAAGCTATGATCTCATATTGACAACTCTAATAAAAGATAGGATCAGACACACGCCCGACATTTGATGTTGACGATGTACGTGGCCCCAGGGTAGATTCAGCCACGCGCCAAGTCAAATCATTTAATCAACCACCAATTACAGTTATACCGATACCCTGTGAGAATATAGCATGGTTTTGAGAATGAAACATATGGTTTCAACTATTGTCATCAAATATAGTGGTGATCGATGGAAATTATATGTTGTTTTTTGCATTTAGATATTCTTTCTACTGTAAAACACATTGAGTTTGTATCAAGATATTTTCATGACTTTCTCCATTTTCTTTTATTGTTAGACAGAACAAAATATTTGCGATAACATGCCTATTTCTAAAGTTTTCTATACCAGACAAGTTAGTGTCACTAAATGTTTGTGATTTAGGGTTCATTATTATGTTATGTTGAACATGGTAAGGAATTATGAATTATCCAAATCACCATATCGGAAAACCTACTTGTTTAAAATAAAGATTTTATTTTTATCATTATTATTACAAACATTTCGGCAGTTTGGTTGCATAGTATCAGGGGTAGTTCAGGATCAGGGGCAGCATAGTATCAGGGGTAGCGCAGTATCAGGGGCAGCACAGTATCAGGGGCAGCGCAGTATCAGGGGCAGCGCAGTATCAGGTGCAGTTCAAGATCAGGGGCAGTACAGTATCAGGGGCAGTTCAGGATCAGGGGCAGTCCATTATCAGGGGCAGTCCATTATCAGGGGCAGTTCAGTATCAGGGGCAGTCCATTATCAGGGGCAGCTCAGTATCAGGGGCAGATCAGTATACAGGGGCAGTCCATTATCAGGGGCAGCTCAGTATCAGGGGCAGATCAGTATCAGGGGCAGATCAGTATCAGGGGCAGTCCATATCAGGGGCAGATCAGGGGCAGGTCAGTATCAGGGGCAGTCCAGTATCAGGGGCAGTCCAGTATCGGGGCAGATCAGTATCAGGGGCAGTCCAGTATCAGGGGCAGTCCAGTATCAGGGCAGATCAGGGGCAGGTCAGTATCAGGGGCAGTCCAGTATCAGGGGCAGATCAGTATCAGGGGCAGATCAGTATCAGGGGCAGTCCAGTATCAGGGGCAGTCCAGTATCATATCAGTATCAGGGGCAGGTCAGTGTCAGGGGCAGTCCAGTATCATGGCAGTTCAGTATCAGGGGCAGTCCAGTATCATGGCAGTCCAGTATCATGGCAGTTCAGTATCAGGGGCAGTCCAGTATCAGGGGCAGTCCAGTATCAGGGGCAGTCCAGTATCAGGGGCAGTTCAGTATCAGGGGCAGATCAGTATTTTTATATAACTGATGTAAGTACAATGTATTCCTACAAGAGACAAGCTTTTCTTAAAGCCAGCAGTACCCATTATTATAACCAAACCATTACCAGCATAACTGATGATGATGTTGATGCAGCTGATGATAATATTAGTATATGATATTGTAACTACACAAGAGAGTGATTAATAGAAGTTGTTAGACCTTGTTTCACAATCGAGCTAAAATAAATTTGTATAAACTAACTACACAAGAAATAATCATTTGAAATATTCAAAAAACTATTTTGTATTCGTCAAAATAATTACAGAAATAATGAATAGAACAAACAGTGTAGCGCGCTTCTTCAAAATTAACGTAGAAAATGTCCGATTTTCACCGTTAAGATCGGGGAGAAAACCAATATTAACTTAACTCTTACACTGTGTTTGTTTCTACAATAGGGGAGAATGAGAGTAAATATTGATTCTACGCAAAATCACCTCCTGATTGTTATAGATACGATCTGTCGCTAGTTGTGTTGTTTAATGTACAAATAATTACAGAGCACCAATGTGACGTCATGCTTCGGCGACCAAACCTGATGCCACGACCATTAAGCGTCTTCACAAAATACGGATGGTGCTACACATATCTATAATCTTGTCTCCGGGATAATGTTTGAAGTGTGCCGTACTTGATGTCGTATTTCTTGGTGAAACGAATGTCTCGATAATTCAGAAATCAGATCAAAATAATTATGGAAAGATATTGGTAATTATCTGAACTTTGACTGTCGAGATCTCTCTATGATTTATTCATTTTCCAAAATTAAGTTTGAATGTTTCTTTGAGTGAAATGATGACATTGATTAGTTGGAACTACTTTGAATGCATCTTTGTTCTGTTAAACAGTAAAATGACATCTCCATCTGGTCTTATAAACAGCGTACCTGCAAACTGAGCAAAATAAATACTTCCATAATACTACAGTGAAACCTGTGTTAGCGGTTACCAGATCTATTAACCCATTGCACGCTAGCGGCAGATAAACTCACATTTGCAAACAGCATAGAGCCAGTTCTGTGCCGTCTGATCAGGCTCTATGCTATTTGCTATTCGGATAGTGGAGCTAAAACACTTGGCTGAATAGCAAACAACATAGATCCTGTTCAGAAGCGATGCTCCTGATCAGATGCGGCACAACGCTGCGACTGATCTGGATCTATGTTTTTTGCAAAAGTGATTATATTTACTCAGCAGGCAAAGAGTTAACAGACAACATGTATACAGCAGCCAGCTAAGCCCGAACTGTCACTTTATATCATGGTTTATAATACTCTTTGCAAGCTAGCACTGATAAAAACAGTAATAACAATGAATTGAAATAAGTACGGGTGAGTTGCAAAGAGGTCAGTCCATACTCGCTTATAAGACAAGTTTTCTACTGCCAGATTATTGACTCAAAGTGGCTTCCCGTCTTATAAGTGAGTGCTAAAAGTTTTTGTGTTTTGTTTTTAAAATGTGTTAAATGGAATCCATAATTTTGTTTTAGAAAGAAAGCATCTTGAGACTGAAAAATGTCTTCAACTTGCACTGGCCAAACATGCAGTTTATTCTTGTGCCTGGTGTCCATCATTTTACCAACCCACCTTATATGCGAGTGCATGCCAAAATCCACAGATTTCAGAACGAAAGTAGGGACGTCTTATAGGCGAGTATGGATGGGAATTTTTTGTTCTCAACTGATTTTTGTGTTTCGTTGTATCAGGTTGCATGGGGTGATGTTTTAGATTCTCGACTAACTCCCCATTCTGATTCACCAGCAATATAAATTATTGATCTGGTAGGGGGCTAATCATTACAAGGAATAAACTTGCATATGTTTTAGCAATGAAAATGTACAATAGTTTCAAGGAGCACATTATTTTCTATTGATTAAGAATTTAAATGCTGGTTTTTTTAACATTTTACAGTTTTCATGTTTGTTTGTTTGGGTTTTACGCCTTCATCAGCACCATTTGGGCTATATCGCCAGTGGGCAGGCTCCATCAGTTAACCAGTTGGTGCACATAAGAAACTGCCAACATTTTCATATAAAGAAACACGGCCTGAGCATGGGTTGAACCCGTAACCATCAGTGGTATACAAGTCAGCCACCGTAACCACTCGACCACGGAGGCGGACTCCATATTGATGTAACTTGAAAGTACATTATGCCAGGGACATTGGGTTAGCACTATATTAGAGTAGATGAATATTTTCATTGTTGTGATTTGTTTTTGGATTTCCATCAGGTATGGTTTTAGTGCAATTATGGAAACAATATGTCACAAAGCAACGATAAATTAATAGCTGCACTCTCATCCAAAAATTTGGACAATTGGGTGTGACTTTTACAGATTGCTTAAAATCTGTTTGTTTCTGTGATTGATTGATTTATATTTCCCGGAATGAACATTGAAAGCATTATTATCATCAGTGGCAATATGCACCAGCGATAATAATAGTCGTCTATGTTCATGAGTGAAATATCATTCGATCATTCACTTAAACAGACAAATTTTCTTTTTATTTTATGCAGAAAAGAAAGTGTTTTCTTGATAGTAAGAGATGCAATCTTGCATCAAATTGACATCATAAATAGTTTACACAAATTTGTTTTTGCTCAATTGCGAAACAAGTTCTACAACTTGTATTAATCACTCTCGAGACCTCATTCCTGACGGAATCCATCACCATGAGGGAGAGAGAAGAGGCAATGTGGAAATTAAATGCCCTGCCTAAGGGCACAATCGGAATGGCTACAGCGGGGCTCGAACTCCGGACCTTTCGCACCTGAAGCGAACGCACTTCCACTGTGCTATCACGACTTCCACGTGATAAGTCATAAATGATGCTGCACTAAGTCACTGACTGAGTACGAAAAATGTTCACGCTGACAATATTGCTGCTAGAAAATGGCTGGAAATAAAACAGGATAAAAAAATAAAATGCATTATTTCATTGCTTTCAATGGAATAGCATACTTTATTTCACTGATAAATTTCTATATTTCATTGGAAACCATAAAATAAAGGACACTAATCTTGATTTCAAACATCCACTGCTCCGAATATATTAAAGCAAAGCACATTCTAATTATACTCCTAATGGGACTTTAAGAACAGATAATACTATTTTCTCACTTTAATTAGCTTTTATCACCTGTATGCATTAGCATCTTCCTCATCTAGTGAACACATCAATCATAATAGAATAACAACACTGCTCAAACAAGCACTTGGCTGTCCTATTAGATCAGTGGTTACCTTGCTTGATTCTCACAAATGAAGAATGTGTTCTATCCTTGGACCGGGAAGTGTGGGAGATGGTACGGTGGTCACCAGATCGGACAGGTGAGTTTTCTCCGGTACTCCGGTTTCTTCCCATAAGAATGACCACATAATTATAAACTTTGTTTATTTTACAATCAAGTTTTAACAACTTATATTAATCACTCTCGTTAGCGCGGATGAAATCGTATATGTGATAATTTGTGTGGGAGGAAACCGGAGTACCCAGAGAAAACCCACCTGTCCGATCTGGCGACCACCATACCATCTCACATACCTCCTGGTCCAAGGATCGAACCTGGGTTGCATTGGTGAGAAGCGCGCGCTAACCACTAACTACCTTAAATAGTTATTCGCGTTCATCCGAGAGTGATTAATATAGAGTAAATAAAGCTTGTTTCGCAATCATTGTAAAATAAATATATTTTTTAAAACAAGCACCTTAGCATAGATGAACATTACAGGTATAATATTGCTACATGTTTATCTTTATCCGAATGTCATCAACCTATGATTAGTTTTTTTTCTCAAAAGAAGTCATACTATCATTTTCTCATTTCAAGCAGCCAGAGGGCAGAAAAGCTATATTCCTTGCCGAGTAAAGCATATGTTTTATTAATTATGCATAGGCGATCCGTGGTAATTTGCCGACATCAAAAAGAATACATTTATCTGCAGGGTCTAAAAACAGACAAGTGGGATTAAATTGAAGTTTATTTTTACTGAAATTGTGCCAACTGGTGTAATTCTGTCAGCTGAAAACATATGTTTTGATATTTAATGGAACAATTCTTAATTAAACAAATAAAGGAATGGATTCGAGTAATAAACAAATCAATGCAAGTACAGAAGACTAGGGTTTATCGGAAAAAAATAAATCAACTAAAACATAATCGTTCCTTAGAATATTAAACCACTCTGTTCTCTGTAATAAAATCGCAAGAAAAATATAAACATGTTCCTTTGACGTTTAAAAAGAAATATGTGAGATGTTGTTGACATTTATTATTTAGTTTTTTAATTTTAGCTGTTCTTTAACTGTTGCGGGTGTGAAAACAGACCATTTGAAGAATGTCAATGTGTCTACATTTACATGCTTGAGAATTGATAATTAAAAAAACATAACATTTAAAGAATAATTCAATTTAAAACGGTTCATTCTAGGTCAGAATTTTTGGGAGAAGTGAGAAAGCGCGTGATCACTTCCTTAAATGGTGTTCTTTAATATACTTCTGCAAAATAGGGTTAAAATGCACAGTACAACCATTAAATACAACATTTGAATAGAAGGAGTGCTTTATAATGGGCCAGTGTATCTTACTAGACAAAATTTGTTTGAAAATCATAAAACCAAATAATTTTTTTTTTTTAGGGAGAAGTAGGGGCTCCAGAGGGCGAAGTCAGGGTCTCTAGGGCGACAATTTCACCCACATCGCCCTCTAGAATGATCCCTGTTAAATATGAAATAATAAACTAATAACAATTGGGACTTTGAAAACCATATGTGTCAGTACATTTCGTTAAATTATAACCACAAAAAAATGCAACATTATACACTAAAATGTGTGCACGGTAAGTAGGCATGGGGAGTGCAGTTGTGCATGGTAAGTGGGCATGGGGAGGGCAGTTGTGCATGGTAAGTGGGCATGGGGAGGGCAGTTGTGCATGGTAAGTGGACATGGGGAGGGCAGTTGTGCATGGTAAGTGGGCATGGGGAGGGCAGTTGTGCACGGTAAGTGGGCATGGGGAGTGCAGTTGTGCATGGTAAGTGGGCATGGGGAGTGCAGTTGTGCATGGTAAGTGGGCATGGGGAGTGCAGTTGTGCATGGTAAGTGGGCATGGGGAGGGCAGTTGTGCATGGTAAGTAGGCATGGGGGGGCAGTTGTGCATGGTAAGTAGGCATGGGGAGCAGTTGTGCATGGTAAGTAGGCATGGGGGGAGCAGTTGTGCATGGTAAGTAGGCATGGGAGAGCAGTTGTGCATGGTAAGTAGGCATGGGGGGGGCAGTTGTGCATGGTAAGTAGGCATGGGGGAGCAGTTGTGCATGGTAAGTAGGCATGGGGGAGCAGTTGTGCATGGTAAGTAGGCATGGGGGGGGCAGTTGTGCATGGTAAGTAGGCATGGGGGGAGCAGTTGTGCATGGTAAGTAGGCATGGGGGGGCAGTTGTGCATGGTAAGTAGGCATGGGGGGAGCAGTTGTGCATGGTAAGTAGGCATGGGGGGAGCAGTTGTGCATGGTAAGTGGGCATGGGGGGAGCATCTATCTATCTATCTATCTATCTATCTATCTATCTAACTAAATACCACTACTAATGTTGTTGTGTCCTGCCAGGCTCCGAGGTTATAAAACATTTTCTCCAATCTCAAACTCAGTCTCAAGCTTCTGATTGATTCAGCTGACAGTAAAACTCAGTATCAACCAATCAAATCACTTGAGATCTGAGAAATGTTTTATAAACTCGGGCCCGGAAAGTTATGAATTTGAACTGTTTATGCAAACAAAGGGATTTAATACTTTAATGTGCGTTCTTTTCATATATTTTGTTGAACTATTAAATATAATTTACAAAAATAAACATATATCATTGTGACACACAACAGGACCGGAGATCGAACCCAGGAATCCAACCATCGTCGCAGACCTATACGCAAAAGAAATTAGTTGCTGCAATGTGGCAAAGGGTCAATGTAGATCTACAGAGAATTGGTAATGACATCTATGTGTTTATATGTACGAACGGGTTAAAGATAAATTCCCATGTAGGCAGTGCCTGATTTCGTGTTAAAATTGAAAATATAGACCAAATACTTGCCCTCAAAATCCCGGCAGATTATTATCACATTCAGTGACTTTGTGTTGGTCAAGCTGATGTAACAGCCACCAGGTGTCTCTCTACCTCACAGGCTAGACTGTCATCCTACATTTTACACTTCAACATCTAATCTTTAAGATCAAAACAGGTGACCAGTCAATCAGCTGAAACTTTGAAAGTAACAAAATGCATGCAAATAGGAAAAGTTAAAATATAGTGAAATGTCAATTGTCACACATAGTTCCCGTGGGTGCATTAGTAAACTGATAAATAGTAGTGATAAAAAGTAAATACCTTATTTATTTTACAATGATTGCGAAACAAGCTTTATTTACTCTATTTTAATCACTTCAAACAGAACATGATTGCTCTGCCATATCTGTATTAGCCCAGTGGTTAGTATGCTCACTTATCACCAATGCAACCCATATTCGATCCTCGAACAGGAGGTATGTGAGATGGTAGTCACCAGATTGGTCATGTCAGTTTTCTCCAGTCGGGGTACTCCACTAAACTAATGCTATGGTGCTATTATGAACTTAGTGTTATTATGAACATGGTGCTAACATCAACATTGTGTTATTATGAATATGTTGTTATTATGAATGTGGTGTTATGAATATGTTGTTATTATGAATGTGGTGTGATCATGAATATGTTGTTATTATGAATGTGGTGTTATGAATATGTTGTTATTATGAATTTGGTGAAATCACGAACATGTTGTTATTGTGAATGTGGTGTTATAACAATGTTGTTATTATGAATGTGGTGTTATCATGAATATGTTGTTATTATGAATGTGTTATCATGAATATTGTGTTATTATGAATGTGGTGTTATGAATATTGTGTTATTATGAATGTGGTGTTATCATGAATATGTTGTTATTATGAATGTGGTGTTATGAATATTGTGTTATTATGAATGTAATTGTAAAATAGCAAATAAAACATAACTAAGCTGACATGACTTCATTGATTTGTGTGTGTTTGGCATTTATTTATCATCACTACTGGCTGTGAGCGGTACCTCCTGGTAGATAGACCTTATTTGTGTTTATTAGTGTAAGCAGAAATTTGTACTTCATCAAGTTGATGTGTCAAAATAATTGAACATGTTTTATTAACGACTACTCGCAAGTAACTGGTCACAAGGATTCGAGTAGCGGGTTTTCTACACACTTTGTGCCTACTATATTAATGAGAATCCATCTAAATAATGCTGAAAGCACCCTAAGTATGGACAGGTGTTTTTCCCTCTCATGTACTACACCAGTAGAAAACACAATCATGTCAAATCATAGCCGGAGGGCAACTGGCACACGCTAAGTCCCCCGTATCTTAGCATCTAATGAATTAAGCTTTGTCAATTAGTTACCCATAATTGTCGTTAACAATCTAAAGGGGGCTGCAGGCAGTTTCTTTTGCATTATTTTCATCTAGTTCAAACTGACCAAATGTTTTCTTAATTTATGTTGTAACATTTGTTATAGATTTCTCTTGCAGCCGGATCTGTAGTCCAGTGGTAACACGCTGAACTGGTAATGCAGGGATCGCAGGTTCGATCCCCCGTCTGATCCTAATAGAATTAACAGTCTTTCAGATGGGACGTTAAACCGAGGTCTCGTGTCGGTGCTTTACACCGTGCAAGTAAAAGAACAAGAGGCGACTCTGGAATGGGTCTCTCTCTGTATCATTGCACTATCCTCCAAAAATCTAAAATGATTAATCTCTTTAGGAGGCGTCGCTCATATGGGCAACCGGTAGCGACGATAAATAAATGTAAAACACAGATTTCTCTCAATGTTTGCTGTGCAGTGTTTAGTGCAAGATGGCGTGTGATGTTCCTATGCGCATGCACCATATTTGTTGCTTAGGTCATTATGTATGTATGTTCCTTTAATGTCAAACCCCTCGCGCGGACTTAGACATGTTTTCCTGGGCAGGCTTAGCCGACCTAAGCGATTAACCAGTACTACGCAATGTGTGTGATGTGCCTTGCTCAATGGCACTACATACGTGGCCTGACCGAGTATCGAACCCGGGACTGTTCGATTCCAAATCCGATGCTCTACCACTTGACCACGGACGCCACACATTATATACACTAATTGCTATATTTTCATTCCTGTCCAAAGTCCAAAATATTATACTGATATTTAAAATAACCAATTTTGAATAATACTTAACCCGTTCCCCCATAGAGATGTAGTTTTATTTCATACATTTGGCTGTAATTTACCAATTGTACGCAATGGATAAGCTGTGAACTTTCGTACTCCACCTTCATGTTGTTCCGATCGTTATTATAGCTTGTTTGACTACTAATGTGTCGATCTATGTCAATAGGCATTGGCGTCGAGAGGCGCTTCTAAGGGGGAAAGGGTTAATACTTGTACGAGACTCAGGGTTCATCCTAGGTCAGAATTCTTGGAGAAGTGAGATTGCGTCCTAAGTAAGTAAAATGGTATTATTTAATAAAATGTCAACACAATAGGGTTAAAATACACAATATGACAATTAACCCATTCAACACCAAGTAACTCACCAATAAATGAATCAGAAAATCATATTTGGACAAGTTCATTTATCAAAATGGGTAATTATGTCTAAAAATAGTCATATCACTGGCAAAAAGTGCAGATCCTGATGAGATGGCTTGTTACGAGCCGGCTCATCTGGATCTACACTTTTTGTAAGCCTATTTAGAGGTCTGTGGTGTTGAAAGGGTTAAGAACAACATTTGTATAGCAGAAGTGCTTTACAATGGATGTGCAGTGTGGCTTATTTTTATATTTTGTACTAAAAATGTAAAAAATAATTTTGATTTTTTACGCCCGATGGTCGAAGTGTTGGTCCTTAGAGCGGCCATTTTATTTTGTATCCTAGGATGAGCCTTGAGACTGTAGCACTTAGTTCATTTATAAAATTGCCCAATTTATTGGCAGGGGTTCTAACACTGTTGGGTTTTCCGTTCTAACTGGACCAATTGGGATTTGAAAGTCTTAGAGATCCTGTTCATTGAATGCGACAACCTCAACTGATTGCAATGAAGCACATCAATTATCACATGACTCGACCAAAATCGGCAAACAAATTAATTGTGACAAGAATTGTCTATCTAAATAGAGGGCACACCGTGTGACTGCTACAGCATCAGAATCACATACATACATACATACATTTGTATATATTTTGCGTGGAGATGATCACATTAGTAAGCATGTGATTTAGAGGTTATTACATGGCTAGTTTCATATCAGCATAGGTATCGACCCGAGGTAACATGATATCAGCCTGAGACCGAAGGATTTTTTTTATGTTTCGGGTTTTTACGCCTGCATCAGCACCATTTCAGGCTATATCGCCGGCGGGCAGTTTACCTAACAATACCTTTCCTGGACAGGCTCCAGCGGTTAACCAGTACTTGGGTGCACCAACCTCCGTAAGAAACTGCCAACTTTTTCAAATAAATGAAACACGGTCTGAGCGGGGCTCGAACCCGTGACCATCAGTGATGATATACAAGTCAGTGACCTTAACCACTCGACCACGGAGGCGGACGAGACCGAAGGAATAAACTATAAGTACTTACTAGGATGTCACAACAAGTACTTTACTATGATGTTACTATGACATCACAACAAGTACTTTACTATGACGTCACAACATATACTTTACTATGACGTCACAACAAGTACTTTACTATGACGTCACAACAAGTACTTTACTATGCCATCACAACAAGTACTTTACTATGACGTCACAAGTACTTTACTATGACGTCACAACAAGTACTTTACTATAATGTCACAACAAGTACTTTACTATGACATCACAAGTACTTTACTATGACGTCACAACAAGTACTTTACTATAATGTCACAACAAGTACTTTACTATGATGTCACAACAAGTACTTTACTATGACGTCACAAGTACTTTACTATGACATCACAACAAGTACTTTACTATGACGTCACAAGTACTTTACTATGACATCACAACACGTACTTTACTATGACATCACAACAAGTACTTTACTATGACGTCACAAGTACTTTACTATACCATCACAACAAGTACTTTACTATGACGTCACAACAAGTACTTTACTATGACGTCACAACAAGTACTTTACTATGACGTCACAACAAGTACTTTACTATGATGTCACAACAAGTACTTTACTATGACGTCACAACAAGTACTTTACTATGACATCACAACAAGTACTTTACTATGACATCACAACATATACTTTACTATAACATCACAACAATTACTTTACTATGACATCACAACAAGTACTTTACTATGACATCACAAGTACTTTACTATGACGTCACAACAAGTACTTTACTATGATGTCACTATGACATCACAACAATTACTTTACTATGACATCACAAGTACTTTACTATGACATCACAACAATTAATTTACTATGACATCACAACAATTACTTTACTATGACATCACAACAAGTACTTTACTATGACGTCACAACAAGTACTTTACTATGCCATCACAACAAGTACTTTACTATGACATCACAAGTACTTTACTATGACGTCACAACAAGTACTTTACTATAATGTCACAACAAGTACTTTACTATGACATCACAACAAGTACTTTACTATGATGTCACAACAAGTACTTTACTATGACGTCACAAGTACTTTACTATGACATCACAACAAGTACTTTACTATGACGTCACAAGTACTTTACTATGACATCACAACAAGTACTTTACTATGACATCACAACAAGTACTTTACTATGACGTCACAAGTACTTTACTATACCATCACAAGTACTTTACTATGACGTCACAACAAGTACTTTACTATGACGTCACAACAAGTACTTTACTATGACGTCACAACAAGTACTTTACTATGAAGTCACAACAAGTACTTTACTATGACGTCACAATAAGTACTTTACTATGACATCACAACAAGTACTTTACTATGACATCACAACAAGTACTTTACTATGACATCACAACATATACTTTACTATGACATCACAACAATTACTTTAATATGACATCACAACAAGTACTTTACTATGACATCACAAGTACTTTACTATGATGTCACAACAAGTACTTTACTATGATGTCACTATGACATCACAACAATTACTTTACTATGACATCACAAGTACTTTACTATGACATCACAACAATTACTTTACTATGACATCACAACAAGTACTTTACTATGACATCACAACAATTACTTTACTATGACATCACAACAAATACTTTACTATGACGTCACAACAAGTACTTTACTATGACATCACAACACGTACTTTACTATGACATCACAACAATTACTTTACTATGACATCACAACAAGTACTTTACTATGACATCACAACAAGTACTTTACTATGACGTCACAACAAGTACTTTACTATGATGTCACTATGATGTCATAACAATTACTTTACTATGACATCACAACAAGTACTTTACTATGACGTCACAACAAGTACTTTACTATGATGTCACAACAAGTACTTTACTATGACGTCACCACAAGTACTTTACTATGACGTCACAAGTACTTTACTATAATGTCACAACAAGTACTTTACTATGACATGACAACAAGTACTTTACTATGATGTCACAACAAGTACTTTACTATGACATCACCACAAGTACTTTACTATGATGTCACAAGTACATTACTATGATGTCACTATGACATCACAACAAGTACTTTACTATGATGTCACAACAAGTACTTTACTATGACATCACAACAAGTACTTTACTATGATGTCACAACAAGTACTTTACTATGATGTCACCACAAGTACTTTACTATGATGTCACAAGTACTTTACTATGACATCACAACTAGTAATATTTGCAAAGCTGATCAAAATGTTTTACTACTGGCTATTTGCATGTTTAGCTAGTTATTCAGCTGTTCATCTTAAAAACTCTATATATATTAATTGTTGAGGGATGTCAGTATTGTAGATTATTGCCAGCCATGTAGTAACATCTACCGTAACCATTTGCCCAATAGAAGCATCTCCTGGTGCCATTACAAATTCCACATACACTCCGCTCTACAACCCTACCAATCATACAATAATTCAAACAGGATGAGAATGTATTCCTGGCAGGAATTCATCCATACACAATATACCCTGGCCGGAATTCAATCACACACCCCATATACCCTGGCCAGAATTCAAACACACACACCCCATATACCCGGGCAGGAATTCAACCACACACCCCATATATCCGGGCAGGAATTCAACCACACACACCATATACCCTGGCAGGAATTCAAACACACACCCCATATACCCTGGCAGGAATTCAAACACACACCCCATATACCCTGGCAGGAATTCAAACACACACCCCATATATCCGGGCAGGAATTCAACCACACACCCCATATATCCGGGCAGGAATTCAACCACACAACCCCATATATCCGGGCAGGAATTCAACCACACACCCCATATATCCGGGCAGGAATTCAACCACACACCCCATATATCCGGGCAGGAATTCAACCACACACCCCATATATCCGGGCAGGAATTCAACCACACACCCCACATATCCTGATAGGAATTAAACCACACACCCCATATATCCGGGCAGGAATTCAACCACACACCCCATATATCCGGGCAGGAATTCAACCACACACCCCATATATCCGGGCAGGAATTCAACCACACACCCCATATATCTGATAGGAATTCAACCACACACCCCATATATCCGGGCTGGAATTCAATCACACACCCCACATATCCTGATAGGAATTCAACCACACACCCCATATATCCTGGCAGGAATTCAACCACACACCCCATATATCCTGGTAGGAATTCAACCACACACCCCATATATCCTGGCTGGAATTCAACCACACACCCCATATATCCAGGAAGGAATTCAACCACACACCCCATATATCCGGGCAGGAATTCAACCACACACCCCATATATCCTGGCAGGAATTCAACCACACACCCCATATATCCTGCTAGGAATTCAACCACACACCCCATATATCCTGGTAGGAATTCAACCACACACCCCATATATCCTGGCAGGAATTCAACCACACACCCCATATATCCTGCAACACACACCCCATATATCCTGGCAGGAATTCAACCACACACCCCATATATCCTGGCAGGAATTCAACCACACACCCCATATATCCAGGCAGGAATTCAACCACACACCCCATATATCCGGGCAGGAATTCAACCACACACCCCATATATCCTGGCAGGAATTCAACCACACACCCCATATATCGCTGGAATCAACCACAACCCATATATCCTGGTAGGAATTCAACCACACACCCCATATATCCTGGCAGGAATTCAACCACACACCCCATATATCCTGGTAGGAATTCAACCACACACCCCATATATCCTGGCAGGAATTCAACCACACACCCCATATATCCTGGTAGGAATTCAACCACACACCCATATATCCGGCAGGAATTCATAGGAATTCACACACACCCCATATATCCTGGTAGGAATTCAACCACACACCCCATATATCGGATTCAACCACACACCTGGCAGGAATTCAACCAACACCCCCATATCTGGGAATTCAACCACACACCCATATACCCTGGCAGGAATTCAACCACACACCACATATCCTGGTAGGAATTCAACCACAACCCCATATATCCTGGTAGAATTCAACCACACACCCATATATCCTGGGAGGAATTCAACCACACACCATATATCCTGGCAGGAATTCAACCACACACAACCCCATATATCCTGGCAGGAATTCAACCACACAACCCATATATCCTGGTAGGAATTCAACCACACACCCCATATATCCTGGCAGGAATTCAACCACACACCCCATATATCCTGGAGGAATTCAACCACACACCCCATATATCGGCAGGAATTCAACCACACACCCCATATATCCGGGCAGGAATTCAACCACACACCCCATATATCCGGGCAGGAATTCAACCACACACCCCATATACCGGGCAAGAATTCAAACCCACGACTCCTCCACTGTGATGTAATTAAATGGTGGATTCTCAGTCTCTAACACCCCCCCCCCCCACCCGAACACTCTTTGTGGTGCCAATTATTCTTCAATTTTATGGACTGGTTTTTAGTTTTTATTTCAATTTACAGAAAAACTCCAAGAAACATCACTCCCCCAAAACTTGGAACGAGAATTTATCAATTTAAATCTAATAACCTAATCAGTCGACCATTGAATATATGGTATATACACATATCCCGTACAATTCTAGAGAAATAGCTGTACTATAGACAAATGACTCCCTTAATACAAGAAAATGCAATGAGTTCTTGTATGTGCCACCCCAATGAATAAAGCCATATGGGCACCATTGTGTGCAGCATAATACAGAAATATTTTCTTTGAACAAAAATGGCAATAATTTAATCAGCCGTAATGAAACACTGTACATCTATGGATGATGGAAACAGGCAGCAATGACTCCGGATAAACACATTTTGTGAAGTTCAATATTCAATTATGATATAGTCAGTAACAGGAAATGCATGAACATATAAGGAGACGTCGTCTTACCTGGCATCAAATCTACAGCAGTCCAAACACATGGAGTTTCTTCTGCCATAATTGATTTATTTAATTAAAGGAAATATGGAACATGTCTCGATGACAAATATCTGACTCGGGATAAACGTAGACTAACCAACAACACTCAGCAAGCCAATACAACAAACCATCTTTACTGTGAAACGTTGATACAATGAAACACGACACGAGTGGCACAGTAGCTGTTAGCACAGCCATATCTCACCAATGCAAACCAAGTTCGAACCCTGGCTTAGATGGTACGGTGGCCATCAGAGGGATTATTTCTCTGGTAATTTTTTAACCATTAGCACGCTATAGGCAAAATGAGCAGATAACAAATGTGTAAAATCAAATGGTCCCTGATTCTTTTAAAAATATGTTTCTTAAAAAGAATCGGGACGGTTTGAATGAAATGTCAAGCCCTACTTTCTAGGAAAAATATTACACATTTGTTATCTGCTAGAGGGTGATATGGGAGAGATGGTCTCTCTGAGTATCCTATTTTGAAAATATTTACTGGCAGAAGACAGTTGGCTAAGTCAACAAACCTCTTCCGTGTGTAAGTATTTGGGACAGGTGCACAAGATCCCATGTACAGTTCCCTTGTACAACCTACACTTGGGTATTTGTAGGTATGTGGGACAGGTGCACAAGATACCATGTACAGTTCCCTTGTACAACCTACACTTGAGTATTTGGGACAGGTGTACAAGATACCATGTACAGTTCCCTTGTGCAACCTACACTTGGGTATTTGGGACAGGTGCACAAGATACCATGTACAGTTCCCTTGTACAACCTACACTTGGGTATTTGGGACAGGTGCACAAGATACCATGTACAGTTCCCTTGTACAACCTACACTTGGGTATTTGGGACAGGTGTACAAGATACCATGTACAGTTCCCTTGTGCAACCTACACTTGGGTATTTGGGACAGGTGCACAAGATACCATGTACAGTTCCCTTGTACAACCTACACTTGGGTATTTGGGACAGGTGCACAAGATACCATGTACAGTTCCCTTGTACAACCTACACTTGGGTATTTGGGACAGGTGCACAATATACCATGTACAGTTCCCTTGTACAACCTACACTTGGGTATTTGCAGGTATTTGGGACAGGTGCACAAGATACCATGTACAGTTCCCTTGTACAACCTACACTTGGGTATTTGCAGGTATTTGGGACAGGTGCACAAAATATCATGTACAGTTCCCTTGTACAACCTACACTTGGGTATTTGCAGGTATTTGGGACAGGTGCACAATATACCATGTACAGTTCCCTTGTACAACCTACACTTGGGTATTTGCAGGTATTTGGGACAGGTGCACAATATACCATGTACAGTTCCCTTGTACAACCTACACTTGGGTATTTGTAGGTATGTGGGACAGGTGCACAATATACCATGTACAGTTCCCTTATACAACCTACACTTGGGTATTTGGGACAGGTGCACAAGATACCATGTACAGTTCCCTTGTACAACCTACACTTGGGTATTTGGGACAGGTGCACAAGATACCATGTACAGTTCCCTTGTACAACCTACACTTGGGTATTTGGGACAGGTGCACAATATACCATGTACAGTTCCCTTGTACAACCTACACTTGGGTATTTGGGACAGGTGCACAAGATACCATGTACAGTTCCCTTGTACAACCTACACTTGGGTATTTGGGACAGGTGCACAAGATACCATGTACAGTTCCCTTGTACAACCTACACTTGGGTATTTGGGACAGGTGCACAATATACCATGTACAGTTCCCTTGTACAACCTACACTTGGGTATTTGGGACAGGTGCACAAGATACCATGTACAGTTCCCTTGTACAACCTACACTTGGGTATTTGGGACAGGTGCACAAGATACCATGTACAGTTCCCTTGTACAACCTACACTTGGGTATTTGGGACATGTGCACAAGATACCATGTACAGTTCCCTTGTACAACCTACACTTGGGTATTTGCAGGTATTTGGGACAGGTGCACACTATACCATGTACAGTTCCCTTGTACAACCTACACTTGGGTATTTGCAGGTATTTGGGACAGGTGCACAAGATACCATGTACAGTTCCCTTGTACAACCTACACTTGGGTATTTGCAGGTATTTGGGACAGGTGCACAAAATATCATGTACAGTTCCCTTGTACAACCTACACTTGGGTATTTGCAGGTATTTGGGACAGGTGCACAATATACCATGTACAGTTCCCTTGTACAACCTACACTTGGGTATTTGCAGGTATTTGGGACAGGTGCACAATATACCATGTACAGTTCCCTTGTACAACCTACACTTGGGTATTTGTAGGTATGTGGGACAGGTGCACAAGATACCATGTACAGTTCCCTTATACAACCTACACTTGGGTATTTGGGACAGGTGCACAAGATACCATGTACAGTTCCCTTGTACAACCTACACTTGGGTATTTGGGACAGGTGCACAAGATACCATGTACAGTTCCCTTGTACAACCTACACTTGGGTATTTGGGACAGGTGCACAATATACCATGTACAGTTCCCTTGTACAACCTACACTTGGGTATTTGGGACAGGTGCACAAGATACCATGTACAGTTCCCTTGTACAACCTACACTTGGGTATTTGGGACAGGTGCACAAGATACCATGTACAGTTCCCTTGTACAACCTACACTTGGGTATTTGGGACAGGTGCACAATATACCATGTACAGTTCCCTTGTACAACCTACACTTGGGTATTTGCAGGTATTTGGGACAGGTGCACAAGATACCATGTACAGTTCCCTTGTACAACCTACACTTGGGTATTTGCAGGTATTTGGGACAGGTGCACAAGATACCATGTACAGTTCCCTTGTACAACCTACACTTGGGTATTTGCAGGTATTTGGGACAGGTGCACAAGATACCATGTACAGTTCCCTTGTACAACCTACACTTGGGTATTTGGGACAGGTGCACAAGATACCATGTACAGTTCCCTTGTACAACCTACACTTGGGTATTTGGGACATGTGCACAAGATACCATGTACAGTTCCCTTGTACAACCTACACTTGGGTATTTGCAGGTATTTGGGACAGGTGCACAAGATACCATGTACAGTTCCCTTGTACAACCTACACTTGGGTATTTGCAGGTATTTGGGACAGGTGCACAATATACCATGTACAGTTCCCTTGTACAACCTACACTGGGTATTTGCAGGTATTTGGGACGGTGCAAATATACCATGTACAGTTCCTTGTACAACTACACTTGGGTATTTGCAGGTATTTGGGACAGGTGCACAAGATACCATGTACAATGTATGATCAACTGGGAACATTTCTTCAAATTCCACCCAATATAAACCAGGACTTTGACATACAAGATTTTTGGGATGGACCTTAGCTAATCATTAAGCCCAAATTTCGAGTACTGCGACTTAATAGTTTGATAAAAAATAAGAATGTTGCCATATTGGTATGAAGGCCACAGTAAACAGTACAAAACAAAAATGATCGAACACATACGAAGCAAATCACAAGACATTCCCCCCTGTAGAAACTTGTATTGAGGAAATATTGAACAGAAAGAGATTAGCAGGCTTAATCAAGTGTAAGATATGTTGATACAACGTTAGGGAGGCCTGTGCCAGCTCTATTGATCTGTAAATTAGCTGATTGACTGCTGCCAGGTACAATGTTTTCCAGGACACCAGAGGTCAAACATACTACAATAAAGTCTCTATCAGAAAATATGCATTTTTATACAGATCATGCTATGAAACAGGATACAAATGTTATACAGATCATGCTATGAAACAGGATACAAATGTTATACAGATCATGCTATGAAACAGGATACAAATGTTATACAGATCATGCTATGAAACAGGATACAAATGTTATACAGATCATGCTATGAAACAGGATACAAATGTTATACAGATCATGCTATGAAACAGGATACAAATGTTATACTGATCATGCTATGAAACAGGATACAAATGTTATACAGATCATGCTATGAAACAGGATACACATGTTAAGAGGATATGTGTTTGTTTCAGGGAATGACCGAATTATATTTCACCAAATCAACATTGAAAGCATTATTATCACGTGGCGAGTGAAAATAATAGCTTTCTATTCGATATTCATGAGTGAAATATTATTCGATCATTAATAAAAACAAATTTTCTTTTTATTTTAGGCTGAAGTGTTTTTATGATAGAAAGTGATGCAACTGTGCGCTAGAACGTCGTATTTAGAGGACGATAATTGACGTCATAGAATATATCATAGATGACGTCGCTGACTGCTTGTGTCCGAAAACGATTGCGTTGACAAGACAACATTTCAACATGCAGCAGCTATATGTAGGTACCACACATGCAAAGCAGTGAGAAATAAAATATGTTATTGCATACGTTACTATAAATAGTAACAAATTTAATGGTAGAAATGCAAAATATCTGGTCGACGCGGGCAATATATTTCGATTTTCGGCACGCGCCGAGAACGAATCACGAGCACGTGTCACAGGTAGCAACAACATAGTAACTACATTGTGTAAACATGGCCGCCTGGGGCCGCTAAGGTATGCAATAAAGAGTTATTAAACGGCTGCGGTGGGCCATTTGTGGATATTGGTGCACCTATCCGATATTCGCCATCGGGCCTAACTGCGCTCGGGCCAATATCTCCATAGGGTGCGCCAATATCCACAAATGGCCCACCTCCGCGGTTTAATAACCTCTGATTATTGCACTGCTTTCAACCCGTGGAATACCACATTTTATTTCACTGATACATTTCTATATTTCACTGGAAAGCAGAAAATAAAGTGTTACCTATATAGAATGTTCAATGAAATCTACCAAAATCAACGATTCTACAGACTAAGATTGATGGAAGTCTATGAAGTGGACCAAGAGAAAAGTACTGGCACAGAGGTTAGCATGCTCGCTTCTCACCGATGCAACCCGGGTTTGTTCCTCGGACAAATAAGTTTTGTAAGTGGAAGTTGTGATAGCGCGTTCGCTTCAGGTGCGGAGTTCAAGCCCCGCTGGAGCAGTTACGATTATGCCCTTAGGCAAGGCATTTAAATTCCACGTTGCCTCTTCTCTCTCCCTCGTGGTGATGGATTCAATCAGGAATGAGGTATCGAGAGTGATTAATATAAGTTGTAATAACTTGTTTCGCAATCGAGCTAAAATAAATTTGTATAAACAAAAAAAACAAAAGTTTTCTTCCTACAGGCGCTTTGATCCGTGCCAACGAGAGTGATTAACATAAGTTGTTAGTTTGTTTCGATGTAAAATAAATAAGGTTTATACCAAGTAAAAAAGTAGTTTTGTACTGAACTGAGGGGCATATGAAGTACAGGTAAAAAGGAATCAATCTTTTTAAGCATTTATTAATAGTGAAATAGATCCCAATCTTCATTATTTTAATTATTCACAACTTCTATGGATTGTCTCAATAGAGACAGATCAATGTACTATATATAAACCAATGCAAAGAAAGTGTCAATTATTGGTCTTCCTTTAAGTTGACATATTAACGTAGTATTAAATTTTTACCCCAGCTACCAGATTTGAACAAACTTAGTAAAGGACTAATTGGAACTTTTGACTTTGACTTTCTTTTGGACTAATTACAATAATATAATATTTCTCTTACAAAGGACTACTTTGGCTGAAATCAGCCCTTACTTTCAATGAAAAATTAAAAATGGTTGATAATTATGAAATGCAATTTTTTTTTTATGGCCATAAAGAACCACATGATGGCGATTTCAAACAAAACTCGTAAAAAATGTACAAAGGCAGGCAGCAGGCAGGCAGACGTGTTGGCAGCGAAGTATGTGGGTGGGTGACCAGGCAGGCATGTCAACAGCCAGGCGGGTTGACGGTGAAGTATGTGGGCGATTGACCAGGCAGGCAGGTGGGTGACCAGGTAGGCAGGCAGGCATGAGTGTCGACAGCCAGGCGGGTTGGCAGTGAAGTATGTGGGCGGGTGACCAGGCAGGTGGACTTTTGACCAGGCAGGCATGGTGTCGACAACCAGGTGGGTTGGCGGGTGACCAGGCAGGCGGACGGGTGACCAGGCAGACATGGTGTCGACAGCCAGGCGGGTTGGCGGTGAAGCATGAGGGCGGGTGACCAGGCAGACGGGCGTGCCGACAACCAGGCGGTGAAGTATATGGGCGGGTGACCAGGCAGGCAGGCGTGCCGACAGCTAGGCGGGTTGGCAGTGAAGTATGTGGGCGGGTGACCAGGCAGGCGTGCGTACCGACAGCCAGGCAGGTTGGCAGTGAAGTATGTGGGCGGGTGACCAGGCAGGCGGGCGTGCCGACAGCCAGGCAATGTCTCCTGCTTGCAATATCCTCCCAACATATTAAATGACTAATTTACTTCTGGTACGATAAATAAATGCTTAATACACAAATTAAATATCACGTATATTTAATTTCAGATACGGGAAGTTCCTGGGATTGGAGGCCCAGGTGAGCTAACATGAAGCTGGGAAAATACATAATCAGATAAGGCAAAAAAAACGAAAATCATTACAATATTTTGCTTTGACCTTACATTAGAAAATGAACTCTATAGATATGATTTAGTAAATATTTGGATAAGTTTGACGTCGGAGAGATAACATAACATAGTTTATAAAGCAACGTTCATTTCTTCCTTCGACAGATTGGGCATGCCGGATTGTTATCACTCATTTTCACAAATTCCTTAAATGTGTTATTGTTTGCTCGCATGTCACAGGCCAATATTTGTTTCGATTGGGAAAAGGGAGATCTCAGAAGTTAAAATGCTCAATACCCGTGGGCTTTAATGTATTTTATTCGGTACCTCAGGGTTTAACATTATTGCCCTATTTGACATATGGAAAATAAAATATTGAAAATATTACTCATAATTTTCCGCAGATATTTTATTAAATAAAATAACTGGGTAATTACATGCTGATGTGATATACAACACGCAAACAAATCAGACATGAAATGAGGATAAATGGCAATTACGTAACGGGCAATAGATAATTGCTTAACATATCTTACGTTTGTGCGCTTCATGCATGCAATAGTGTGTAGAGTTTTCTGACCATTTACTGATTAACTCGATCTAGGAGCATTGATTGCTGTTATGAGTTTGGTTTTACAGCGTGCCAGGTTTTGTAGTAACAAACACAGATTGAGTTTGGTTTTACAGCGTGCCGGTCCCGGTCGTGGTTTTGTAGTATCAATCACAGATTGAGTTTGGTTTTACAGCGTGCCGGTCCCGGTCGTGGTTTTGTAGTATCAAACACAGCTTGAGTTTGGTTTTACAGCGCGGCGGCACCGGTTGTGGTTTTGTAGTATCAAACACAGCTCGATTTTGGTTTTACAGCGTGCCGGTCGTGGTTTTGTAGTATCAAACACAGCTCGATTTTGGTTTTACAGCGTGCCGGTCCCGGTCGTGGTTTTGTAGTATCAAACACAGCTCGATTTTGGTTTTATGGTGAGCAAGTTCCGGTTGAGGTTATATGGTATCAAACATGGCATAAGAATTTGGTTTTACAGTGAGCCACAGCCTTGGTGGTTTTACAGTGAGCCACAGCCTTGGTGGTTTTACAGTGAGCCACAGCCTTGGTGGTTTTACAGTGAGCCACAGCCTTGGTGGTTTTACAGTGAGCCACAGCCTTGGTGGTTTTACAGTGAGCCACAGCCCCGGTCAAGGTTTTTATTACCAAACACGGCTTGAGAGTTTGGCTTTACTGTGAGCCAGCCCCGGTCAGGGTTTTTATTACCAAACACGGCTTGAGAGTTTGGCTTTACTGTGAGCCAGCCCCGGTCAAGGTTTTCATTACCAAACACGGCTTGAGAGTTTGGCTTTACTGTGAGCCAGCCCCGGTCAAGGTTTTTATTACCAAACACGGCTTGAGAGTTTGGCTTTACTGGGAGTACCGGTATGTACGTCACAATTACAAAAATATACAAATATGAGATGTGAAACAAAATAAACACAGAACATATGAAAGGGAACATTTAAGATATTTATACAGAACAAAGGAATAAAACACATTTGATTTCTTTTTTAAATGTTGTCTTATTTGTCCTCCATGAGGGGCAAAAGTTTAAACTTTATTTATTTTACAACGATTGCGAAACAAGTTCTAACAACTTATATTAATCATTCTCGTTGGCGCGGATGAAAGCGTATATGTGGTCATTCATATGGGGAGGAAACCGGAGCACACGGAGAAAACCCACCTGTCCGATCTGGCGACCACTGTACCATCTTGCATACTTCCCAGTCCGAGGATCGAACCCGGGCTGTATTGGTGAGAAGCGAGCGCGCTAACCACTGCGCTAATCGGACAGCAATTGATTACCTGGTTTGCACCTGAACAACTACAAAGGAGACACATCATACTTACTTACAGGCTCATCCGGAGCACAAGGCACACATAAATAAATAAACCCACAAATAAAATCAATTTACAGTTTTTATTCATTTGTCATAAATATGAATTTGTAAGCATACATAATGCCAGATAAAGTCTATTTATCCACACAACAATTGAGAATATACACACAAGTGAACACTGTACATGTACTACACATTTATAATCATTATATAATAATGATACAATAAATTATTCTGATAATTAAAATTAATTAATGTATCACGATACGACATTTAAAGCCACATAAAGCGCTATGTTTCATGATTGATATCGATTTGAAGCAATTTATGGGGGAGGTAAGTAGAATTTTTCATGATTTGGAAACAGTGAAATATTATACTCTAGACTCATTCTAGAGGACAATGTGGGCGAAATAGTCGCCCTAGGCTATTTCAACCTAGGGATCCTGGGGGTCCCACTTCTCCCGAAAAAATGTTATTATGTTATGTTATATTTCGGGTTTTACGCCTGCATCAGCACCATTTTGGGCTATATCGCCGGCGGGCAGTTTACCTAACACCTTTCCTGGCAGGCTCCAGCGGTTAACTAGTACTTGGGTGCACCAACCTCCGTAAGAAACTGCCAACTTTTTCATATAAATGAGACATGGTCTGAGCGGGGCTCGAACCCGATTTTTTTCTACAATTTTCAAAAACATTTTTTTTTTACAATTTTCAAATTTTATCCATTTCCCAGCATACAATAAAAAGAAAATTTAAATGATCCTTCGCCAAATTGACCATTGAAATCAATATATCATGTGTGATGTCAGCCAAATGTGACATTTCTCAAAATGAGTTATTTTACATGTATGCATTTTTCTTATTGATCAATGTAACATAGAAATAACTATCTACTAACAGGAAATAAAAGCTTCCTTAGTTTTATGGCACAGTGTATAATGTGTGGGATTAGCACAAAACTGTTCTAAGTACAATATACACGTAGATAAAACACAGCAAATAGATCGGTTTCGTGCTAAGCTCATGATATATTGAGACTCGAGTACTGCCTACAGGAAGATATATTTTGATACATGTAAACAGAACATTATCGGTTTCGTGCTAAGCCCATGATATATTGAGACTTGAGTACTGCCTACAGGAAGATATATTTTGATACATGTAAACAGAACATACAATGTGTGTAAAATAATTACAGACTTCAATCTATAACAGAAATATCAAACGCACATTATTTAAAAATGCATCTGGTATATTCTGCACGGCCAGGGTGCCCTCTGTCTGAATGTTTGTCTGCGCAACTTCTGTCACCAATTGAAAAATACTGGAGCCAATTAAAAAAACTTGGAGCCAACTAAGAGCCATATAGTTCACAAATAAATATATGAAGCCATATATTTGACAAAATATGTGCCGAAAAAGATATTTAAAAAAATAAAAATAAGTTGCGCCAAATCACAAGGCCAAAGTCACTAGGGCGACAATTTCGCCCTCTAGAATTATCCCTGCGTTATTTCATACTACTGAAGGGTTTCGTCATCATTTATAACCATATATCAAAGCACCTCATTCGGGGATACAATAAGTACACATTTCCGATGGACGTTTCAGGATGTTCCCACAGGTCAAGGGAAACAACTGAGTTATACTTCCTCAAATGTGACAGCGTGATTATTCTACCATTAGATGAATGACAATGTGGGTAATATGACACAAACATACACTGTATATCGTCAGCTTAGGTCATATGGTGACCTTCCAGCAATTTTCAGTGGAAGAAGAACCGGGTACCCTTCCAAGCAATATTTCCGGTGCGGACGGGCACCCTCCCGGCTAGAACCACAGACCTTCTGCAAGCAAGCTGATAACTTCGTCAAATTGAATAATTTGACACACCCAGTGGGATTCGAACCAGCAGGGGTGAGAGGCAAGTGATTTGAAGTCGACGCCCGTAATCATTTGGACACCCTGTTTATATTAATTAATAATTAGAAAGTATTATGTATAGTTGTTGAAATCGACGAGTACCATTAAATATACACTTCTTACCTCTTACAGGGAGAACATACAGGTTTACTCCTAACGTCGGATCTCAAAAATGAGTATAAACGACAACAAAGAACGGAAATCTAATGAGTACATGTACGTGTAATTCAGTAGAAAATAAGTGTAATATAGCTATATGCGGAGATAATGACTTGCATTAACCCATTCAACCCAAAGTAACGGACATGGACGTGATATTCTTAGACCAATAAATTAATAAGAAAATTACCGTTGCACCAGTTCATTTATCAAAATGGGTAATTTTATCTAAAAATAGTAATAATTATTACTGGCAAAAAGTGCAGATCATGAGACGGCTCATCTGGATCTACACTTTTTGTAAGTCTACTTAGAGAGGCCTGTAGTGTTGAAAGGGTTAAATCACATCAGCTAATTACAATAATGATATTCCCGGTTCCAATTAACTGATGTTGATTATGTTTTCTATATTTTCTAAGGATACCACCTTCGTGATTCTGAATTGACTCAAACTCTCAACCTCTCGACTACAAGCAGGACACCGTATCTGTTACACCATGGAAGCTCTACAAGCCAGACTCACAGAGACGCAGTAGAACGAAGCATATATACCCTATTTGTTTTCTCTTGCGATCAGACAATGTTTAGGCAGCGACACCAATGACACGAAAACCACGGAACAACAAAGGACTTAACCACATGAGCTTTGAAATTTGATCTTCTCTCCTTGTCTTGTATCTCTACAGGACCTGATCTAGTCTTGTATCTCTACAGGACCCGATCTAGTCTTGTATCTCTACAGGACCTGATCTAGTCTTGTATCTCTACAGGACGCAATCTAGTCTTGTACCTCTACAGGATGCAATCTAGTCTTGTATCTCTATAGGACCCGATCTAGTCTTGTATCTCTACAGGACGCAATCTAGTCTTGTACCTCTACAGGATGCAATCTAGTCTTGTATCTCTACAGGACCTGATCTAGTCTTGTATCTCTACAGGACGCAATCTAGTCTTGTATCTCTACAGGACCTGATCTAGTCTTGTATCTCTACAGGACGCAATCTAGTCTTGTATCTCTACAGGACCTGATCTAGTCTTGTATCTCTACAGGACGCAATCTAGTCTTGTATCTCTACAGGACCTGATCTAGTCTTGTATCTCTACAGGACGCAATCTAGTCTTAACAGGACCTGATCTAGTCTTGTATCTCTACAGGACCTGATCTAGTCTTGTATCTCTACAGGACCCGATCTAGTCTTGTATCTCTACAGGACCTGATCTAGTCTTGTATCTCTACAGGACCCGATCTAGTCTTGTATCTCTACAGGACCCGATCTAGTCTTGTATCTCTACAGGGCGCAATCTAGTCTTGTATCTCTACAGGACCCGATCTAGTCTTGTATCTCTACAGGATGCAATCTAGTCTTGTATCTCTACAGGACCCGATCTAGTCTTGTATCTCTACAGGACGCAATCTAGTCTTGTATCTCTACAGGACCCGATCTAGTCTTGTATCTCTACAGGACCCGATCTAGTCTTGTATCTCTACAGGACGCAATCTAGTCTTGCATCTCTACAGGACCTGATCTAGTCTTGTATCTCTACAGGTCCCGATCTAGTCTTGTATCTCTACAGGACCCTATCTAGTCTTGTATCTCTACAGGACCCGATCTAGTCTTGTATCTCTACAGGACCCATACATGTATATAATTATATATATACCACAAGAAGATTATAATAAAGACTATAATTTATATGTGGGGGGGAATATTTTAGGTTAGAGATAACACTTTTGGTGGCTTATGGATACAATTTCAAGCCCCTGTGGTTCAACTGTAAGTGAAGAAGCAGATGAAAATGGCGATGTTACGAGTATAGGACACAAAACAATATTCTTGCACCTTTATGAATGATATTGTTATGTTATATTTCGGGTTTTACGCCTGCATCAGCACCATTTCGGGCTATATCGCCGGCGGGCAGTATACTTAACAACACCTTTCCTGGGCAGGCTCCAGCGGTTAACCAGTACTTGGGTGCACCAACCTCTGTAAGAAACTGCCAACTTTTTCATATAAATGAGACACGGCCTGAGCGGGGCTCGAACCCATGACCATCAGTGATGATAGGTTACAGTGGTATACAAGTCAGCGACCGTAACCACTCTACCACGGAGGCGGACCCTTTATGAATGATAAAATGGCGATGTTAGGAGTACCGTATTTAGCTGTGTATAGTGCGCACATTTCTTACTGAAATCCTCATCCATTTTATCTACTGCGCATTATACACCAGTACAGACATCAGGACATTTTTTTCCGGACCAAAATTTTGTGAAAAAACTGAAATTCGACCCGAACGGCCCACAGTCATTCTATAAGTTGTTACATTCGACAATCGTTATAAACTAGCTATTAAAACCAGTTGCCGATAGTCTATATAAATAAATCAAATGAATAAGACCACAAAATTAGCATATATTTCGTTTATTTTGGCAAACTTTGATGAATTTAATTGAAAAGGTAAATGCATAAAAAATGGCGATTTGATAACATCACGTGGTTTTATCGTATGTAATATTTCCCGTACTTTTCGCGTACTTCGCCGTACAATGTACAATGCATTGCATAAAAAAAAAACTTTTTTGGCTGCAGTATTTCAATTGATTGTAGCGATAATTAATTTCGACAAACCTTTCACAATGGGTCCCAGTTAATTAGGTAGGCTTCATGTGTTGAGAAGTTTGAGCATCTGCTGACATGTTTGAGAACGTGTTGAGATGTTTGAGAACGTGTCGAGAAATTTGAGCAGGTGTGACCGTTACTCGATGAGGTATATCTCGAGTGATTAATATAAGTTGTAAAAATCACGGAGCACAATTTTTAGCGATTCTTGAATAATGTTAAATTTTGACTTGGAAAATTGCGTTTTTCACGTGCGCAGTATACATAGGATCTCAGTTTTTCTGCCGATTTTCGTGCCAGATCGTGGGTGCGCACTATACACGGTAGCGCACTATACACAGCTAAATACGGTATAGGACACAAAACAATATTCTTGCACCTTTATGAATGATAAAATGTCTACCTTTGAACTAATAAATAATGCCTTTTTTCCAAAGTACATTTTTGAAATTATATACCTTACATCATATTCATATCACACATGCATTCATGCATTTCTGGTTGGTGCGTCGCATTAAAATGCATTTTAACCCTTTGCGCGCTAGCGGCAGATAAAATCACTTTTGCAAACAGCATAGAGCCAGATCAGACGGCCATCTATTCTGTGCCATCTGATCTGGCTCTATGCTGTTTGCTATTCCAATAGTGGAGCTAAAACACGTGGCTGAATAGCAATCAGCATAGATTCTGATAAGACGCGGCGTTATGCCTCAGCTGATCTGGATCTATGGTGTTTGCAAAAGTGATTTTATTTACTCAGCATGCAAAGGGTTTAAATGGGGTGCTACAAATCCGATTCTTCAATACGACATTTCTCTGTCACGTTAGTTTAACCATAGACTGTCCAGAAATACCGACACTGTTTTAGGCATGTCGATTAATACCGAACCTTGATTACACATGATGTAGAAATATTCTCTAAATAAAGTAACACACACACTACGCAGCTAATATCTGCAATCTGTAGTATCAACTGAACTTGGCTAGAATAACTTCCGTCTCGATTTGAAATCTGGTAACTGTCTGTCTGAACACATGTATGCCTTGGCCCCTAACATGGCTTTTAATGATCACAACATAAACCGATTAATGGTTTCTGAGTCAAGCACGTCATTTCGATGCGACGTTTTTTTAACCAACTTTATATAACAAAGGAATTGATATTTTTATCATGAATTGAGGAACCGCTGTCGGGACTTCCACTCCATTTTGATCTGTTTTGTCGGCGTCGGCAAGTATTCTCCATACCCTGCAAAAATGAAATATTATTATAATTGCTTGTATTTGTTAACCCTTTCCCTCATAGAAGCACCTCTTGACGTCATTACTAATACGACACACATTGACAATGTAGTAGCCAAACCAATGTTCATTAACCCTTTCCCTCATAGAAGCACCTCTTGACGTCATTACCAATAGGACATACATTGACAATGTAGTAGCCAAACCTATGTTCTTAATAAAGGCCAGAATCTCATGTAGTCCCAGTAATATCTATGGAGGTGGGATAGATATGGCGACTACTTATCCACTGCATGATAGCTAAATGGCTGTCGTTTGCATGGAGATATAATAGTATATTAACCTAAATCTCTATGATGGAAAAGGTTAACTTAGTTAAAGATAAAGCCCCTAAAATATGTCTTTTACATAGACTGGCAAAATAATCATAGAGTTTTGATGAAACTTTATCATATAGTTAACCTTACAAGCCTGACACACTCTTTACAATAGTTACATTTTGACTGATATGTACTGCCATACTGTCTCATTGATCCAAGCATAATTCAGATATATAAATGAAGTATTCGTAATTAGCTGTCGATCATCGTAAGTCTGCAAAATATTCTAGGGGGTGGGGGCTGGGGTACCTCCGAATACCCCCACCGCACCGACCCCCCAAATTGAACCATGTCTCTTTTTCCCACTCTAGAATAAACCATAATAAATGTAAATACCGAGGTACCCAGTTTTGAACCAATTTGCACAGAAATGTCTCCCGACGCATCACAAATGTCACATACATTCATACATAGCAGTCAAATACACAGAAACTTCATACTAATGGTCCAAATCATAATTATTACAACCGTTAATTGCAAGTAATATTCGTGAAGGTGGTGTAGAAAACCCATAGTCACTGAGAAACATGAACATGAGCACAATTATTATTATTATTATATTTCGGGTTTTACGCCTGCATCAGCACCATTTTGGCCGGCGGGCAGTTTACCTAACAACACCTTTCGTGGGCAGGCTCCAGCGGTTAACCAGTACTTGGGTGCACCAACCTCCGTAAGAAACTGCTAACTTTTTCATATAAATGAAACACGGTCTGAGCGGGGCTCGAACCCGTGACCATCAGTGATGATAGGTTACAGTGGTATACAAGTCAGCGTCCTTAACCACTCGACCATGGAGGCAGACAACATAAGCACAAGCCATATGAAACTAGATGGTCACTGCTTAGCACAGGTGATTGCTAAACAAAACTCAGTCAGTAACAATATGTCTGGTCTTGAAATCTGGTAGGCCCCACCATGCATCCCCCTCAGCTTCCACCGGGACCACCAGTATATGAGGCAGAATATTAAGGTATGTGAGGGATGAGTTATGGTGTATGAGGGAGAAGATTAAAATATGAGGGAGAAGCTTACAGGATATTTCTCATATCATCCTCTAGCTCCCAGCCCTGTAGGGAGAAGTGAGGAAGTTCAGTGAGGATATAACTATCATAGCATCCTCTAGCTCCCAGCCCTGTAGGGAGAAGTGAGGAAGTTCAGTGAGGATATAACTCTCATAGCATCCTCTAGCTCCCAGCCCTGTAGGGAGAAGTGAGGAAGTTCAGGGAGGATATAACTCTCATATGATCCTCTAGCTCCCAGCCCTGTAGGGAGAAGTGAGGAAGTTCAGGGAGGATATAACTCTCGTATCATCCTCTAGCTCCTAGCCATGTAGGGAGAAGTGAGGAAGTTCAGGGAGGATATAACTCTCATAGCATCCTCTAGCTCCCAGCCCTGTAGGGAGAAGTGAGGAAGTTCAATGAGGATATAACTCTCATATGATCCTCTAGCTCCCAGCCCTGTAGGGAGAAGTGAGGAAGTTCAGGGAGGATATAACTCTCATCATCCTCTAGCTCCCAGCCCTGTAGGGAGAAGTGAGGAAGTTCAGGGAGGATATAACTCTCGTATCATCCTCTAGCTCCCAGCCCTGTAGGGAGAAGTGAGGAAGTTCAGGGAGGATATAACTCTCATATGATCCTCTAGCTCCCAGCCCTGTAGGAGAAGTGAGGAAGTTCAGGGAGGATATAACTCTCATATGATCCTCTAGCTCCCAGCCCTGTAGGGAGAAGTGAGGAAGTTCAGGGAGGATATAACTCTCATATCATCCTCTAGCTCCCAGCCCTGTAGGGAGAAGTGAGGAAGTTCAGGGAGGATATAATTATCATATGATCCTCTAGCTCCCAGCCCTGTAGGGAGAAGTGAGGAAGTTCAGGGAGGATATAACTCTCATATCATCCTCTAGCTCCCAGCCCTGTAGGGAGAAGTGAGGAAGTTCAGGCAGGATATAACTCTCATATGATCCTCTAGCTCCCAGCCCTGTAGGCCTAGGGAGAAGTGAGGAAGTTCAGGGAGGATATAATTCACATATGATCCTCTAGCTCCCAGCTAGTCTAAGCTGTTTGCAAAAACGAATATACTCGCTACCAGCACTGTAAGGGTTAATGTCAATACCTATTATATATCTGTGCCATTCCATTCATTACTAAACTGTGGCCTCGGGCAATAGTTCATCGGGTCGTCCACAGCATCTCGGGGCAATAGTGTTGACTGTTCCCCGAATGGCAATGAAACAGTTATTTTATTACCCAACTAAACTCTAAAACGCTTGTTTCTGCAAAGCACAACATTTTCTCCTTTTTGTTGATGCTTTACAGTTCTGTGCAATACCAATGTTTACATCTGTTCGCGTTCCATGAAACGGAAATGACGATTTGCGTGCTCGAACACTTTTTCATTGGCTCGATTAATCATGTGATTCGAGGCAAAGCAAGTCACATGACCAGTTAAAATTGCGTCAAACCGGTTCAGTCAAACGGCCGAATGTAAAATCAAATGAGGAACGCATGTCAAAACAAGGGAATCAAAAGTAACGAATTACAATTTATTTAGGCAGTTGGGTAATAACATAAATTAGTACTTTACATATCTGCCTATAGGCTTTTGCAAACTAATGCAATCTGTTAAAGTCACTGCGATTGGTGCCTATAAACTACTCAGACTATAATCACCCTGTGCAACCCACTACAAGAACAGGTCTTTATTCTATAAACAAAGAGTTGCAGTTATTCCATTCATTTTTCAGGTTTTGTTGTATCAACTTTTCACAGTCAACATGAATACTGTTATATCGAGTTGAACAGAGTGTGATCGTCACATTGCGATTGTCAGCGAGTGATCGTCACATCGCTATTGTCAGCAAGTGATCATCACATCGCGATTGTCAGCGAGTGATCATCACATTGAGATTGTCAGCGAGTAATCGTCACATTGCGATTGTCAGCGAGTGATCGTCACATCGCGATTGTCAGCTAGTGATCGTCACATCGCAATTGTCAGCGAGTGATCGTTACACATCGCGATTGTCAGCGAGTGATCGTCACATTGCGATTGTCAGTGATCATCACATCGTGATTGTCAGCTAGTGATCGTCACATCGCAATTGTCAGCGAGTGATCGTCACATCGCGATTGTCAGCGAGTGATCGTCACATTGCGGTTGTCAGTGATCATCACATCGTGATTGTCAGCGAGTGATCGTCACATCGTGATTGTCAGCGAGTGATCGTCACATCGTGATTGTCAGCGAGTGATCATCACATCGTGATTGTCAGCGAGTGATCGTCACATCGCGACTGTCTGCGAGTGATAGTCACATCGCGAATGTCAGATAGTGATCGTTACATATTGACTGCATTAGACAATGAAAAAAATCTCAACTGTCCATTGTAGGCATTTGCACCTGCAATATTCAACTACCTACTGTTCTTATTGGTAGCCCTGTGGGTAGTTGCCAGAGGGTCGCGGGTAGCCAGCCCCATACCCAGGTCCTTGTCTCGCATACGGGTTACCTGAGCCAGGTGGTCCCTGTCCAGGGGCTGCTCCCGGTCCTTGCTGTCCTTGCTGATATGCTGCGAAGGCCTGGGGAGATTGCTGCTGTTGTTGCGGTGTCTGTCCTGCGGCCATCTATAACAAATTAGTAAACAGCAAAAGTTAATTACCGTCGATGATATATTACAACCAGAACACCCCAAAAAGTGTATTCCCACCCAACACCAACAAACCATAGAATGACATCACATAACAAAGTGAACATTCCAGTCAATGTTATTGGCATGTTATGCACCGTCAGCAGTTATCTATGTAACCTCTAATACAGCAATATTATACAAGCTGCAAAGTTCACCCTCACTTTCAAATATGACCTAACAAAATCCTAACGATTTCCGGAGATCGAGCCCAGCTGGAGCAGTTACGATTGTGTCCATAGGCAAGGCATTTAAATTCCATGTTGCCTCTTCTCTCTCCCACGTGGCGATGGATTCCATCAGGAATGAGGTCTCGAGAGTGATTAATATAAGTTGTAAGAACTTGTTTCGCAATCGAGCTAAAATAAATTTGTATAAACTAAGCTTAATCTGGCAGTTGTTTTCTTAAGAAAGCGGAGACAGACATCGAGTGACAAGGTTATGATAGTAGGCTAGTAGACCGCCCAATTGTTTAGTGTGCAACTGTACACATAGTGCAGTACACAGGCTTATAGTCTCATACAGACAGATCTGTAGTCCAGTGGTAAACACGCTGGACTGGTAATCCAGGGGTCGCAGGTTCGATCCCTCGTCAGATGGGACGTTAAACCGAGGTCTCGTGTCGGTGCTTTACACCGTGCACGTTACGTCGTAAAAGAACCAGAGGAGACTCTGTAATGGGTCTCTTTCTGTATCATTGCACTATCCTCCAAAATCTAAAATAATGACTAATCTCTTCAGGAGGTGTCGCTCATATGGGTAACCGGTAGCGACGATAAATAAACGTAAAACACACAATTATAGTCTCACCCTAAAATTATAACGATAATCTCCGAGGGCTACTTAAAAGTTCCTACTCTAACCTTAATGGCTTAGGGCCGCTTTTCAACTAAGTTTTAGCCCCTAAACACCACCTGTTGGCCCGATCTCATGGACCTCAATCTCAAACAAATATACCCCCCTCCCTCCTTTCTACTTTTGTCTGAGGGATATAACATGACTTACAAACATAATCAACAATATTACGAAGGGTGTCAACAAGTTCAATGAAAACAGTGCAGTGAGGACTGTGAATGGAAAATTGTAAAAAAAGGAAAAATCTGCCAAAACGCTGAACAAAAAGATCGCCCCACCCAAAAATATCTTTTCTGAACAGCTTAGTTAAAATCGTACACTATTTATTTTTCAAGATTTTGACCAAAACTGGGAAATCCTCTAAAATTATGTTGAAAAAGAGGCTATGAGAACACCATTTGCATGGAACAGACATTGTACATTGTGCTGTGTTAGCTAACCTGTTGTTGCTGTGAGGGTAACGACATATGTTGTTGTTGAGGTGGCATCATCCCATAACCCGGTGGCTTAAAACCCTGTTGCACTCCGGGTTGTTGTCCTCCTTGGGCTCCGGGTTGCTGCCCAGGCTGGGCTCCGGGTTGCTGCCCAGGCTGGGCTCCGGGTTGTTGACCTGGCTGGGCTACGGGATGTTGTCCAGGCTGGGCTCCGGGTTGTTGACCTGGCTGGGCTACGGGATGTTGTCCAGACTGCGGTGTCCCGGCTTGAATACCAGGCTGAGCTGCAGCTTGTCCCGGTTGACTGTAACCCGGCCCATACTGTGATGTTTGTGGTAGTCCATGTCCTGGTTGTGGGTGGTGTTGTTGGCTGTGAAGTATGGGGTTGTGTTGGAAAGCCTTGTTGTTGTTGGGGCTGTGAAGAGGCTGGGTAAGCTACAATAAATAACACACACTGATAAACAGCATAAACATAGCACACCCTCTAAATAGTTGCCATCATTCTGGGAAAACTAATACAGTGGAACCTCTCTTAAGCAGCCACTCTTGGGAAGGGCACAAATTGGCTGCTTAAGGGAGGTGGCTGCTTAACGGAGGGAGACTGCTGGACAACTAGAAATTATTTTCAAAGCAAGCATGCCTGGAAAAGCTGTGATAACAATAATCTGTCAATGGGATTGCCTTATAGTATGATAACAACAAGAAATGAGACAACAGAATCTGAAATTTAAACTTTTATTTTTATTAACATTTTATTTATTTTTCAAATTAAACATATGTTGACAGATTATACATTTGTTCTTTTCAAAAACATTTTGGAGTTTCCACTGGCATAATCGGCCTTTGATATCCCAGTAATCCGATCAAAACAATGGTTTTCAGCGCCTTGTGTGATCACTCCAAGTTTGTTTATGATTTAACAACCTATTGTGTGGTGCCCGACTTTGTATTTTACACTCTTCAAAAATAGAATGGAAAACCAGGATGACTCATCAATTTCCCGCATAATGGCGGATAATCACATATCATTATCGCTATGATTGGAGACTTCTGTAAAAACGTGTGAAAAACTAATCAATATTGTTTTTAAGGCCAAAATATCATTTGATAGCTGTAATATAACTATTAAAAAATGATAATTATTAATAAAATATTTCTTTTTTTCCACTCCGTGAATTCAATCTTTCAATGTCTACATCTGATTTGAATGTTACATATTTTCGCGACCGCATCTCTGTAAATATTTTGCCGATTTTTGGTGGATTTTGACCGTTTAAGGTAGGACATTTTGTCCCAAAACGGTCACTTTGGTGGCCGCTGGCCGGAGATGAGAGGTGACCACTCAACAGAGGTGTAATATATAGGAAAATCGCTCGGCGGGAATAAAAGTGACCGTTTACCGGAGGTGACCGCTCACTGGAGGTGACCGTTAGTGGAGGTTCCACTGTATTCGGTGTTATTGGGAAACGAAGGCAAGGAACTGAAAACGTAAACTGTCACAATCCTGAAAACGACGGCAGACATTCCCAAAACACACACATGAAATTGTAATGACCTAACAAGGTTAAGTCCCTTGAAATCAAACTCAAAAGTGAAATAGCAATTCTACTGAGGTACGCCGTCACACCCATTTAGGTACAGTGTCACATTTACTAAGGCTTGGTGTGACAATGAACGACATCACTTTGTTCTCCATTACCTCCCTTGTTTGATTTATCCCGAAATGTATATTGGTCGTTTTAGTTGGAATCCTGTGTTTGGTAATCAGGTTTATTAATTGATAACAAATTTAAACAGCAAGCAATTGGATATACTGTAGGATATCTGTCAAGATGTAGTCATTTAATAATTATAAGATGAGAAAATGGGTTAAAATTGATAGCATGTTGTGCAAAGGAAACAACGATAAAAACAGAGGAAACCAATCTAGAGGACAAATGTAGCGAGTATTCAGGGGCAGTAACTGACTGATGATTCTCAATACTCGGGATATGTCCGTCTTGAGATGTCGGTTTAAAGTCCTATCTGAAAGACTGTTAATATTATTAGTGTCAGACGGGGATCGATCCTGCGATCCCTGAATTCGCAGTCCAATGTGTTAACCACTGGAACAACTGAACTACTGACCTGAAAGATAATGTCCAGTTGCAGTCAAGTTTATACCATCAAACCTGTGTTAAGCAGCCAGCAAAGAGAATAACAGACAGTGGCTGCTTAGCACATGTGGCTGTTTAATAGAGGTCAAATGTACAATAAAACAACATATTGGGAATCTGGAAACTGGCTACTTAATACAGGTCGGCTGCTTAACAGAGGTGACAACTAACATAGGTTTGACTGTAATTATAAAGGTCTGACCGTCATAAAACACTGTAACTGAATGATGTATGGTCACTCGCCCGTTGTGGGGCAGTTACTGTCGAGTTATACTAAAGCTGCTTCATGCATTTACTGTGCTGCACGCAAAGATATTCTAAGGAGCAAAGATATTCTAAGGAGCAAAGATATTCTATAAGGAGCAAAGATATTCTAAGGAGCAAAGATATTCTAAGGAGCAAAGATATTCTATAAGGAGCAAAGATATTCTAAGGAGCAAAGATATTCTATAAGGAGCAAAGATATTCTAAGGAGCAAAGATATTCTAAGGAGCAAAGATATTCTAAGGAGCGGAGTTATTCTAAGGAGCGGAGATATTCTAAGGAGCAAAGATATTCTAACTAGCAAAGATATTCTAAGGAGCAAAGGTATTCTAACTAGCAAAGGTATTCTAAAGAGCAAAGATATTCTAAGGAGCAAAGATATTCTAAGGAGCTGAGATATTCTAAGGAGCAAAGATATTCATTCTAAGGAGCGGATGATTAGAAAAATTGACTATTGTCTTTTATTATGCTTTCATTAATCTTGTGTGTACCCAAAACGCATGTATAAGTATTTGTAACGCGTGAACGCTCATTGTTTATTGTGCAAGGTCACGTGCTAGTAATGTGAAAATGCCTGAAAACACATCTCTTACCTGTTAGGTTGTTACATGAAATTTGATAACAGATTGGTGGACCGCAAACAGGTGCGTTCTTTGACGCCATGTTCAATTCACGTGTACGTGAAATTGTAGTTTTATTTTAAAGAGAAGTTAAGCAATCCAAGTTTAGTTTATACAAATTTATTTTAGCTCGATTGCGAAACAAGTTCTTATAACATATTAATCACGCTCGAGGCATCATTCCTGATGGAATCCATTGCCACGAGGGAAAGAGGCATCGTGGAATTTAAATGCCTTGCCTAAGGGCACAATGGTAACAGCTCCAGCGGGGCTCAAACTCCGGGCCGTTCGCACCTGAAGCGAACATGCTACCACTGCACAATCACGACTTCCACAAGTTTATTCAGGCGCATGATAAATGGGAAAGATCACTATACATAATATTATTTCATCTGCTATTAAAGAAGTTATTCACCGGCAAACTTTAGGTCTGAAAACCGGTACGGCCTCAGTACATTTCATACATGAGAAATATTCTAAATAAAGGTATAAACTGTACTTAGTTTTACAGCAATTGCGAAACAAGCTTTAACAACTTAGTTTATACTGTATTTATTTGTTCTGTTACACATATATACATTGTATATATACTTTAACAACTTAAGTTAATCACTCTCATTGGCTTGGATGAGAAGCACATATGTGGTGTGGTGTTTGTGTGGGAGGAAACCGGAGTACCCGGAGAAACCCATATGAATATTCAGGTGTTGCCTCCCCTAGGAGAATCCAAATTTCGTTAAGATGAGCCATCATCTCACTTAGTTACAAACAGTCCCCCATGAAAGCTGTATCAAACAGTCCCCCATGAAAGCTGTATCAAACAGTCCCCCATGAAAGCTGTATCAAACAGTCCCCAATGAAAGCTGCATCAAACAGTCCCCAATGAAAGCTGCATCAAACAGTCCCTCATGAAAGCTGTATCAAACAGTCCCCAATGAAAGCTGCATCAAACAGTTCCCAATGAAAGCTGCATCAAACAGTCCCCCATGAAAGCTGTATCAAACAGTCCCCAATGAAAGCTGCATCAAACAGTCCCCAATGAAAGCTGCATCAAACAGTCCCCCATGAAAGCTGTATCAAACAGTCCCCCATGAACTGTATCAATACAGTCCCCCATGAAAGCTGCATCAAACAGTCCCCCATGAAAGCTGCATCAAACAGTCCCCCATGAAAGCTGCATCAACAGTCCCCCATGAAAGCTGTATCAAACAGTCCCCCATGACAGCTGTTTCAAACAGTCCCCAATGAAAGCTGCATCAAACAGTCCCCCATGAAAGCTGCATCAAACAGTCCCCAATGAAAGCTGCATCAAGTCCCCCATGAAAGCTGCATCAAACAGTCCCCATGAAAGCTGTATCAAACAGTCCCCAATGAAAGCTGCATCAAACAGTCCCCAATGAAAGCTGCATCAAACAGTCCCCAATGAAAGCTGCATCAAACAGTCCCCCATGAAAGCTGCATCAAACAGTCCCCCATGAAAGCTGCATCAAACAGTCCCCCATGAAAGCTGTATCAAACACAGTCCCCCATGAAAGCTGTATCAAACAGTCCCCCATGGAAGCTGTATCAAACACAGTCCCCCATGAAAGCTGTATCAAACAGTCCCCAATGAAAGCTGCATCAAACAGTCCCCCATGAAAGCTGCATCAAACAGTCCCCAATGAAAGCTGCATCAAACAGTCTCCCATGAAACTGAAAGCTGCATCAAACAGTCCCCCATGAAAGCTGCATCAAACAGTCCCCAATGAAAGCTGCATCAAACAGTCCCCAATGATAGCTGTGAATTTTCATTCTATGTTTTAAAGAAATATTTTGATGTCACACATGGGTTCTAGAAACTGTTCATATCGCAGGCAGACGAAGAAAAACTTAAGAACATTGTTTTTTATGCTGTTATCTTTTCTAAACTATATATTTTTCTTAAATTTTTAAAACATTTCTTAGCCAAGTTCTTCTATCAAAGCACATATGTCTTCTACAAAAACCTTTATTATTATTTTTTCAGCACCCATTATACTATCAGAGCACTGATCATATCAACGCTTGGGGAGGATTTTTAATAAGTTTTTAACTTTCAATCCAATCCACCTAAATACTTTGTATGTTACACTATGTCGAATGTTTGATTCTTGAAATAAAATATGTTTAACCCTTTCAACCCCACAGGCCTCTAAATAGGCTTATGAAAAGTGTAGATCCAGATGAGCCGGCTCGTGACGAGCCGTCTCATCAGGATCTGCACTTTTTTGCCAGTAATAATTATTACTTTTTTTAGATAAAATTACCCATTTTGATAAATGAACTGGTCCAAAGGTAATTTTCTTATTAATTTATTGGTCTGAAAATATCACGCACCAGTCCATGTCAGTTACTTGGGGTTGAATGGGTTAAACTAACGCTTGGGGAAACTGGACGGACTGTCCGTGTAATTATTGACTCGCATTAATCCTATTAATAGGCCTATTAGCATGTGACCTAATTAATGACATACTTGAATCGAAAGCGAGGCATTGCAATGTTGATAAAACTTTATAATTGGCCATTATTGTTTACGGAACGATAAATAGTTTTAGCAAGTACAATGTGCGCCTGATTTGACATATTTACTCAATATTTAAGTCGTCCTTAGTTCAATTACACCGAATCGATCCATTACCATCTAAATGTAATATTTAAAATCCGCGATCTCGTCGATATAACACAGAAACAGGACATTATATGTTTGCAATGTAAATGAGCCTACGGGAGCATTCGTGTATATTCGAAAATAATCGTGCCTGTTCGGCGATTTCCGATGTTTAGCGATATTATCTTGTAGAGAAGAGTTGTCGTTCTTCAAATCTACACCCTCATAAAAGTGGGTGTAAGTAGTAGGCGCTATGATCGGAAATCCAGTTTCCCCAGGCTGTCATTCTTCCAGAAGTTAAAAAGAGAAAAATTGACAGACTGGAACATGGCTACTGTTACCCCTGCTTGTGGTTCATATCAGGGTTCATTCTAGGTCAGAATTTTTGGGAGAAAGTGCGTGATCGCTTCCTTAAATGGTGTTCTTTAACCCATTTCATTCTGGATACCGTTCAAACGGTATCTGCAAAGAACATAGAGCCAGATCAACCGCCACGGAACGTGCTGTCTGATCAGGATCTATGCTGTTTGCTATTCAGATGATCTTGCTAAGACACTTGGCTATGCAGCAAACAACATAGATCCTGATCAGCACGCAGCGTCACGCTGCGGCTGATCTGGATCTATGTTGTTTGCAAAAGCCTTTAAATATATCCAGAATGAAATGGGTTAATATACTTCTGCAAAATAGGGTTAAAATGCACAGTACAACCATTAAATACAACATTTGAATAGAAGGAGTGCTTTATAATGGGCCAGTGTATCTTACTAGACAGAATTTTGTTTGAAAAATAATATATATATTTTTTTTAGGGAGAAGTGCGCAGAGGGCGAAGTCAGGGTCCCTAGGGCGACAATTTCGCCCACATCGCCCTTTAGAATGATCCCTGCATATGTATTGCAATTAGAAATAACTGGAGCCACCCATGGTTCAGTATACTACCATTGATCCAATGCCAACCCCCCCCCCCAAAGAAGTAGCGCACATAAAGCTGATCAATTGATCTTCAATGATCACATCGATGACTGAGGTTTAGTATTATAACAAGATGATAACTTACACAATAAGCAATGGGAGATTGTTTACAGCTGCTTTGAGATATTGCCCACAAAGCCTGGAATGTAGGTCTATACTGGTACAACATTTAACCCTTTCCTTCATAGAGATTTAGGTTAAATATACTATTATATCTCCATACATACAACAGCCATTTAGCTATCATGCAGTGGATAAGTAGTCGCCATATCAATCCCACCTCCATAGATATTACTGGGACTACATGAGATTCTGGCCTTAATTATGAACATTGGTTTGGCTACTACATTGTCAATGCATGTCATATTGGTAATGGCGTCAAGAGGTGCTTCTATGAGGGAAAGGGTTTATGAACATTGGTTTGGCTACTACATTGTCAATGTATGTCGTATTGGTAATGGCGTCAAGAGGTGCTTCTATGAGGGAAAGGGTTTATGAACATTGGTTTAACTACTACATTGTCAATGTATGTCGTATTGGTAATGGCGTCAAGAGGTGCTTCTATGAGGGAAAAGGTTAAAGTTAGTATAAAATCGCCCAATCCCCGGCTAAGCCAAGCCCAGCCCAGCCTGGCCAAGCCCAGTGATTACAATCGTGAGCAGCTGTTGTGAACAATATATGCGATATTATGAAAATATAGACATACGTGCGCGAGGTGGACAGACGGACGGACTGCTTTCATGGTGTTCATGCCCAGTGTACGTATGAGATTGCATTAACGACTGTTGATAACCTACCAGAATAGAAAGAACTGAGCATAGCCACACTGTCAAATAAATTGGAAGTAAAAAAACAGCCATATACTGAAAGGAGGGTGGGGGGGGATATCCATACTGATAAATAATAGCATGTGAATGTTGCTACACCGATTCATTACTGCCAGGCATGTGAATGTTGCTACACCGATTCATTACTGCCAGGCATGTGAATGTTGCTACACCGATTCATTACTGCCAGGCATGTGAATGTTGCTACACCGATTCATTACTGCCAGGCATGTGAATGTTGCTACACCGATTCATTACTGCCAGGCATGGGAATGTTGCTACACCGATTCATTACTGCCAGGCATGTGAATGTTGCTACACCGATTCATTACTGCCAGGCATGTGAATGTTGCTACACCGATTCATTACTGCCAGGCATGTGAATGTTGCTACACCAATTCATTTGGATGGCTGTGTTTATAGTTGCATCAGCAGAGCTAAACATTCCTAAATTTTGCTATACTTGTACATGCAGTGTTGCTTCTAGCATTTTCAAAAATGGGGCCCTGGTGCCCCTGTTACTTTGAAAATTGGGGCTCTCATAATTTTGGAAAGGGGCATTATTTGTTACAGCTACTACTGATACATGCCTCTCAAAACTTCAAACCTCAAAACACCCCCCAATGACATGAAAGCATTGCATTTCTTATACTTAACCCTTTCAACACCACAGACCTCTAAATAGGCTTACAAAAAGTGTAGATCCAGGATCTGCACTTTTTGCCAGTGATATGACTATTTTTAGACATAATTACCCATTTTGATAAATGAACTTGTCCAAATGTGATTTTCTGATTCATTTATTGGTTTATGAATATCATGGACCAGTCCATGTGAGTTACTTGGTGTTGAATGGGTTAATACAGAGATTGCATTGCATCCTCCCCCCCATAAAAATATTCCTCTTATATATTTTCGTACTTGAAACGTCCTACTTCAACAATGGGTCCATCATTGTCAACACACCAGATTCACCGGCAGTTTCCTTTTTCAAATTAAAATCAATTAATGACTGCTTCATTCCCCCCCCCCCCCCAGCACATGGGATAAGAATTAAATGAAGGATAAGTCAATGAATTACTGGAAACACTTTACTGACCAATCAATGCAGCCGATACATCTCATAACTGCCACACAAACTCAAACATTAAAGATGGCACACTACTAATCAATTTTACAAACGGACGCAACAGGCAGCGGACAATTTGTTGTTAGTAAATTGTGCAGCCCATGAGGCACTTTGGCAGTAATATTTAGCGGGCCAATGTAAGTGAATTGCGGAGTTCCTGGTAATTGCACACCCTAGAAACAACATTGATGCAAGTCACGTAGTATTAACAAACGTCACCCAATTCTGAATCCCAGCTGCATTTTTGTGCAAAATAAATTACAACCAGTCACCAATGATGGAAATTGTACATACAAAGAAAGTTGTGTAAGAAAGTCCTAGTTGGTGTATAGACACAGAGGACTAGCTACTAGAACAAACACATTATCAACTTTAGCCTTTTGACACCTAATTATGAAAATTTACGTTTATTTATCGTCGCTACCGGTTGCCCATATGAGCGACACCTCCTGAAGAGATAAGTCATTTTAGATTTTTGAAGGACAGTGCAATGATACAGACAGAGACCAGTCTCTTCTGGTTCTTTTACGTTCACGGTGTACAGCACTGACATGAGACTTCGGTTTAGAGTCCCATCTGAAAGACTGTTAATTTTATGGATAGGCCCACCCCTTTTCACCCCAGTATTAATATATCTTATAAACATTACAATTATGGTGTTTAAACAAAGAGAAACATTAGAGACTGATACAAAGAGTGAATTAAGCCATTATTAATCATTTGGTACATGTACATATATCCCAAAGTTAGTTCAAATAGCATGTGTAATATAGATCAGTTAAGCATAATTTAAATTCTTTTTCTAAAAACACATATTAACCCATTTCATTCTGGATACATTTAAAGGCTTTTGCAAACAGCATAGATCCAGATCAGCCGCAGCGTGACGCTGCGTGCTGATCAGGATACATAGCCAAGTGTCTTAGCAAGATCATCTGAATAGCAAACAGTATAGAGCCTGATCAGACGGCATGTTCCGTGGCGGCTGATCTGGCTCTATATTCTTTGCAAATACTGTTTGAACGGTATCCAGAATGAAATGGGTTAAGCAATGCTAATATTTTGTTTTATAACCAAATATAAGAAATCTGAGCAGGTTTACATGTATAAATAGAAAGCACCCTATATAACCGGATACAACAAATTGTCTTTATTGTGAACAGTTGATACAATGGAACACGTATATTACTGAGAGAGAGCAGCAATTGCTTCAATCCTTTGGCCACAATTAAAAGAGTATTTGTTTCCCATTCCCCGACACTCATTTTTGAAGTAAGTAGGGAAATAATATTTTTTATCTACATATAAGCTGGAGGTCGAAGGTTCGAATCTCGTTAGGGGTGTTCGTTCTGATATGGCCGGTTGGTGAGCCGCCAGCTAGTTAAATAATGGTTACCGATTGCCTACAAGCCTGTCGCCTGGCATACATGTATAGGATTCGGGAAGTACTGATGTTCATAAAAAAAGAGGTGTCTCATAAGTCAGAAATGGCTGGCCCTTTAAATAGGGGTGACACTATAATAAACAAACACTTTACTTTTACTTTACTTTTATAAAGGGAAACACTTCCAAATGAGGAGTGTCTGGAAAATAATAAGAAACAACTGCCAGACACATCAGGTTCTGAGCACACAAATCTTTAGTGAGAAATATGACGCTATATATTATATAAATATTGCATTCCTCAGTGGTGGGCAATATGAAAAATATCACCCTGAGAACATGAATATTAAACGAGGTGTAAGCTAAGTAATATTCATGTTTCGAGGAGTGATATTTTAAATATTGTCCACTCAGGAAGGCAATATTTATTTTATTGTACCAAACCCAAGTACAGGTATTTGAAAAGATTCGACTTTGTCTCGGTAATCTATTTATATAAACTTTAATAGCTAGAAGCTTTTATGTATGCATTTCAATAATCGTCTACTTATTAAAAGGTGCCTTGTTTTTAGCAATATCCCAATGAGCGTTTTACTGAATCAGATCGGAAGCAATGGACAGTCAATAGTATCCAAAATATTGATTGATTGGGGGTGAATAGCAAATAATATTGACTGTTTGGGGGTGAATAGCAAATAATATTGACTGTTTGAGGGTGAATAGCAAATAATATTGACTGTTTGAGGGTGAATAGCAAATAATATTGACTGTTTGGGGGTGAATAGCAAATAATATTGACTGTTTGAGGGTGAATAGCAAATAATATTGACTGTTTGGGGGTGAATAGCAAATAATATTGACTGTTTGGGGGTGAATAGCAAATAATATTGACTGTTTGGGGGTGAATAGCAAATAATATTGTTTGGGGGGGGGGGGGTGAATAGCAAATAATATTGACTGTTTGCCTATGGGAAGTTTGCATTGTCAGGTATAATAAAATAAAACGATGACTAGAATGCTGAATATGTTTCAAATGACTAGATTTCAATACTGATTGTGTATGCAAAGATAATAAATTGCTTAATACAAATATTTGAGTCCGTTTTTAGCGGGTCCGTAGGAAATGGGAAATTTTTATTATGCCTGTTCGTCTTTTTATGCAACAACAGTGAACAGTAAAGATGATCCGGTTATATAAGGTATTGTGGGCATACTACTGAATTCATGTGGTCCGTCCTTGCCTGCCCGTGTATTCTGACCTCGAGTATCCCTTGATGGGCATTTCTGGGACCTCATTAGTGCTGGGCTGAATTCTAACAAGAAAATAATGGACTCCAATAAATATCCTCATGAATATAATTTACTCATGCACATGTCAGTATGCTATGGCTAAATGGTTAATGGTAGTAACGCATGGATGAGCGTCAAACAAGATACATTTAGAAATCTATATAGCATTATATAAGTATTGTGTTAGTTGAAAATGTGTTAGTCGAATATGTGCCTTTAAACACATGTGTTAGTTGAAAATGTGCCTTTAAACATATTTGTTAGTTGAAAATTTGCCATTAAACATATTTGTTAGTTGAAAATGTGCCTTTAAACAAATATGTTAGTTGCAAATGTGCCTTTAAGCAAATGTGATAGTTGAATATGTGCCTTTAAGCATATTTGTCAGTTGAAAATGTGCCGTTAAGCATATTTGTCAGATGAAAATGTGCCTTTAAACAAATATGTTATTGAAAATGTGCTTTTAACATATGTTAGTACAGTCAACCTGTGTCAAACAGACAGCGAAGGGAAGCACACAGCGACTACAATACCATATCACATACTGTATAGGTTGAGGATCGAACCTAGCAAACTGTGTAACATTTAAAGGTTTACACCCGAGAGGTACATAACCCCTCCACATCAACCATCCCATTATGACAGCAACTGTCTTTGCTGGAACGGTTCTATTGCGATTGAATTACTCGCTATACAGTCAACCCTGTCATAAGCAACCAACCAAGGGAATCACATTAATTGGCTGCTTAGCACAGGTGGTTGCTTAATAGAGGTCAACAGTATAACAAAACACCATATTGTGCATCTGGACACTGGCTGCTTAATGCAGGTCGGCTGCTTAATAGAAGTGACCACTAACACAGGTTTGACTGTATATACTAATAAGACAGAGATATCGTCATTATCCAGAGCACTTGTTTATACGAGTGAGAGCAGGAAACAATCTCAAAAGTAGATCAAAATGGAAGCATTTGCATAGCTACACACAACTTACCGGTAAATTAAAATCTCATTTTGTTTTGTGGTTTTAGAGTTACACAGCTACGGGGTTATATAGCCACTTTGCAGGCTTTTAACATGACGAGGAAACATATCAAAGTTCAAGTGTACTTCTGTGCAATCCTTCACACAGTGGGCACCGTACATACTCGCCTATAAGGCTATCTCGCTTATATGACGACCCCCTACTGTGGTCCTGAAATCTGTGGGTGTTGGCATGCACTTGCCTACAAAACGGGTTGGCCACCAGACCATGTATATATTGCATGTTTAGCTAGTGCAAGTTGAAGAAATGTTCAGTGTCAGGGTACCTTCTTTTCTAAAGTTATGTTATATTTATATTTTGGGTTTTACGCCTACTTCTGCACCATTTTGGGCTATATCGCCGGCGGGCAGTTTACCTAACAACACCCTTCCTGGGCAGGCTCCAACGGTTAACCAGTACTTGGGTGCACTAACTTCCGTAAGAAACTGCCAACTTTTTCATATAAATGACACGGCCTGAGCGGGCCTCGAACCCGTGACCATCAGTGATGATAGGTTACAGTGGTATACAAGTCAGCGACCGTAACCACTTGACCACGGAGGCGGACATTTCTAAAATGTAATATATTTTTTAATAGCACTCACTTATAAGACGGAAAGCCACTTTGAGGTCATAATCTGGTGGTAAAATACTCCTCTAATAGAATAGTATGCACGGCACTTGCAGCATGTTCACTTCCGGTACGTAAGGACCCGAGTTCGCGCCCAGCTGTAGCCATTACTTACGCCCTTAGGCATGACATTTAAATTCCACATTGCCTGTTCTCTCTCCCTCGTGGAGATGGATTACATCAGGAATGAGGTCTCGAGAGTGATTAATATTATAAGTTGTAATAACTTGTTTCACAATCGAGCTAACATAAATTTGTATAAACTAATCATCAACCTTCCATAAGCCAGTAGGGCTGAAACAAAGTGATAATGGGTCCAACTCAGCCGTAGAGACCTGTGTTACTGGACGAACAAATATCATTAATATTCAACAGATTTTATAGTATTCAATACAAATGTTGCAGCGTAAATATTTTATATGTTATATTTCGGGTTTTACGCCTACATCAGCACCATTTTGGGCTATATCGCCGGCGGGCAGTTTACCTAACAACACCTTTCCTGGGCAGGCTCCAGCGGTTAACCAGTACTTGGGTGCACCAACCTCCGTAAGAAACTGCCAACGTTTTCATATGCATCGTAAATGCTATAAATTGAAACTGAAACCCGGGTTTTTTCACCATTAGGGGAAGTGCTGGATGAAACAAGAGAACAAACACCAAACAGTAACCCCTACATGTGGCTCCAGTTACCTCCCTTGACATTTCTCTAATGCTACAGTGTTTCTTGCTACAAGATTATTGATGATTTTGACTAAAAGTACCTATGTGAAATAGTTGTTTGTCAACGTGTAGCACTAGTGACTAGTCTAGGAATAATAGTGTGGTAAATTTGTTGTGTTATTTAGGTTATTTAGACACCAAAGAGTAAAAAAAAGTATTTTATACATTTTTTTCAATCACTACTTTGAATTTCAAGATGGCCACCATTTTCAACCTATTCTATACAATATCTCTACTTGTAGACAACCTAGGACCTTGATGTTGGTGTCTATGCCCACACTTTAAGGGTACAGGAATCTGAAAATGCCATTATTAAAGTGTTAGTACATATGGATGTTAATATAACAGCTATTTGGGGAATGTTTTTGTACATATAGGATTTTTAGCAAAATAAAATTTTTTTAATATTGCACATGAACTTGTATAATTTTTATGGCTTATGAATTTGGCATTTAAAATATTGTGGAAAGAGACATTAATATATTCCCCATCAGAATCCATATCTGGGTGATTCTATTTTTTCTTTAATTTTTATGTCCCCGCTGTTTTCGAGTCAAATAATGAGAAACTAGTTGTGATTTTCTTTAGAAGCTACATTGAATCTAACGAACTGGTCATATTATTGAGCAGACTATGAAACTGTCAAATAAAATAGACACGGATATAAATTATTTTGTGGTTTGTGTCATGTCCCTTTCAAATTAGCTATGTCCCGATGCTCAACATCGCATACGTTGTTTTAAAAACGGACACGAAAACATAACTTTATACTGGCTTTTTGCATGAATATATTTATAAATGTGCTATGTTGTTGTAGTGTTAAGTTCCACCAACATTCAGAAGACATACCTTTGACAAAAAATTATCTTGTCCCTGTAATTTATGTCATATCCGTAACCAAGTTACTATAACACGCATATTTCATATACGCATATGTCCTGATGTCTGTACTGGTGTATAATGCGCAGTAGATAAAATGGATGAGGATTTCAGTAAGAAATGTGCGCACTATACACAGCTAAATACGGTAGTGTCCATATAATAAACCCAAGCTGTGACGTCATTTAAAGCTTAGCGCGCGATACATATAGTTAACTAAGAAGGCAACTTTCAACATGACATGGAAGACGAAGAATTTCAATGTAAGTACATGCTTTTGAATGCATACATTTAATCACAGTCATTTCCGTACCCATGTTTATACAGGAACCGAAGATATTAGAGAAAAACTCCTTTTGTGGTTGTATGTCCGACCCGTTCCATTTTAAGTTTCCGATTACGCCATATTGAAACTGCCTATTGGGGCTCTATGAGGGGGAATTTACATTAAGAATGATCATTTCCGTAACTGTCAGTTCCGTAACCGTTTTTAATCTGATTTCGGTTACGGTAATGACTTGCCATGGTTACGGAAATGACTATTTGCTGTTTTGGGGATGAAATATGTGTATATGTAAAATATGCACTGCTACATTGTAGGTGGTGTTGCCGTTTGGTTTGGGTTCTAATTCTCGTTTGAGGTTGACTTTCTTCTGGATTTATAGTTTAATACAAATTAATAATAATAGCAGCAATAATAGATCTACTTGCAATATACATGTGTGTGATTCAGTAATCATTACCATACATGTAATAATAACCATCACCATTATCACTAGATCATAATAATGAATGATTTTTTTAATAATCATACGATCTTGATCAGCATGTTAGTTGGGTCTCTTGTGATCAAGTAAGTAAGTACATTATATCAGTTGTTGTAAATAATCATGTATTGACAGAAAATAAATATGTTTAAACTAAGTAAGTACATGTATATGTTGTACATGTGTAATGCTTAATGTATGGATGTACCTGATTTATACACCATATAATTTATTTCAGGGCAGAAAAGGAGACTAGACAACCTAGATATATACTTGGGCCATTTGTAGAGCCAGTTCAGCAATTTGCTTTTATCAGGAAGACATACATTTGCATGGGCTAACGCTGTGGTTGGACTCCTTGATAAGATACTACTTTGCAAAGATTTGGTATTACTAAGACGGAGACAGTTAGAACAATGGCACTCACAAATGCGGAGAAGCAGGCTCGGTGGCGACAAAGGCAACGAGAAAACAAAGCAAAACATAGTCAGTATAAACGCAAAGAAAGAGAACGTTATCAACAGAAAAAAGAAAGAGGTGTTATACTAATAGTTTCAGAGATGAATGAACGAGAAAAACGAAGAAAACGTAGATAGTGGAGAAAAGCGACAAAAGAAAAAAGGGCCCGAGAGAAACAAATTATAGGAGCCATTGATCACTCTTTAACGTCACCGACATCCCCAGAATTAGTGATGAACTGCCAGCAACAAGTAGCACGAAAGTTGGGAAGAAGAAAAGTATGTAAAGATAGGGCAAAAGCCTATAGAGAAATATTCAAGCTCCGTGTAGCTTTAAAAAAAGAGGAGAGATTAAAAGAGAAGTATAAAAAGCGAAGTACAAGACTAGAAAAAAAGCTGCCAAAGCGAGAAACTAAACCAGTGGAAGATATAGTGAAAAATCACGACTTAAGAAAGGCCATTGTCTTTTACGACATCATAGTAGAAAATGTGAAGAAGAGATATCACCGCACAAATATCATTATTATTATATTTCGGGTTTTACGCCTGCATCAGCACCATTTTGGGCTACTTTGCTACCTAACACCTTTCCTGGGCAGGCTCCAGCGGTTAACCAGTACTTTGGTGCACCAACCTCCATAAGAAACTGCCAACTTTTTCATATAAACGAGACACGGTCTGAGCGGGGCTCGAACCCGTGACCATCAGTGATGATAGGTTACAGTGGTATACAAGTCGGCAACCTTAACCACTCGACAACGAAGGCGGACTACCGCACAAAGAGTTACAGACATAGAAAATTCATATCAAGTTTAATATGCAGATATGACTTGATCAGAAGATACCGGTTGGGGCAATATGCAAAGAAGATGTTCGGGTTCACAAACTATCAGTTGAAAACAGGCAATATTGGCAACCCGCTCAGCAGAAGGACAACGATTAAGTCGACTAGAATCAAGCAAGCAGTTACACAGTTCTTAGAAAGAGATGATAACTCCCGTCTAAAGGCAGACAAGAAAGCCACAATCACAAGGTACAGACAAAAGAAACAGATGCGTCTACTGACATATGATATGAAACACCCTCATGCAAAATACATATCAGAAGGGAGCAACAGAAAAATTACATATCCTTTATTCTGCAAACTGCTGCCTTTTTGGATAAGAGCTCCAACATATAAAGACCGAGAAACTTGTCTATGCAAGCTCCATGAAAATTAAACTTGAAAGAACATATGTAGAAAACATGTATTCGTCGGGACGTATTGAGGACCTTGCAAAAACTATTACTTGTAACAGAAAGCTAGATGATAAAAGATGCATATACAGGGAATGTCCGCAATGCAAGGAGAAGAAACTGCCTTTAAGAGAAAATGCACTAGAACTAGGAAAGCAAGTAGCATGGAAAATATGGCATACGATACCATTGAACTTGCATATACAATGTTCACGAATGGAATCTCTGACATTTATATTGTGATGCAAGTCAAGAGTGTAAATGTGTATAAAAATAAAACGCTAATAATCTGGTTTCCGAGTCTGGAGTTGGTCTTAATTCTATATGTATGAAAATAATAGTCATTTCCGTAACCTGATGTCATTTCCATAACTCAATTTCATTTCTGTAACCAGCAATATTTTACAAGTTTATACAGTTATATTTCATCGTTTTCTTCTGAATATTCTTTAGAACAACTAAAAAATGTACATACTTTTAAATTAAGGTATATCTTATTGTCAATAACACTTTTATTATTGATGTGTGCCAGTGTAAGTATTGTAATAATACAAAAAAGCAAATTTCATCTTATAAATGAATGTAAAACGTTCTAGATTGCGGAAGAGCAAATATTTGTGTTTATGTTAGGAAGAAATTAACGTCTACTTGCGTTTTAACCAAAAACTGATACATTTGATTTAAATCACAACTGAAAATGCTGGGAATTTAGTTCAGTTATGGAAATGACATTTTGTGTCAACAGGCTTGACGTTCGTAAGAAATTAATTACTATGACGGCCAATATCTCACTGCCGTCATTTAAATCAACGTAAGGAAGGTGGGAACTATTTATGGGAAGATTATTAAATAGAAATCATGAATTTACAAATTTTATTTTCAGCTTTTTGAAATTTTAAGAAAAAATAGAATCACTCATCTACAGTTTGTTGTGTGTTTAAGCAGTTGTCCTCACATTCACACATCTATGTACAGCACATATTGTTCTGTTTACATGCACATCTACCAGAACACTGGCTAACTTTACAGTTGCACTTTAGTAGTTCTACGACTGCTGCTGAAGCAGCTTGCACAGCAGACAAAATTGGCACCAGCCTGTCATTGTCTTTCATCCAACCTAGGTTACATGGATCAAGGAGTGTTGTATCAAGTACTCTATCCTGAGCCCATATATTTGCTTGAAGGTGAGTGCGCAATATATGTTGAAGCCAATCACCATCAGTTGGTGGAAGCCGCTCAACGCCTCATTTGCAGAAACTTCTGTACTTATGCAACCTCGGGGAACCAAGATCACTACCAGAAACATTCTGTGTGCTTCCAAGCATACAAAGAAACTCTTTGCACCCAGTAATCACATCTTCCTGTGGTGTATCACCTTCTCCAAGTTGTGAAAGTGCTTCAATAATATTTTGAGGAGCCTTCATAAACACTTTCAGTCCTGTTTTCTTTCCAACTCTACTAATGTGTCCTGTTGTATCTGTTCCAGTGATGGCATGGAACCCATGCAAAGCAGCTGCCTTTTCTAACCCTAATTTTGTATAAATTGCTTCTAAGTCTACTCTTCTTCGATTTGCACTGGTGCCTGTTACAAACTTACAATACCAGACTTTAAACCCAACATATTTAGTCTTCGTAAAATGAGGACCCACCAGTCTGTGTCCTGTGTAAAGAAATCAACCTCATTACCATTTTCTTCATTCACCACCTCCAATGCATGTAGCAGCATGAGAGTGTCTGCTTCCTCGTGTGTGCTGATGTCTGTGGTTGGGTGGTAAGTTGATAAGGACGTGCATGTGTGTTGCTGGAACTACTGGCTTCTTACACAGTGCTAGTGCTTTCTCAGCTAAGAAGAAGGTAAGCTGATCTTTTAGTCTTCTTGCTAGACAGAAACTTTTTTTGTCCTTTATAGGAGTGGAATTCTCAATATGTAGGTCTTCACTAGGGCAATCCTTCCCGTATCTGATGTCATCCTTGATTTGTAATTTCTTGGCATAATTGTCAAAAATGCGTCAACCAGTGTATTCATTGAGTATGGCATCAATGTTATTAGCAAAGGTTTTGCCAAGATCTTCACAGAACATAAATGTGACTACATGAACCAATGCCTGAACAACTGCCATGTCATCTATAATGAGGTATCTCTTGTTGATGTTGGATGTAATAGATTGATTGTCATTTCAAGGCATGGATGAGGTCACTTTTAGTATTGGAAAACAGAAGACTTTCATAAGCATGGGATTTACATTCAGAAATTGCTGACTGGAGGTCAAAGTCTCGTTCTGATCTGGCAATAACTAAGAGTCTGGAGAAAAGTGTAGTTGTCGACTTTAGCTGATACTCTTTTGATAAGTTATCTTCTTGGACAGATCATCCCAGTTTTTATATTTCAGTTTGGTCATACAGTCCCACAAGTTTACATCTCCACGTATACGGTTTTCGACAAAGGATTCCTTTGCATTTTCTCTTCTAAGTTAAGAACACTTTCCTGTGTTTCTTTTCCCAACACTTTCTTGCTCCTTTGTCTTTGAATAGCTTCATTGGCTCTAAGAATAGCATAAGGGATTCTATACTCTTGCCTTGCCGTATGTGATGAGATGTGGTGATCAGGACTGTGTGGAAACTCAGACACTCCTAGCTTGTCTCTGGTTTCTTGAGACAGACGGCCTAATTCAGGACCAGCAAGACAGTACTTCATTAAGGTTGCTGGCTTATTGGTAATCACTCCTAGACCAACTTCTCCTTTCCAGATCTTATTTTTTTGTTCCTGAGCTTGGTCTACACCAACACTTGTGAATGGAGCTTTCTTCGTTGTCACAGCAAACTCACCTGCCATGAGCATGTTCCATATATCAGGGTCAGTATCTTTAGCTAAATATGCACGTGAAGTGAATTCCACAATATTCTGAGCATAATCCAGTCTGTTGTAGGCAAAAAAGTATGTGGAAAGTTTTTCCAAAGATGCTAAATACAATGGTAAGTTGGGATCTTTAACAGATCGATGGAAATTCAGAAGTGTCTGGACTTGGCGCGTGTAACGATAATATACGAATACATCTATACATAGGAAATGCGTCAAAATCATCCAACTGTTTCTCTATATGTATGCTTTCTATCTGTACCACCTTTGTGGGCATTTTGAATAGCTGTTCTGTCAACATGGTCACCTCTACATGCTTCAGCCAATTCACTCAAGCTGCTAGTTAGAGCTAGTTGCACTTGAGAATTTTCAGAAGTGTTCCTGGAACCAAAGGTCAGATAACACTTGTAATGTTGTTTCATGAGCATCCACAGCTCGGTTGTAGTGGCTACCATTTATTATTTGATTGACATCAACTGAGCCGTACAGTCCCGATTGAACCCAGGTCTCATCGATACCACTATGCTCTATAGTCTTCCCTAAACACCTGATAGCACAAAGACTGGTGTTGAAGGGGCCTGGCAATATCCACCACTTGTCCTTGTACTGGTCACTGAGATGCTCGAGTTTAACTGCACTTTTGTAAAGGTCCATATCAAAAGTAACAACGACCTTTCTATTGTTCTCAGGACATACAACTCTGTTTAGCTGATATAAGTGTTCTAATGCTGTCACCAGTGTGGACAACTCATGGGCTGGATTATTTATAATGGACAGAGAGTGGGTATAGTCCACATTCAGTAACATTTTAATAGCATTCATTCATATTTTGTTAAACACCTATAAAACATGTTAAACCATCATCTTAGTACAATTTATATTAGTTTGATGTGTTCTGCAATATTGTTAATGCAATTTCCTGATTCCCAGACCCCTAAAATGTGGGTATAGGTACCAAAATCAAGGCCCTATATCATCTACAAGTAGAGATATTGTCCAAAATAGGTTTTAAATGGTGGCCATTTTGAAATCCAAGATGGCCGCCAATATAGTGATTGAAAAAAATGTATAAAATACTTTTTTTACTCTTTGGTAACTAAATAACATAAATAACACAAAAAATCAAACTTGAGCAAAATATCCCACAACTATTTTAAAATCTACAAAATGTACCACACTATAATGTGTGTGAATATGAACTAAATGGGTCAAGAAAAGGAGACGTTACGGCCAAGATTCAAATTAAGGCTTTCAGACAGCCGCCGCTCAAGTCGTAGCAATAACTAATTATCTTATCCACAAATGTTCAATCTGATTAGTACTGGGTCTGCCTTTACAGGGCTGGAAATAGGAAGCTTTATTTCATAATAACAACAACAATAACTGCAACAACAACAACAACAACCATGATCAACCTGCCAAAGTTTGCAAAGAAATTCACACTAAATCAGTTTCATTTAATTAACAACCGACCGACTTACACACTCCAGCAGATATAGGGTTTCAGACGTAATGCGGGGGCTGACATTAGAATTAATTACTGAAATATAATACAAGTGTTTTTAACTTTTTACATACATCAAACCACTTTCAATTCACCAGGACTTGGGTCATGTGACGACTCTTGAGCTAATATTTCAGACCCCAGATGCCCTCCAAGCAATATTTCAGACACAAACGGACATACAGGTAAAACCACTGACCTACAGCAAGCCAGCTGGATAGCTTTCTCACTTGAAATAATTTGACACCCCCTGTGGGATTCAAACTTACAACTTCATATTAAGGATTTATGTTTTTTTGCAAAGCGTCAACAAAACTTGCCATTTATTTTGTGCTTAAAGTCACAGACAGCAAGGATTTATGTTTTTTTGCAAAGCGTCAACAAAACTTGCCATTTATTTTGTGCTTAAAGTCACAAACAGAAAGGATTTATGTTTTTTTGCAAAGCGTCAACAAAACTTGCCATTTGATTTGGGTCACATTCAGCTTGTCATATGGTAACTTTCTACCGTCCATACTCGTCTATAAGACGCCTCGGCTATAATAGAAATCTGTGGGTTTTGGAATGCACGCGCATATAAGACGGGTTGATACAATGTGCACCAGACCAAGTATAAATTGCATGTTTGGCCAGTGAAAGTTGAAGACATTTTCAGTGTCAGGGTGCTTGCAGTGTCGGGGTTTTTTTCTCTTCTAAAACGTAATTATGGATACCATTTAACACATTTGTTTAAATGTTTTTTGTTTTTCAAATTTTTTTTTTTTAGCACTCTTATAAGACGGGAAGCCACTTTGAGGCCATAATCTGGTGGCAAAAAAACAACATGTCTTATGTGCGAGTATGTACAGTAGGTTTTATCGGTCGAGGATGATAACATGTGCCTGTCTGTGCAGTATTTCAGGCAAGCGTCCGGGTAGAACAACCGACCTTCCTGCAAACCTATAAACAGCTTTCTTACATCCGACCCCTGAAATTCGAACCTACAGCGGTGAGGGGCAAGTGATTTAATGTCAACAACCATAACCAAACCAGGCAAGCCACTAGCACACCAAGAAATCCTCACACTTGATGCCCATGTTTAGTATGTTTAACCCACAGTACAGTATCAACAGAACTTTTCGTTTTCTATTTTAAAAACACTTTTCAGCTTAAAATAAAATGAATATTTGATTCACATATGAACATGGAAAGCTACCGGTAGTATTATCCCTCGTGGCTAGTGCCACTCATTTGTGATAACACTGAGCACTGCCAATGTAAATTCGGTGAAATACAGATGGATAATTCACTGAAACAAACAAATAATCTCCCGTAGATATCCAACCACTCGTGTGGGTGTAGTCATAGTTCTTCTATAATGTCTATTTCAGTAAATGATTTTAGACCTCATCCCTTTAATGGCATTCCCCGTTGATAGGTAGTGCCTACTTCATATGATGAAGTCAACCGTACAGTCAAATTTCAAATTTTGTAAGGAATTATACATCCCAAAGCTCAACATTATTCTCCGAAAATAGTCTCAAAAACATGATCACTGACTGTATATTACACAAAGGTGTTGTACAGACACACGTAATCATAGTAGTGTATAGTTATACATGGATACATGTTACCATAGTAGTGCATAGCTATACACTATTGACGACGGCGCTTTCCAGTTAAAGAAAAATCGATATACAGTCTGTGTTTTTTTTTTGCTCTGATATACGCTATCGTTTGGCGAAACAATCGATTCACAGTCAAAACAGCTGTGTACATGTGCTTTAGGTATATTCCCATCATAAACTGCAATCAAAACAAAACAAACTTGTAAATTAGCGGTATATGATCACACATTTACAGTTTTGTATAATGGGAATTATTTGATAATTGAGGTCCTTTATGAAAACGGCAGTACTTGATCGGTGAAATGATGACATTGTTTGAAGACTATGTAAACCTGATCGGATGACCGAATGACTGTAACTTGTGTACATAATTAGGTAATCATTATTGGCGTTGTTTTTCACAAATAAGATCAAAGGTAGTCGTGAAAAATATGATTTTCGTGTCCTCAACTATAAAATGTGAATGAAACTTGTCCAAATCGCCGATAAATAAATGTAAAAAAAATAATTCCAAATCGTCACTTGTCAAAATGGCTACTTTCGGTTTTAAACGTCCGAAATGGACATAGTGACTGAAACCTAGACAGCCTGATGAAAATGTCCATTGACGGCCCAGACAAGTTCAACTTCAAATCGGCATTTGTAATGTGGTCCAAGAAGAACGGACGCATTTTGAACTGAATGTTATGCTAGACATAGTGGATACTTGTACATGTATGTAATTCTGATGTATTTTTAAATTATTATGACCAAGAAAATAATTAAAGTTGTAAAAGTTCATTGGATTGTCTTGAATAGTATGCATGTCTTTTTGAGCTTAGATCATTTGAAATGTAATCCTGTGTTGGCTTCCATTATTAATCACTGTCACAGGGCTACATTGTAAAATAAACTTTTAGCCTCAACAGGTATGCATACTTTCATTCTATATTAATACTTCTTCCAGAAAAAAAACGGGCTAGAATCTCACCATTTACAAATAAAAATACCAAAAAAATCAAACCAGGGAGGGGGACGACACCACTCCCGCACACACCCCATCGTTCACACAGATAAGTGGCCCCAACTTTTTTCGACCCAGTATGGGCCCTGACACTGTTACATGTTACCATAGTAGTGTATAGTTACACACTGTTATATGTTACCATAGTAGTGTATAGCTATACATGAATACATGTTACCATAGTAGTGTATAGTTACACACGGATACATGTTACCATAGTAGTGTATAGTTACACATGGATACATGTTACCATAGTAGTGTATAGTTACACACGGATACATGTTACCATAGTAGTGCATAGTTATACACTGTTACATGTTATCATAGTATTGTATAGTTACACATGGATACATGTTACCATAGTAGTGTATAGTTACACATGGATACATGTTACCATAGTAGTGTATAGTTACACACTGTTATATGTTACCATAGTAGTGCATAGTTATACACTGTTATATGTTACCATAGTAGTGTATAGTTACACATGGATACATGTTACCATAGTAGTGTATAGTTACACATGGATACATGTTACCATAGTAGTGTATAGTTACACACTGTTATATGTTACCATAGTAGTGTATAGTTACACACTGTTATATGTTACCATAGTAGTGTATAGTTACACACTGTTATATGTTACCATAGTAGTGTATAGTTACACATGGATACATGTTACCATAGTAGTGTATAGTTACACATGGATACATGTTACCATAGTAGTGTATAGTTACACACTGTTATATGTTACCATAGTAGTGTATAGTTACACATGGATACATGTTACCATAGTAGTGTATAGACAGTATAGTTATACACTGTTATATGTTACCATAGTAGTGTATAGTTACACATGGATACATGTTACCATAGTAGTGTATAGTTATACACTGTTACATGTTACCATAGTAGTGTATAGTTACACATGGATACATCAGGGCGTTCACTAGACTTTGAAACTCAAGAGTCAATGACCCTTGAGGTCAAAATCTCAGGAGTCAAACAGGAATTTTCAAGAGTCAAGCTGGAGTCAAATATATGCATGTTGGTACTTTACGTACATGTAATTGTTGTAGGTTCGTGCTACCACTGTTAGCGAAGGGATTTTTCTTTTTAGCATCTCTACACCAAGTACAATACAACAGAATCTGATCATCAGTTTCATTTCCAGACACCCAAATTCATTAAGCCATTCAGACCTGAATTTTCTTTTCACTTTAGACTTAGGAGTGTCACAGTCTACTTTATGGCGTTTAGGTGTCCCAGGTTCACTAACACTATCACTCAGCTTACGTTTGCTGGGTGTGCCAATTCCGAAGTGACTAAGGCTTTTCTGAACCATATTTAAGATTTAATTTCTAAAACTGATTCTCTTTAATTTTTTATCTCCGATCTGACTGAAAATATAACTAAGAATGATTTAGGAATATTCTCCAGAAAATGAAGGGATAATGTAGAAACAATGAAATGATTAATGGGTGGTGCACACAATGAATACCCCATAGAAATCTGTAACAAACAATAGCAAAAGTACTTTTACTCACCGACATCATGAAACGATTCCGGCGTATAATTTCTATATCAGTGGCCCACTATAAGCTTCTCAAATAGCAGACAACTTATTATTGACAATACACGTGTTACAAAAACACCGTTTTATCTATGCCGATTGTACATTGACAATACACATAATGTCAACACCTACTTAAACTTCTCAGTTCTCATGATTAGCAGCACATATGATGGCAAACAACACAAACGGTAATTGGTTGTTTGCAAAACTTGCTAAAGGTGTTTATTATGACAATCAATAATAATTGTCTTTTGATAAAAACTAATTTTTACCGGAAAAATACCGAGCTGTACAGGTATTAGAGAAACTTTATTAAAGATTTATTTCCCTTTGATACTAAAGTTTGGGTAAGCCTTTTTTCTCAACCACCCAACTGAATAATGACATCAACCACGCGTTTTGAACCTGACCCTGGGCGGCGCAAGTGATGAAGGCGCTTTATGCGTGGTTGATACTATATTCTGATCGGCTGGTTGAGATAAAGATTTTACGTAAAGTTTGCCTAGACGCCATTTGTCCGATTGTGAGTTCCTCGTAAATCACGATCGTGTTCATAACGAAATGCAGCAGACTTTTGATGACAATAACTGCGTTTTATATATGAACGATTACGGTCTTCGACCTCGTAGACAGACATATTTTGATAATTACTCCGCTGAGAAAATATTTGATGACGCATGACCGATCAACGCCCTGGGTCAAGTTGACTCTCAGGGCATTTTCACCAAGAGTCAAACATGCGTCTTTATCAATTTTCGTGCGTCAAAACCCGGGAGCTCGGGTCAAATGAACGCCCTGGATACATGTTACCATAGTAGTGTATAGTTACACATGGATACATGTTACCATAGTAGTGTATAGCTACACATGAATACATGTTACCATAGTAGTGTATAGTTACTTGTTACCATGACAACTAGATATAAATGACATTCACCTTGTGGTCCTTGATTATACTGTGAAGGGGCTCCGGGTTGTTGTTGTTGCCATGGTGGTACCTTCTGTCCGCTTGCTGGGGTGCTTCCTGGGGCATATTGAGTCCCCTGTCCACCTAATTAAATATATCATAATTCACTATTATTTATTTCTATACAATCTATACAAACAGATCAAATGTTTGCATTTAGCTATCTACATTCACTGAAGTTAGTCAATATTATAAATTCTGGAATCATTTTAGGTGGCTGCCATCTTGGATTTTGGAAAATTGCAACGTCATCCGATTGTTACATACAACAAATTCTTTTGGATCAAATATCTCCAATTGCAGGGTTAATTTTAGGTCAGAATATTTGGGAGAAAGCGTGTGATCGCTTCCTTAAATGATGTTCTTTAATATACTTCTGCAAAATAGGGTTAAAATGCACAGTACAACCATTAAATACAACATTTGAATAGAAGGAGTGCTTTATAATGGGCCAGTGTATCTTACTAGACACAATTTTGTTTGAAAATCGTAAAAACCAAAAAATATATTATTTTTTTAGGGAGAAGTGGGGCCCCCCCAGAGGGCTTAGTCAGGGTCCCTAGGGCGACAATTTTGCCCACATCGCCCTCTAGAATGATCCCTGAATTGGTTCACAAGTTAATGAGATTTTTTATCCATCATGTTGGTTTTCCTACTGCATGACTTATACATTTATATGAAACAACATTTCATAAAATTCCACCCATTCGTTTCTCAGAATTTACTCACAATGATGACTAATCAACATAGAATGTGTGAAATTGTCCACTAATCCGGTACAGACGGGTCAACATGCGAATCCATGGATCACAGGTTCGATCCCCCCAGTCTGACCATAATAATTTTTTTAACAGTCTTTCAGATGGGACTTTAAACTGAGGTCCCGTGTCAGTGCTTTACACCATGCACGTAAATGAACAAGAGGAGATTCTGGAATGGGTCTCTGTCTGTATCATTGCACTATCCTGCAAAATGACTAATCTCTTCAGGAGGCCTCGCTCACATGGGTAATCGGTAGCGACGAGAAATAAATGCAAAACACGACACCAATCCGGTGAACAGTGTATACCGTAACATGCAGTGAAACTTTCAGATTACGTCAAAGAGATTTCGTAGCATTTTCAATTTGTTTTGAAAATTTCTAAAGCGGCGCAATTCGCATTGAAACGAGCGTTCTGATTGGATTATTAGAATGTAACAAGATGTTTTTTTATATATGGAGAATAATCATAATCCAATCAGAACGCTCGTTTCAACGGCTCGTTTCAATGCGAATTGCGCCGCTTTAGAAATTTTCAAAATAAATTGAAAATGCTACGAAATCTCTTTTTGACGTACATTTTTGCCGAATAAACCTACACGTTAGTGGAAACATATTTTATTGATAATGTTATTCACAGTTAAAACTCTCCCGTCGAAGATTTTTTTGTTGCTGACAGAACCCGTGTCCTAGTATGGAAATGTGACCTGCTATGGCCAATGTCTGTGGCAATTATTTGCAAAGTATACATGCATGCAGCTTAAAGTTGTGTTTTATTTGAAGAACAATATAATAACTCGGGATAGGCGTTATATTTGGACAGCTTTGTACAAAATTGTTTCAGATAGGGCCATTTTACTGATCGATGCGAAATCTGACATCCCACAGAGTAGAATCCCTGTACTTAAATATATATACTAGTACCCCCAAATGTGCCGAATCCCTGTGGTCAAACCTTGTTAATTCTCGCCATATATTTCAGTATCAGAGATTACCTTCAAACCTTGTTAATTCTCGTCATATATTTCAGTATCAGAGATTACCTTCAAACCTTGCTAATTCTCGCCATATATTTCAGTATCAGATTACCTTCAAACCTTGTTAATTCTCGTCATATATTTCAGTATCAGAGATTACCTTCAAACCTTGCTAATTCTCGTCATATATTTCAGTATCAGAGATTACAGTCAAACCTTGTTAATTCTCGTCATATATTTCAGTATCAGAGATTACCGTCAAACTTTGTTAATTTTCGTCATATATTTCAGTATCAGAGATTACAGTCAAACCTTGTTAATTCTCGTCATATATTTCAGTATCAGCGATTTCATTCTAACCTTGTCATATATTATTTAACCTCACTTGTTCATAGCGTAGCAAAATTTGTAATATTTATATTTGAGTCGCGATATAGGATAACCAATAGAATGAACAAGAGAACTGGTAATAATAGAATGGTATCAAACTAAAGGGTACATTACAAACTCACACAACAGCTGATTTGCATAAATTTACCACAAGTGAGAATCTTCAAAACTTGTTGTTTTCAGGGTTCATTCTAGGTCAGAATTTTTGGGAGAAGTGAGAAAGCGCGTGAATGCTTCCTTAAATGGTGTTCTTTAATATACTTCTGCAAAATAGGGTTAAAATGCACAGTACAACCATTAAATACAACATTTGAATAGAAGGAGTGCTTTATAATGGGCCAGTGTATCTTACTAGACAAAATTTTGTTTGAAAATCGTAAAAACCAAACAAATTAAAAAAATTTAGGGAGAAGAGGGCGAAGTCAGGGTCACTAGGGCGACAATTTCGCCCACATCGCCCTCTAAAATGATCCCTGGTTTTACAGTGCATTAGTTTTCATTTAATTTAAAGTGACCCAGTATTATCTGCTTTGTACATTGTGTTGGTTTTCTTACATCGTGACAACTTTCGCATGTTTTGTTCCCAGAACTAATTCTTAACTACAGTTATTGAGTCATAGAATATCGGTTTGAAGCCGCCTAACTACCTGTTTGTCTGACATTCACAAATCAAATATGCACATTTTCAAAAGCTAAAAATAAAATGAAAATAAAATTGTTTGTTAACACAGACTAGCTGATATTGTTACCTTGTTGTACTGGAGTACTCAGGCCTTGTTGTCTATTTGAAGAGGAACCAATACTTGATATGCTATCAGGGGTACCAGACCGCTCTGTAATAAAGCAATAGTTTGGCAGTAGAAGATATTCACGATGTATAGTTTGGCAGTAGAAGATATTTACGATGTATAGTTTGGCAGTAGAAGATATTCACGATGTATAGTTTGGCAGTAGAAGATATTTACGATGTATAGTTTGGCAGTAGAAGATATTCACGATGTATAGTTTGGCAGTAGAAGATATTCACGATGTATAGTTTGGCAGTAGAAGATATTCACGATGTATAGTTTGGCAGTAGAAGATATTCACGATGTATAGTTTGGCAGTAGAAGATATTCACGATGTATAGTTTGGCAGTAGAAGATATTCACGATGTATAGTTTGGCAGTAGAAGATATTCACGATGTATAGTTTGGCAGTAGAAGATATTCACGATGTATAGTTTGGCAGTAGAAGATATTCACGATGTATAGTTTGGCAGTAGAAGATATTCACGATGTATAGTTTGGCAGTAGAAGATATTCACGATGTATAGTTTGGCAGTAGAAGATATTCCCGATGTATAGTTTGGCAGTAGAAGATATTCACGATGTATAGTTTGGCAGTAGAAGATATTCCCGATGTATAGTTTGGCAGTAGAAGATATTCACGATGTATAGTTTGGCAGTAGAAGATATTCACGATGTATAGTTTGGCAGTAGAAGATATTCACGATGTATAGTTTGGCAGTAGAAGATATTCACGATGTATAGTTTGGCAGTAGAAGATATTCCCGATGTATAGTTTGGCAGTAGAAGATATTCACGATGTATAGTTTGGCAGTAGAAGATATTCCCGATGTATAGTTTGGCAGTAGAAGATATTCACGATGTATAGTTTGGCAGTAGAAGATATTCACGATGTATAGTTTGGCAGTAGAAGATATTCACGATGGCAGCTAAAACCACTAATTTTGATATACCACTTGTCCAGATGCTCCACACAACAAAGTTTCATCAAAACTGACCAATGTGGTTTAGGGAGAGAAGCCGAACATAGATTGTCAAGATGGCCACCATAGCGACCATGTTGAACATCAGATCATAATTATGTTTAGTAACATTTTATCAAATGGTGATACATATCAAGTTTCATCAAATTGACCATGTTGTCCCAGATGTAAAGGCAGGAATATATTTTGCAACTCTAAAACAGAAACTAATGTTATTTTTTTATACAAATTTATTTTAGCTCGATTGCGAAACAAGTTCTTTCAACTTATATTAATCACTCTCGAGACCTCATTCCTGATGGAATCCATCGCCACGAGGGAGAGAGAAGAGACAACGTGGAATTTAAACGCCTTGCCTAAGGACACAATCGTAACGGCTCCAGTGGGACTCGAACTCCGGACCTTTCGCACCTGAAGCGAACGTGCATCCACTGCGCTATCACGACTTCCACAAACTAATGTTGCTAGAACTTGCTGCTTGAATCATTTGCTTGACTTTGTATTGCATCTGTTGTATTCACATGTACTTGTGCAACACAGATACAAATACATAGAAACTACATGTATTATGCGTAAATTACTTTTAGTAAGTTTTATTAGTTTATTTATTTTTAAATTATTTACTTAATTTAACAATTTTTTCATTCCTGGCATGAAGAATGCGACACTCGCATACATTATAAATTTGTTTTGAATATGAACATAAACATACCATCGTTTGAGATGCCAAAAGATGACACAATTTTACTCTGATCATCCGTCAATTTCTGGGTGGATAGAGGGTCAAACTCTTTACTACCAGCTTGGCTAGTCGGAGGCACGGCGCTCGGTCGCGGTGACATTCTCTGTGGACTCTCTGAAATACTTGGTGGGACAACTGAAATTGATGACACATGTGTGATGTAAGTGGCATGTCAGTAAGGGATGACATGGATACGGTGTGGGCATCTGAAACATGGTAAGGGACGACACAAATAAGGTGTGGGTATCTGAAACATGGTAAGGGATGACACAAATAAGGTGTGGGTATCTGAAACATGGTAAGGGATGACACAAATAAGGTGTGGGTATCTGAAACATGGTAAGGGATGACACAAATAAGGTGTGGGTATCTGAAACATGGTAAGGGATGACACAAATAAGGTGTGGGTATCTGAAACATGGTAAGGGATGACACAAATAAGGTGTGGGTATCTGAAACATGGTAAGGGATGACACAAATAAGGTGTGGGTATCTGAAACATGGTAAGGGATGACACAAATAAGGTATGGGTATCTGAAACATGGTAAGGGATGACACAAATACGGTATGGGTATCTGAAACATGGTAAGGGATGACACAAATAAGGTGTGGGTATCTGAAACATGGTAAGGGATGACACAAATAAGGTATGGGCATCTGAAACATGGTAAGGGATGACACAAATAAGGTATGGGTATCTGAAACATGGTAAAGGATAACATGAATCAGGTATAGTCATCTGAAACATGGTAAGGGAAGACACAAATAAGGTATGGGTATCTGAAACATGGTAAAGGATAACATGAATCAGGTATGGGCATCTGAAACATGGTAAAGGATAACATGAATCAGGTATAGTCATCTGAAACATGGTAAGGGAAGACACGAATAAGGTATGAGCATCTGAAACATGGTAAGGGAAGACATGAATAAGGTATGAGCATCTGAAACATGGTAAGGGAAGACACGAATAAGGTATGAGCATCTGAAACATGTGTTGAATTTGTTTAATTATTTCTGTATTTAATTCTCTGAAAAAAATTCCTCACACAGGTGTTGGCTGGGAAAAAAACTAACATTTGGATTATTTTTGATACATATATTAGCATTGTTGTATACAACCTTTAATTAATTGATTGACGATTGGTGTTACATGCCATCGAGTGTGTTTCTCCAATTGAAGGAGGTGATAGCGCAGTGGTAGTATGTCGCTTCAGGTGTGAGAGTTCGCACCAAGTGTAGATTGTGCCTTTAGGCAATGAACTTAAATTCCACAATTCCTATTCTCTATCCATGTTGTTGGATTCCATCAAGAATGAGGTATTGAGAGTGATAGAACTAATGTTGTAAGAACGTGTTTTACAATCAAGCAAAAATAAATTTGTGGAAACTAAACATTGAAGGTCAAGGCTTATGTTTTGGAGTCAATATTACAGTTTTCCAGCATTATATTAGTTTAAACATATCGTATTCAGTTCATATATGTACACTATATAATGTAATACTACATTTTATCACAAACTATTTAGGCACAATATCGTCAAAATACTACCAACTTCAATGTCCAATGTTATTGTTACATGGCCTTGTGACACGAGTACATTCAGTATGTAGCTTTACTCGGAAAAACAAAAGATACGTGTTAACTTTATTGACTATACCCGAGTGCACAAGTGAAACATAGTGTTTCAGTTTTTAGCATAAATTTTCATTTTCGGCAATAACAACACTACCATTACGGACACAATTTTCAACACTTTGACATGTGCGTGGGACATATTAGTCATGTGACCTTTTGATGGGAAGAACGCTGGAAGTTTTGGTTCAGATTCGTTAGATTTAAACTGTTTATTACAATTTTGGTGGGGTCATATTGGAAGAGAGTCCAAGTGTAATAAGAAAGTATGTAAACTTATAGGAATGGTTCCTTACCGTCCGACTGTTTCACCTCTAACATTGATGCTTTCAGTCATCAGGAACGATGCAACTAAGCGTGTTAAACACGAGATTTAAGCATTCAAAGTAGATACACAAGTTCAGATTCTGCGCCACAACCGATGCCACCACGATATGTAAGCGAAGTTGTAAATACATGACCTTACAACCCATGCGTACCCGTAATTTACTCCTACGACATTTCAACAAAAGAATGGTTGTACATAGGGGGTTCACGATACGCGTGAAGCGTACAACTTCATTGCAGTAGCTAGTAGACTAGTAATATTACTAAAATGACACATGTGTGAGTCTGATGATTTTATTCGATTAAAATTTGGGAACTAACTTCTCAATAGACTAAATTCTTTTAATTCAACAAACTACATTATTTTAATTAAACCGACTCATAGAAAGAATGATGGCAATACCAAAGTGAAAATATATTGTATACCGATAGATCGTGGCACCACTTGTTCTAAAGAGCCGTTGTAGAAAGATTGGAAATATAAAATAGAAGTAACCCAAGTGTGATACCCTGCCCTGTCAATTCTGCCCACTGTGTGTGTGTGTGTGTAAAACCACACTTAATATACCCTAGAAGACTAGATTATCAATATTACTCTAACAATTGGTACTTGATTTCTGTGGTAATGTTATGAACTTACCTTTGGAGGAGCTATCGGCCGTGCTACTTGGAGTCTCGTGTGGCTGTCTGTCGTCCAGTTTGTCTAATAGCTCATTGCATCTATTCCGTATATGCTTCAACTCACTCTTCAACATTTTAACTTCATCCGACTGTAAAGGCTCAGGTTTTCCATTTACTGAAATATTTTTATCTTTTATGTTCCCAAACACACATAGCCCAGGATTCATTCTAGTTCAGAATTTTTGGGAGAAGTGAGAAAGCGCGTGATCGCTTCCTTAAATAGTGTTCTTTTATTTTAATTTAAAATAAAAACAACATTGGCCGGTCGATTCGAGGGGCGGTTTAAACCGCCGGTCCGGTCAATACTCCCAAAGTGGTCAATACTGGTCGATTGGTGGTCAATATTAAATAAAACATTATTTAATGGTTTTATATACTCTGCATTGTGCTATAATGTGTGTTACTAACTTTGGGTTGTATTGAGAATATATTTATGTGATTATTGTACTCTATAGGGTCAATACTCACGAAGTGGTCAATAATATTATACTCACAAAGTGGTAAATACTGGTCAATACTAAATTCAACAAAGAATTTATGATTTTAGTCAATCATTATACTCTGCATTGTGCAATAATGTGTGTTGCTACCTTTGAGCTGTTCATGTGATTGTAATACCCTATTGGGTATGGTCAATACTCACAAAGTGGCATATATTTGCTGGTCGATTGCTGATCATTGTATCTTGTATAGCTATTTCACATACCTTGGGAGTATATTAACTAGCATCTTAGGCATAGTTATGACCATGTGCACAAGTATTGACCACTGAACAAATAAGTATATGGTAATTGGTATATGCTATAATATTGCTATTCACTAAAAAGTATTTAATTATATTTAACAATATTCACTAAAAAACATTTAATTATATTTAACAATATTCACTAAAAAACATTCAATGATCAATATTTTATGATTTACTATATAAGAAAATAAACTACAACACACTACTAACACTTTAAGAATAAGTAAGTGCATATTTGAGCCAAATTTTCAATCGACCAGTATTGACCGGTATTGACCAGTATTGACCGATATTGAACAGTATTGACCACCGGCCCGGTCAATACTCTTATTGACCGGTCGATTGCCAACTTCTTTAATATACTTCTGCAAAATAGGGTTAAAATGCACAGTACAACCATTAAATACAACATTTGAATAGAAAGAGTGCTTTATAATGGGCCAGTGTATCTTACTAGACACAATTGTGTTTGAAAATCGTAAAAAAACTAAAAATATATATATATTTTTTTTTTAGGGAGAAGTGTGGCCCCCAGAGGGCGAAGTCAGGGTCCCTAGGGCGACAATTTCTCCCTCTAAAATGATCCTTGATAGCCCATACATAGCCACCGTTTCAATGGGATGACCCACCCATCTCATGGATGATAATATCCCCCAACGTCTACATAATATGTAGTACAAATTAATACAGGGCGTTCACTAGACTTTGAAAGTCAAGAGTCAATGACCCTTGAGATTAAATCAAATTTTATCTCAAAGAGTCAAGCTGGATTTTTCAAGAGTCAATATGCATGTTGGTACTTTCCATACAAGTAACATTTTCCAGATCATATGATATAATAACCTCTTGACCAAGGTGTGTCTTGGGTGCAACCAGATCAGTCTGGCACTGGATGTGCAGTGTTGTAAGTTTTATTTAATCAGAATTAGAAACTAGTTTGCTGAGCTTTGCATCTAAGTTTAGGACCCTTACAACTAGGTTTCATGTTACTTTGTAACTTGTATAGTTCTACATTGTATCCCAGTGCAAAGGTCACCAAATGATCAGATTTCAACATCTGAGCCCTCTGGGGGTCCTGCACCCAGATCATGCTGTACTTTGGCTAGCTTGACAAACAAATAGAAATGTCGATTATATATACAATAAAAAAGTTGATCTGCAGTTAACCCATTTGATTCTGGATACCGTTCAAACAGTATTTGCAAAGAACATAGAGTCTCACCAGGCTCTATGCTGTTTGCTATTCAGATGATCTTGCTAAGACACTTGGCTATGTAGCAAACAACATATATCCTGATCAGTATGCAGCGTCACGCTGCGGCTGATCTAGATCTATGTTATTTGCAAAAACCTTTAAATGTATCCAAAATGAAATGGGTTAATTTTATTATGTAGGTATGAAACGGATGAGTGCGGTTCCACAACACCGGAAAGCCGTTAATCGGCATACATTTCTTATATAAAGCGGACACATTCATTATAATACAAGTGTATCAATAATATCTACCAAACTTTGAATTTAAACACATTTTTATGCATATATAATACGCATAATTAGTTTCATTTGAAAATTCAGCAATATATTCAGAGTCAGTAAAACATTCCGAGTTATCATCGTGAGTCAATAAAACATTCCGAGTTATCATCGCTAGTCAATAAAACATTCCGAGTTATCATCGCTAGTCAATAAAACCTTCCGAGATATCATCGTGAGTCAATAAAACATTCCGAGTTATCATCGCGAGTCAGTAAATCATTCCGAGTTATCATCGCGAGTCAGTAAAACATTCCGAGTTATCATCGCGAGTCAGTAAAACATTCCGAGTTATCATCGCGAGTCAGTAAAACATTCCGAGTTATCATCGCGAGTCAGTAAAACATTCCGAGTTATCATCGCGAGTCAGTAAAACATTCCGAGTTCATCGCGAGTCAGTAAAACATTCCGAGTTATCATCGCGAGTCAGTAAAACATTCCGAGTTATCATCGCGAGTCAGTAAAACATTCCGAGTTATCATCGCGAGTCAGTATAACATTCCGAGTTATCATCGCGAGTCAGTATAACATTCCGAGTTATCATCGCGAGTCAGTATAACATTCCGGTTATCATCGCGAGTCAGTAAAACATTCCGAGTTATCATCGCGAGTCAGTATACATTCCGATTATCATCGCGAGTCAGTATAACATTCCGAGTTATCATCGCGAGTCAGTATAACATTCCGAGTTATCATCGCGAGTCAGTATAACATTCCGAGTTATCATCGCGAGTCAGTATAACATTCCGAGTTATCATCGCGAGTCAGTATAACATTCCGAGTTATCATCGCGAGTCAGTAAAACATTCCGAGTTATCATCGTGAGTCAGTATAACATTCCGAGTTATCATCGTGAGTCAGTAAAACATTCCGAGTTATCATCGCGAGTCAGTAAAACATTCCGAGTTATCATCGCGAGTCAGTAAAACATTCCGAGTTATCATTGCGAGTAAAAGGGAATTTTGATCAGCTGTTGCACAAACTGGGACGAATCCAAACATTTTCATTCATAATGTAAGATAGCGACTAACAAAAATAACAGTCGGAACGCTGACTATGAAAAAGTGATTTATGTACAATTAAAAACTGGTTATGAACTATAATTAATTCCATACTTACCAAATAGAGTAATTTTCAAAATCCGACTGCACTGTATGGCAAAATTCAGATCGGAGCTGTCAAATATGGTTATCAAATCATTATCTGAAAAGAACGTTTTATTTGGGGGGGGATTACCATCATAAAGCATACACACAATTATAACTTATAACGTAATGAGAAATTACCATCATATAGCACACACATAATTATAACTTAATAAGATAAACGTAATGAGAAATTACTATAGGGTCTTAGTTACACAATGTGGTTTTGACAACTGTCTGTCATATGGTGACTCTCCAGCTATTATTGATGGAGGAAGACCCTGGATGCCACACCCGAGCAGGATTTCAGGCATGGACCCTGATAGAACCACAAACCTTCCGCAGCAGCACGCCAGCTGGATAGCTTCCTCACACGAAAGAATTTCGACAACTCCAGCGCTGCGGGATTCGAACCTGCAGCGTTGAGGGAGCGGCAGGTGATCGTACAATATAAGTGAAGGACTGTTACACAGTGCTACAGCCTCAACATCAAGGTCACTGTGAGTTAATTGAAATATTATAAGAAATTAGGTCAGTACTCACCTTCATCTTTATATTTTATAACAATATCATCGTTAGAGGTGAGTTGGCCTCTGTATACACGTTGCATCATCAGGATCAGTTCATCATAGGTGATATCTTCATTGGTAATTAGGATTCTACGTATATCATCACCAAGGGCTACCTTGATTATTAGCTTGCCCGTCAGGTCTATCCCCGGTTCATTCATCGTTCTAGTCAGGACAATTAACCTGAAATTATAAGTCAGGAATGAACAACAGTCAACCATGCAGGGCTCGACACTAACAGCGGTCCGATATCCCGAAGCTGCCTAATTTCCGTAAGGACCACGCAGGTTTCCTGGGTAACCTGAAATTGTCGGGATGAATTTTACAAAATAACATAAATTAAAGAAATAAAATTACTATTTACAATATACATGTACGGCATATAGAACACGAAAGCGGAAATTGCCATATATTTAACCTGTTAACTAAAAAAAAAACTTTATTTATTTTACAACGATTGCGAAGCAAGTTTAAACAACTTATATTAATCACTCTCGTTGGCTCGGATGAAAGCATATATGTGGTCATTCGTGTGGGAGGAAACCGGAGTACCCGGAGAAAACCCACCTGTCCAATCTGGCGACCACCGTACCATCTCATATACTTCCTGTTAACCGACTGGTTTCAGTATTTTCTTAACGTTATATCAGGGTTCATTCTAGGTCAGAATTTTTGGGAGAAGTGACAAAATTTTGTTTGAAAATCGTATAAACCAAAATATATATTTTTTTAGGGAGAAGTCAGGGTCCCTAGGGCGACAATTTCGCCCACATCGCCCTCTAGAATGATCCCTGTTATATGTATTTTGTGTTGATTGTAATCATAAGCCCGAATTGTACCTTCGAATTTTGACAGAAGGTACACATTTTTTTGTGATCGGCATCAGTATGAAAATGAGGACTACATGTACCTAGATTTGGTAAGGACCACATTATTTACAAAGATGGTAGTCCTGTTGGCTACATCTTAAAAAATTAAGTGTCAAACCCTGCCATGTGTTAGCAGTCATATCTGCATTAAGCAGCCAACATATATTAAACAGCCAGTTTCCAGATTGACAATATGATGTTTTTATTAAACCCTCTATTAGGCAGTAATGGTGTCAAGAGGTGCTTCTATGGGGGGAAGGGTTAAGCGTAATTGGCAGAAAGAATCAGAGTTGTGATAGCCCAGTGGTAGCGAGCTTGCTTCAGGTGGGAGAGGTTCGGAGTTTGTGCCCTGTTGTTACGATTGTGCCTTCATGCAAGGCAATTAATTGCACATTGCTACTCTCTCCCTAATTGCAATGGATTCCATAAGTAATGAGGTATCGGGAGCGATTAAACTAAAGTTGCAATAGTTTTTATACATGTACCTTATTTCGCAATTGTGCTAAAATAAATTTGTAAAGAATCAAATTGATTGATGAGAGGTAGTAAGGCTGTGTATATTGGTGAAAGGGGCGGTCGAGTTGCATAGGTCTGTCCACCCAAAGGGCGGTCAAGTTGTATAGGTCTGTCCACCCAAAGGGCAGTCGAGTTGTATAGGTCTGTCCATCCAAAGGGCGGTCGATTTGTATAGGTCTGTCCACCGAAAGGGTGGTCGAGTTGTATAGGTCAGCAGCCCACCCAAAGGACCGCCGAGTTGTATAGGTCTGTCCACCCAAAGGGCAGTCGAGTTGTATAGGTCTGCAGCCCACCCAAAGGGCGGTCAAGTTGTATAGGTCTGCAGCCCACCCAAAGGGCGGTCGAGTTGTATAGGTCTGTCCACCCAAAGGGCGGTCGAGTTGTATAGGTATGTTCACCCAAAGGGCGGTCGTGTTGTATAGGTCTGTCCACCCAAAGGGCGGTCGAGTTGTATAGGTGTGCCCACCCAAAGGGTGGTCGAGTTGCATAGGTCTGTCCACCCAAAGGGGGTCGAGTTGTATAGGTGTGCCCACCCAAAGGGTGGTCAAGTTGTATAGGTCTGCCCACCCAAAGGCGGTCGAGTTGCATAGGTGTGTCCACCCAAAGGGACGGTCGAGTTGTATAGGTGTGCCCACCCAAAGGGCGGTCGAGTTGTATAGGTCTGTCCACCCAAAGGGCGGTCAAGTTGTATAGGTGTACCCACTCAAAGGGCGGTCGAGTTGTATAGGTCTGTCCACCCAAAGGGCGGTCGAGTAAATGTGCCTGCAGTTGAATAGGTCTGCCCACCCAAAGGGCGGTCGAGTAAATGTGCCCGCAGTTGTATAGGTCTGTCCACCCAAAGGGCGGTCGAGTAAATGTGCCCGCAGTTGTATAGGTCTGCCCACCCAAACGCTTATATATAAAAAACCTTGATTTTTAAAATGCAAATGGGCGTGGCTAAAAGAGCAGGGCAGGGCGCGTTGCCATTCCACTCTAGAAAAAACTCTAATAGTCCAACACCTATATAGTTTATTCATCGTCGCTACCAGTTGCCCATATGAGCGACGCGTCCTCAAACGATTTGTCATTTTACTAAAATTAGATTTTGGAGGATAGTGCAATGAATGATACAGACAGAGGGAGAGACCCAATCCAGTCTCCTCTGGTTCATTTATGTACACAGTGTAAAACACCAACACGAGACCTCAGTTTAAAGTGCCATCTGAAAGACTTAATATTATTAGATTAAGACCTGTGTTATGTGTGTAGGGGATCATGCATGTGATCTATCTTCGTCTAATGTCAAACCTCTCGTGGGTGATCAATGGTTTTGGAGTTAACAATTTAACTCACCTGGCTGCCTTGAAGATTTGCCTTATTCATATTAACATAAGCATAATTTCAATGCACATCTACAGTACAAGATTACATGTACTGTCTACCAACAGGCTGACCTTCATGTACAAAGTGGTCGCGGGGCAGGTGCCAGCTCTATCTTGCCAAGACATACTTACCCCCATAAGAGAAAAAAGAAACATTAAACTTAAAACATTCATCGACTACTCTACAACAAATGTACTAAGTAAACATGTGACAAACAACTCCAAGTGTTTTAAGTTAATCTTGTGTAAAACTGAACAGTTCAGGAACTCTTTTTCCTCAAACAATAATTGATTGGAACAACCTAAATAACAATGTTGTGTGCGCAGCTACCGTGAGCAGCTTCCAATCTGCTCTCCAGTGTCAATAACAAGAAGACACATCTCTCTCCCATCGCGTTACATGCCTTAAACGGCCCTGCGATGTAATTATCCAGATCATCTAAAAATAAATACCCCACCCACTCCTGTAGAAGTGTTCTAGAAATTTAATCAACAAAGTAGAAAACCAACGCCAATAGTTTATATCAGAAGTTATACATATCACTAGTATTAGCAATTGTATCTGTAAGATTTGAAAATATTTTCCTGTCTCACCACTATTTTACTGATTTCTGAAAATTTCGAAAAATTCGATGTGGCAGCGGTGTCGCTTGCGCGCTTTCAAAATGAAGTCCTTTGGTCTCACCAGATCAAACTGATCGACGTCACTAAAGCACGCAAAGACTTAGTGTGCAAAACAGAATGTTCTATCTATCTTCCGCTAATGTCGAACCCCTCGCGGGACGTAGACATGTTGCGCGTCAAAAACCGCAAAGAAGTTAAAAGTATGAGTAGTTAAAAGTATAATTTAAGAAGGTAATGAAAATAAGTTGTGGTAAAAGTTTAAAAGCAGCTACGCAGAACAACTAGGGACTGGCATGTTCAATATGGCAAACTGCTGTATTGAATTGCTCTATGGTAGGGAGATGGACACTGTCAGGAGGGAGGTGGTTCCAATGATAGATTGTTCTTGGAAAGAAGGAAAACTTGTAGTAGTCTGTAGTTGCTGTAATTAACCTATAGCTTAAGGAATGGCAATGGCGAGCAGGACGGGAGAGAGGAACTAGGTAATTTTCAATGGGAATAGCAACAAGATCATTATGAATTTTATACATAAGGGATAACCTATTGTCAATACGCCGTTGATCTAGTCTGCGTAGATTTAGGGAATGTAGCATGTCTGTAACACTAGAGGTACGATAGAAGTCAGCCTTTATCCAACGGGCTGCTCTTCGCTGGACACCTTCAATTTGGTCTATCAATGTTTGGGTATGGGGCGACCAGATCTCGGAGCCATATTCAAGCTGGGGTCTCACTAGTGTCTGGTAAGCCATGGTCTTAAGGGGTTCAGATTTGACCTGGAGGTTTCTACGTAGAAATCCTAATGTTTGGTTTGCTTTCTTTGTTGACCTTTTTATGTGGGTGTCCCACGACAGGTTATTTGAGATATCCACGCCAAGGTATTTGGCTGAGGTGACCGACTCAAGTAGGACTCCATGGAGTTTATATTTGCTGGGAATAGGATGTTTCCTTCTGGTGACGTGGATAACTTGACATTTGGAGGGGTTAAATTCCATGTCCCACTCCAACTCCCACTCTTCTAATCTCTTAAGATCGTTTTGGAGTGTGACCGATTCATTTGCAGATGTCAGTGATAGATATATGTTTAGATGTACATCAGATACATCAGATACATGTCTGTCATCTCCGTGGTCCAGCAAGGCTATGTTTAGGACCGTGCCTCTTCCTAGCCAATATCAAAGAACTTACAGACCGATGACCATGTCTACATGTTTACGTCCCGCGAGGGGTTCGACATTAAAGGAAGATAGATAGATAGATTGATAGATAGATAGATAGATAGATAGATAGATAGATAGATAGATAGATAGATATATAGATAAATAGATAGATAGATAGATATATAGATAGATAGATAGATAGATAGATAGATAGATATATAGATAGATATATAGATAGATAGATAGATACTAGTATATATATAGATAGATAGATAGATAGATAGATAGATAGATAGAATGTAGATAGATATATAATATATATATATAGATAGATAGATAGATAGATAGATAGATAGATAGATAGATAGATAGATAGATAGATAGATAGATAGATAGATAGATAGATAGATAGATAGATAGATAGATAGATAGATAGATAGATAGATAGATAGATAGATAGATAGATAGATAGATAGATAGATAGATAGATAGATAGATAGATAGATAGATAGATAGAAAAGACAAAAAACTGCATTGCAGTTTAATATGAACCGTAAACTACAAGTAGTTGTAATACTATTTCCAAGCTATATCTCGTGTTCCTCGTGAATACATTCGGCAATGGGGATACATCGAAGTTTGATATTAACATAGCTATATACTACTATACAGATCTAACTGAAGGTGAATTGTAGTTGCTTAATTCGATTGTCATGTTTCTTTGTATCAACCTGCCACAGCAAATCCAGTTTGTAACGATAGTCATATTTACAAGTACTTCCCTGTGGGTTCAATACTTTCTGGTAAGTAGCTATGCCTTTTTGATTATCTGATTTGAGCGCATTCAATATTAGAAAAAGTAAAACTCTCATTGCTCAGCTGTGGTTTTATATTGTCGAGAGTGTCATGCAATCAACACGATTATCAGAATTATCACCCACAGCCTGCCCTATCTTAAATTTATTTAACAATACTTCATATCTCTTAAAGAAGCATTTCTGAATTACCAAAATAAAATTAAACTAGGTGACTGGTGTCTTGTAGTCCGGTCAATGTCACACCAAACTGATTTATTTATCAGGAGCATCGAAATGGGAACTGACATTGGGGCCGTGCGAGCATCGTAAATTCCCGCGATCTCCCGGTACACATTCCATGTCATGCCACTATTTCAACTGCCTCAAATTGCACAAGTAACCGGTTCAAAAGAATTTTTGCAGCAACATTTCCTGATTTGGAGAACACTATATGAAGGCTAAATACTACTGGAAAACCAGACGTTGAGGTGGGGTGTCAGCATAACTAATAGGACAATATCCGAGTACACGTTTGTAGTACTGCAGCTGGACAACCATACACAATGGGGGTAAACTAGTAACCACCATGAGTGATTACTTAATATTGCGATACGGAATTAACCAACAAACTTACCTTTAAATTCAAGTCTACATCCGCCATCGCGTGCACAATGTCCTAAACATTCACGAACGTAGATCCCTCATTGTTTCCAACGAACTAATTGGCCATTGATATAAGGCCAGATTGCCAGTTTCTTCCCGGTGTACGTGTACGGTCATGAGATGATTGAGGCGACTCTGAGGAATGGTAGAGCGCAATTATGTTTTCAGTCTGCGGAGAGCGGAGAATGAACGTTCACTGGTAGCATTAGTTACATGCAGCACAATAGTCAGTTTCAACAACAGTCACTATGTGTGACGTCCGTGGTCCAGTGGTAGAGAGTATGATTTGGAATCAAACGGTCCCGGGTTCGATACTCGGTCAGGCCACGTATGTATTGTCATTGAGCATGACACCTCACACACATTGCTTAGTACTGGTTAACCACTTAGATCGGCTAAGGCTGCCCAGAAAAACAGGTCTAGGTCTCCGCATGGGTTTGACATTAATGGAACATACATACTAGATTCACACTAAGAGTGAACTAGAGTTCAGGTCCGCATACCTGTTCTCAACTAATGTCGATAGTAGTGAATCTAGTTGTGTCACATACGTCGTTCTGTGTAAGTCGCCCTTGTAAAAGCTTATTACATAGTCCAAATCTTCAGCTGACATACGTCTGCCCACGATACTTTTGAGTAGCAAATCTTGGAGGCGACGTACGTCTGGAAGCCGTGCGTGTCAAATGTATCACGAATACACGTGATAGTTGAGTCAACTGTCTCATAGTACTGCTGCCTGTAGATGTCTTTGGGTGTCTGGTGATAAGTCACAAGAGCGTTGCAGTCCTCGAATCGTTTGGGCATCTTGGACAATTGAAATGGGTTTGTCGATTCGGGGCATCCAACGCAAAAACAAGTTGGCTACTAATACATATACAATGTAGCTGTAACAATATTTAGACATGGCAGTTGGCGCACTCGCTATCATAGGATGGTACTTAAAACGTTACATCACGGTATCCAGTCACAGCAGCAGTAGGCCGTTTCTGTATATGTCATGTGTCACTCACAGCAAATGGAAATATGTTAATGTTCATTGGTTGGATGCTAGCCTGGGTCCCAGTCTGACGATTTTGCACTTTTTAACTTCTAGCAAAATGACAATCTCGGTGTTAAAATATATTTATTTGACTGACAAGGCAAACTATATCGACGCCTGTTGATATGATTAGAAACTCAATACGGCCCAATTAATAGTATCGGTGTTAAAATATATTTATTTGACTGACAAGGCAAAATATATCGACGCCTGTTCCAAGTCTAGTTGGATGCCACTGTCATAACAAAGTTCCCATGCACACTTCCACCGTATGTCTTATTACAGTGGCTTAGCATACTTACTTAGTCTTCGGCCTACACATGATTTTGAAAAACAAAACAATGGGACCGCCACGTCAAATTACTGGGGCCGCTGCGTCAACTATTGGGACACCCTAAGGCTTCAGCTGCGACACATTGAGCAGAACAAAGTAATAAGAACACTATTCATGTATAAATACCATGTACATTGTATGTAAAACAATGGCAATTTCCCGTAGATGTACTTTTCTATAGGAAATTCTACAACAGTCATATTTAGCCACCATATTGGCCGCCTACCAAAATGTGCGTATGAGAAGGAATGAGAAACATATGGCTAATATCAGAGACAAACAGCTGACTACCAATTAAACGTTGCAAGGTTACCTTATAGGCTAACAATAAACGTATTATCTTGAAAAAGTAAAGGACATATAGTATGGATTCCACCAGGAATGAGGTCTCGAGATTGATTAATATAAGTTATACGAACTTGTTTCGCAATCGAGCTAAAATAAATTTGTATAAACTAAGGCTTTAGTTGTTTATTTGCAATGTATTTATTTTATCTCAGATAGGGATTCCCACTTAGACGTGCTTTTCATGATTTTCAACAAATTGCACATGTTTGTCCAAATGTGTGTATCTTCAGAAAACATTGTGTGTCGTTTTGGAATGGATTTGTGACAAAAATGAATATTAGTTTTAGATACATGCTTCATAATTTGCTGAATAATATTGCTGGAATTTAAACACATACTGATATCTGTTCCACCCATACTCTTGTTGCTGTTTGCTTCACAATTTGCTGAATAATATTGCTGGAATTTAAACACATACTGATATCTGTTCCACCCATACTCTTGTTGCTGTTTGCTTCACAATTTGCTGAATAATATTGCTGGACTTTAAACACATACTGATATCTGTTCCACCCATACTCTTGTTGCTATTTGCTTCACAATTTGCTGAATAATATTGCTGGAATTTAAACACATACTGATATCTGTTCCACCCATACCCTTGTTGCTGTTTGCTTTACAATTTGCTGAATAATATTGCTGGAATTTAAACACATACTGATATCTGTTTCACCCATACTCTTGTTGCTGTTTGCTTCACAATTTGCTGAATAATATTGCTGGAATTTAAACACATACTGATATCTGTTCCACCCATACTCTTGTTGCTGTTTGCTCTACAATTTGCTGAATAATATTGCTGGAATTTAAACACATACTGATATCTGTTCCACCCATACTCTTGTTGCTGTTTGCTTCACAATTTGCTGAATAATATTGCTGGAATTTAAACACATACTGATATCTGTTCCACCCATACTCTTGTTGCTGTTTGCTTTACAATTTGCTGAATAATATTGCTGGAATTTGACCGATACTGATATCTGTTCCACCCATACTCTTGTTGCTGTTTGCTTTACAATTTGCTGAATAATATTGCTGGAATTTAAACACATACTGATATCTGTACCATCCATACCCTTGTTGCTGTTTGCTTCACAATTTGCTGAATAATATTGCTGGAATTTGACCGATACTGATATCTGTTCCACCCATACTCTTGTTGCTGTTTGCTTCACAATTTGCTGAATAATATTGCTGGAATTTGACCGATACTGATATCTGTTCCACCCATACTCTTGTTGCTGTTTGCTTCACAATTTGCTGAATAATATTGCTGGAATTTAAACATATACTGATATCTGTTCCATCCATACTCTTGTTGCTGTTTGCTTCACAATTTGCTGAATAATATTGCTGGAATTTAAACATATACTGATATCTGTTCCATCCATACCCTTGTTGCTGTTTGCTTCACAATTTGCTGAATAATATTCCTGGAATTTGACCGATACTGATATCTGTTCCATTCATGCTCTTGTTGCTGTTTATAAACTCAAACCCAACGCCTTCCACCGCCACAAAGGCCAAACCGTCTACCCCATGATGAGTCGGTAATCCTCTATTCATTAGTTGAATGGTGAAGACCCGTTCGGCTGGGACTCTAACGGGTGTGGTCAACATCACAGCGTAGATTTTCGTTGTATTAGTGGGAATAATTGTCTTCTCATCATGACGTATATTAGCTTTCAGATCATCGTGGATCCATATATCCACACTGTACGATTCCCTTCCACTGTCACTGTATGGGCCAAATATCTGGACACCACGTAATATAATTGGCATGGACACGCGAAAATCAATGGCGTCTGCTCCCTTTATTTGCCACGATTTACCTAGTCCCTCAAAGCGAACAACTCTGAAGATTTGTAAATTCGTTTCATTGTCATTGCTGATCTTGTAGTGTGTCATGGGGAGGCGCAAGTGTGTCGGAGAGTTTGTGTGATCGTAATTGGTTTCATCAGTACCAGTTATTCTCCTTACAAGATTCTGATCGACAACGTACTGACGCCTCTGGGGTTTGGTGAAATGAACTGGTAGTTTGTACGTTTGACCGTGGAAGAACTGATACAATAGAATCGTTTCGTCTGGCTTCAGGATATTTTTGTTTGAAATTTTCTTTGTGAAATTACGAACGCTCATAGTAGCAAAACGCACATGAAACAACATATTGCCAAGCACTTCACGCCGGTTTTTATCCGTCCGCTGGATTTGCTGTCTTGTGCATTCTCCATCGGCCCATGTCAGTAATGCCTCAAAAACGATATATTCATCAGTATTCAGGTCATCCGATTTAACGATCATTTGCACACACTCGCGACACAGGTCTTGAAACGTATGTGACGTCAGCACATCGTAGGCATTGATGTAAATGAATTTCAAACATCGTTCGTAGATGCTCTTCTCGCCGTACGTGTACGCATGCTCAAAGGTGGCGCAGACGTTATCGGAGGTCATTTCGGTGAGTAGGTATGTGAAACATAGTGTCTTTAGAGATATGGGTCCGTACAAATGTGAAACGGCAAGTAGAGCAGTTGCCAGATATGTGGTTAACTCTATGTCGTTTGTGTATAGGTACCTAGAATAAAACCAAAATTGTATAATTGCATATGAACGTTCTTACAGACGTATACACAACATGCATAGTTAAAATATAGTAATTGATTGTTTTCTGACAATTCTGTGAGTCCATAAGTACAAGATTTACCCAGACGCAGCCACACGTTGGGTCTTTGTAACCAAAACCGCTTATAGCGGCTCTCTCTCCCACTGTATTAAAGCCAGCAATTGGATTCTGCAGTGTACTCCATACAGATACAGATAGCAATGTGAGATCAAATGCTTTTCATACACATATTGCATTAACACTAGCGGGCTTAGGGGCAGGGACAAACCGGCACCCACACGAATTCCCAATCATACAGTATTACTTGAAGATCATAATTAACTATAGTGGTGTAATTGAAACGGGGTCCACTTTGTAGCCGATATGTTGTGAGTTCGAGACCCGTAATACCTTACGGTGACGGTGTACTTAGGCAATACTCTTAATTCCACATTGCCTCCCTCATGACGATGGATTCAATCAGGAATGAGACATTGAGAAACATTAATTTGATATTGTAAATTTGTATAAACCACCCCCCCCCCCCCGAAAAAATCGTCCGTGATCGTCTAACTTAACTAACTTTACCTAACTTACCTGGACATCCCCTGATTGGTGCATTTAAACAATATTGACTATTGAAAGCAACCATTAAGTACTATGTAGCGATATTAAGCAATTTGACTAAGCATATGTTCATAATAGATATTATTTTACTCTTTCACCGCCAATGTCGCATAAAAGCGACTTTGGATAAAACAGAGAACCTGATCAGAGAGAACAAGAACATGCCGTCCGAACACCTGTCCGAATGGCAAACAACATATATCCTGGTCGGACGCGGTATTACGGCTGATCTGAATCTACATTGTTTGCACATGCTCTGAATGTATTCGGTGAAAGAGTTAAAGTAACCTACCATGCGCACTAAAGATGCAAACGATCGACGAAACTGAGTTGATTGCTTTTAGGTCAGACACCGCTATTGAAATTTCCATAGGACACCATTATAACATACAGTGCCAATAAATTCCCCCCAAAAATAGTTTGGCACAAAAGACAGTATTTTTCAACCGACTGGCCTTTGAGCCACAGGAAAATGTCAAATTTCAATTGGGTTGACCGATTGCGATTTCTTTATTTCCTACTAAAGGCACCCACCTCCTACTCTGAAGGTAATTTGGTGGTGAATGTTGCACTTACACCTGCATTTATAATATGCTGTTTATTTGATACCAAATAGTATGCAAATATTCTACAATTTTCCAAAATGCAGCTCATATATTGTATTTTAATATTTAGAAGTCATTTTCACTATTGCTGACAATACCTACTCAACCAATCAGTTCATGTATCAATAACTCTTAAGGGCTTCCCTACACTTTCCCAACCAATCCGAGTCCACTATATCAATAACATCGTCCGACCTTAACTAATGCGGAGTTACAGTTGTTAGTATTCATGCTCAAATTTCTTTCATTGTATCAACTGTTGACAGAAAGTACAGTATCGGGTGGCATAGCGTGTATTCCATAGCATATTATATGTAAGTATCGGATGGCATAGCGTGTATTCCATACCATATTATATGTAAGTATCGGATGACACAGAGTGTATTCCATACCATATTATATGTAAGTATCGGATGACACAGCGTGTATTCCATAGCATATTATATGTAAGTATCGGATGACACAGCGTGTATTCCATAGCATATTATATGTAAGTATCGGGTGGCATAGCGTGTATTCCATACCATATTATATGTAAGTATCGGATGACACAGAGTGTATTCCATAGCATATTATATGTAAGTATCGGATGACACAGAGTGTATTCCATAGCATATTATATGTAAGTATCGGATGACATATCGTGTATTCCATAGCATATTATATGTAAGTATCGGATGGCATAGCGTGTATTCCATAATATAGCCTCGAGGGTCCTCATTCCGGTAGGATACGAAACACTCATTAAAATGTGCATAATAGTTTGTAAAATATACAAAGACGTATACATATCTTAGTCAACAAATCCTTTTCCAACATGTTGCATCAAACATCAACATAAATGCATGTGTTTCCAAAGAGTAATCACGATTTGTTCTGAACTACTGTAAATTTGTCCGTAATTTTACATGTGACCCAATTCCGGTAACTCTTGGGTAACAGTGAATTAGGCACTCTTAATTAATTATGTGGTGTTTTCCCAAACAGTTCAAATATAAGATATAATTCCAAAATCTATTTTTAACTTTGTTAACACTAATAACTGTTAAAACACTAAATTATTAACTGTTGTTTTATGTAACTGTTTTATTCTACTCCTCTCTAGTGTCACAGCAAGGACACATGACTGTGTCTCCTATTCTAAGTACCCTGACTGTGGTGCAATATGTCAACTGCACCCAGTGGTTACAGAGTTTGCCCCTATTAACTCACACAATCTCCACTTTGCAAATATTAGAGATACACACTTGGAAATCTCTTTAGTGTCTGTTCTTTCTCCTCATCTGCCTAGGATTAGCCTAAAATTGTTTATAAGGGATAGGACTGAAAACAAAATAAATAAATTAGGCTTGGCCTTATAGAAAAAGTCCACTTCCGAATTAGATCTGTCAATCAAAGCCTGGTTTCAGAGCAGACGGATGGTTACATTTCTGAACAATGTTTTTGGGGCCAAAAAAGGGTATTTAAATGAACATTTATTTGGTAATAGTAGAAAAGGTATTATTTTATATGCCTGACATGTTTCAACAAATGTTTACCTGTTTTTGTCTCATTTTACTCTTGTTTGACTTTTGACAGATAGCTACAGCTTTAGTAAATATTTACATCGGAGCGCGTGTATGACGTCAGCAAATATCGCGCATTACGAGATTTAAGCAAATATCACCGGAATTAGGACAGTCACGGAATGAGGACCTTCAATGATATTATATGTAAGTATCGGATGACACAGAGTGTATTCCATAGCATATTATATGTAAGTATCGGGTGGCATAGCGTGTATTCCATACCATATTATATGTAAGTATCGGATGACACAGAGTGTATTCCATAGCATATTATATGTAAGTATCGGATGACACAGAGTGTATTCCATAGCATATTATATGTAAGTATCGGATGACACAGAGTGTATTCCATAGCATATTATATGTAAGTATCGGGTGGCACAGTGTGTATTCCATAATATATTATATGTAAGTATCGGATGACACAGAGTGTATTCCATAGCATATTATATGTAAGTATCGGATGACACAGAGTGTATTCCATAGCATATTATATGTAAGTATTGGATGACACAGAGTGTATTCCATAGCATATTATATGTAAGTATTGGATGACACAGAGTGTATTCCATAGCATAGTATATGTATGTAAGCATCGGATGACACAGAGTGTATTCCATAGCATATTATATGTATGTAAGCATCGGATGACACAGAGTGTATTCCATAGTATATTATATGTATGTAAGCATCGGATGACACAGAGTGTATTCCACAGAGTGTATTCCACAGTCTATTATATGTATGTGAGTATCGGATGACATAGCGTGTATTCCACAGTCTATTATGTGTATGTGAGTATCGGATGACACATAGTGTATACCATAGCATATTATATGTAAGTATCGGATGACACAGAGTGTATTCCATAGCATATTATATGTAAGTATCGGATGACACAGAGTGTATTCCATAGCATATTATATGTATGTATGTATCGGATGACACAGAGTGTATTCCATAGCATATTATATGTATGTAGTTTCTTTTATGCTTTCCAATGAATGATAGAGATTTCTCAGTGAAAGACAACTAATTTTAAACAGTGAAATATAGCATTTTTTTTTTATAACATTGCGTTTCGTATTCCTGTGCGGTTAGATGTACTTTAGTAGTTTAGCTATTTTCTGACTATCATGAACAGTTAATTATTGAGTAATATATTCTAATAAATTTGTATTGTCTGTAGTTTTGAATATTGACAGCAAACAGAAATTAACTTAAACATTATAAAGGAACTATTTCCTATCCCTAACAGAAGTGGTTGTGCGGTTGTGCCACGTCGTGCAACGAGGCTTCAGACAGAGCAGTTAAGAGAATAAAACTATCAAAACAAATATTATATTAGCCAAAGTCATTGGAAATCATAAAAGAAAAAGATTTGTGTTTGTTATTGTAAGATAGGATTATAATGCATCTCGTCATCAACGAAATATGTATGTCCACTCCTGGCTAATAAACACAAATATCCTCTATTTCTTTATTTTAACATTACTATATAATTCCAATGTGCAGTTTTCACTTTATTTTATCATTACTGTATAATTCCAATGTGCAGTTTTCACTTTATTTTATCATTACTGTATAATTCCAATGTGCAGTTTTCACTTTATTTTATCATTACTGTATAATTCCAATGTGCAGTTTTCACTTTATTTTATCATTACTGTATAATTCCAATGTGCAGTTTTCACTTTATTTTATCATTACTGTATAATTCCAATGTGCAGTTTTCACTTATAGTACTATATTTTGATTGCATTTGGTTTGTATATATGTCGAGAGCCTCATGGTAGTTTAACTTTTCTTTAATGAGTTCTCTCGTAAAATAAAGTGTTCATTATTATTTTGTTTTTAATTAGTATTATAGCGTAACAGTGCAACAGTACGTAATTGATCCGTCCGTCTGAACACTCGCTTCTCACCAATATATCCAGGGTTCAATCCTCGGACAGGAAATTGTGTAAGACGGTACGGTGCAGATCGAACAGCTGGGTTTTCTCCGGGTACCCCGGTTTCCTACCACACGAAATACAACATATAGGCCTACGCCTTCACCCGCACCAACGGGAGTGATTAATATAAATAAATTGTTTCGCATTAATTGTACAATAAAGTTTATATAATTGAGATCATACCTTAGGAGGTGCCTAAAAATATCTTCCTTGCCACCAGGAAGGATGAGTAATTTGTCGGCCAGATGCAGTTGGTCAGCCAGCATAGATGCTAATTGAGAACTGCGCGATACAAGGACGTATGAATGAGCATCGATGCCCTCCACTGAATCGTCCAACAGAAGCTTGACATCACATCCTATCTCGTACTTCAGCATGTACAGATTACACTCGGTCAGAGATTTGTTGTCATGCCAGGACTCCTGAAACTAAGTAACGAGAGCATATAGTGAGCGTTACACGTATCTCGTGATTTACAATAGCGAGTTCGGGGAAAGCGCATCTAAGAATTCCTGATCATGAAGTATATTGATTGAATATCCAATAATTAACGCTTCAAACTCAAGCCGTATGCTAGCTGTATTTGGAAAATATTAAAGATTGGGGCCCTTTTCATTATGTGGAGGGCCAGTCACTAATTATGTGTTTGTATATACGTAAATAGGCAGAAGTGCATCCGCGGTCGAATGTAGTCCCAATAACTAATCTAGTTCATTTTTCTTTATGGTAAGCATGCATTTTCATGACAGGCAGTGTATAGTTTTTGTGTTTTTTAGAAATTATGTGACTTGAGAAGTCTTCAGACTAGCTGATGTGTAGAAAAGATGTTGTATAAGTGTTCAGGCCATTGCAAACTGAAGGTTGGTATACTGTATTACTTGCCGGAGGAATACAGTGTGTTAGCACAGTGACATTATTCACAGGTGAGCACTGGCTATGGGAAATATTATAATTGAAAGAGTTTTGCTCTTTTACAGTTTCATTTGAATACCTCTTCACAGTGGATGTGGTATCAGAAGAAATGAAAGATTGAAAATATAAATGAACATACTGTATGATTTTACTTTTTACTATGTATTTAATAGGCAATTTATTTGTTGATTTACAACCTAAGTTGATTATAATTGTTACATGCATGTATATATAGCAATAAAATATTATGAAATCCTTTTCATTATTAGTTTTACTAAGCTCTACATAGGGCTGACACACTAGTAATCGTGTAACCGCCCCTGGCTTGACACATTAATAATGAACATCTAGGATGTCCATATGCCAATGTAACCCCATGTAAACGACAGTGTCTACCCATTGTATGATAGTCCATACATATGACACGCTGACCCAACAGTGCACCTTATTAGAGTGGTAGAGCTACTAGGGTGTGTGCAGGATTCGATTCATTCGATTCTGTTCCGCGCCGCCGATTCGATTCGATTTATAGGCAAGGTATTTCTGTTCCGTGCCGCCGATTCGATTCGATTTATAGGCATCGGATTTCTGTTCCGTGCCGCCGATTCGATTCGATTCATAGGCAAGGGATTTCTGTTCCGCGTCGCCGATTCGATTTATAGGCAAGGGATTTCTGTTCCGTGCCGCCGATTAAATTAACACATTCAATACCAAGTAACTGACATGACTGGTACATGATATTTTTAGACAGAAATTACATTTGGACCAGTTCATTTATCAAAATGTGTAATTGCCAAAAAGTGCAGATCCTAAAAAGTGCGGATCCGGATGAGGCGGCTCGTCACGAGTCGGTTCATCTGGATCTACACTTTTTGACACGAGCCAGCTCATCTGGATCTACACTTTTTGTAGGCCTATTTAGAGGTTTGTAGTGTTGAAAGGGTCAACAGTAAAGAAATAAAACCCTTGCTGACGACGACTTCATATAAGTTGTAGCTTCCTATTTACAGCTACTATTGTTTTACAGGTGAATTACCTTAAATAACAATATAATGTCAGCATATGTGATGAAAGGATTAACACCAACAAAGGAGGAGGTGTATGATGGACCTGTAGTTCAGTGGTTAACACGTTGAACTGGTAATCCAGGCAGGTTCGATCACCCGTCTTGACACTAATAAAATTAACAATCAAACCGAGTTCTCGTGACGGTGCTTTACATCGCGCACTTAAAAGAACCAGAGGAGACTCTGGAATTGATCTCTGTCAGTATCATTGCACTATCCTCCAAATATCTAAAGTGACTAATCTCTTCAGGAGGCGTAGCTCACATGGGCAACAGTTAGCGACGATAAATAAACGTAAAACACACACAAGATGTATGCAGCCGACAGGAAAGATGGTGTTGGAAGAAATAAGGATTAACCTTCTTCATGCATACTATATTAGGAGGGTTATTCCGAGAATGTTGAAACTTGGTTCTTATAACTTTACATTGATATTACAAACGGAAACGTTAACATACCGTCCTGTAAAGCCAAAGTATTCGCAACTTATAGTACCATTGATGAATTCAGTTAATTGCTTGCTGTGTAACAATAACTGTGTTGCTACGTAACAATAACTGTGTTGCTACGTAACAATAACATTGATACATTGCTAGCTCATGCAGTTTTCCATGAGTACAAAGCACACTAGTTATAGGGACACAAGTAGGAACATTTATTTGAAAAAGATAGAAACGACCATGTGTTCAGGCAGACGACCATTTTCGCTCTCTGTAATGTACAATATTACTATACTCAATTCCAAAATAAAGTGTGCACTTTTGAATTTAGAATATTTCACTATTTAGAAGAGGTATCGGTTAGAAATTTCGCATAGTATACCTCAAGTATATTTGTCATCGATCAATTGCATAATCTGCCACGTGGTATGCAAACAATGTCAGTCCAGTCTGTGAGACTTGATTGCGCATGATTTGCACGTGCAGCCCGAGGAAAATATACATGTCACCGGAAACTTGTATTTGTGTAATCCTTATGTCTTACATAACGGTTAAATCACATTTGAGTTCATATTGGTACACAACGAACATGCCTAGATTGAGCGAAAATCAACATATCCAAGCATTAACAATGCTTGCCCGTGGTGACAACGTCACTGACGTGAGTAGGACGTTATGGTGCCACAGAAACACTATTATGCGCTTGCGCCAACGGTTCCAACAAACAGGTGGTGTAGCAGATCGCCGAAGAACTGGTAGACCAAGAGTAACGAATCGGCAAACGGACCGGTTTATTACGTTGACGCACCTGCGACGTCGTTTCCAAACAGCGTCTAGTACCGCGACACAGTATGCATCAACAGCAGAGGTGCGCACACAAGATACTGATCGAAAAAAAACACCAGATCTGCGATTAAAACAACTTTAAATGCATTATTGAATGTGACCTGATGCTTTGAGTACTTTTGCAACTTTGATTTTAGCACCGTCTCCTTTCTCGCAAATTTATAGGTTTCGGTTAAATAGGCGATGAGAAATCACAGAAAACAAAGTGCACACTTTATTTTGGAATTGAGTATATGTTTAAGCTCTAGCAACTTATATTAATCATCCTCGTTGGCGCGGAAGAAAGCGTATATGTGGTCATTCATGTGGGAGGAAACCGGAGTACCCGGAGAAAACCCACATGTCCGATATGGCGACCATCGTACCATATCATATAACGTCCCTGTCCGAGGATCGAACCCGGGTCGCATTGGTGAGAAGCGAGCGCGCTAACCACTGCGCTAATCGGATATTACTATGAATACTGCCATGTCATATTGACAACCGATTCCATACAAACTTGACACGGCATGATGAACAATATGCCTTGTTGTTGAGTGTGCACTAAATTATCGATAATATCGTTTGTTATAATTCTTTACAAAGCACACATTCATTATCGGAAAATGTGTAAAAACTGGTGTATGCACACTATGCCCTATATATTAAGACATTGTTTTCCTTTTTTATATTTAAGTTTATTTCACATCGCTTCCGGTTGCCCATTTGAGCGATAGGCAGTTTACCTAACAACACATTTCCTGGGCATGCTCCAGCGGTTAACCAGTACTTGGTGCACCAACCTCCTTAAGAAACTTTTCCATCATGCTGAGGCAGGTTTATATGGAATTCATTTGTCAAATTGTTAATGAAAAGTGATTCAATATAAATATTAATAAGAACACAGTTGGGACTAGTTTTAGTTTCTATATTGAACGGTGGTCTCCCTTTGTATGTTTAGAGGTTGGAGCCAAAATGTCATTAAGAAATCCATCCATGGGAAAACCTCATTTGTTCACATGAATCCAAGATGGCCGTCATACAGTGTCGAATATTGAAATGGACATGCAAAATAGAAGAATATTTGAAGTGACATTTCCACTTATTATCAGGATGCCCATTCATTTGGTGATATTTTAGAGACTTAGATATGACGGTTGTGCACAGTGGCCATTGTCTGTACCACATTGAACACATCTGTGATCATAATCTTGCCAATTTGGATCCAGAAATATTTGTATACATGTACAATTTCCACATTTAAATAAGCTGTTTATTTAGACCACACGCTTTCAATTATAATTGTTCAATTGTATTGTTACTCACAATCACAAGCTGGAATCTTGGTTAAATTCACAATTACCATGGATGCAATAGAATGACAGAAATAAAAACTAACACTGTTAGTTTATACAAATTTATTTTAGCTCGATTGCGAAGCAAGTTCTTTCAACTTATATTAATCACTCTCGAGACCTCATTCCAGATGTAATCCATCGCCACGAGGGAGAGAGAAGAGGCAACGTGGAATTTAAATGCCTTGCCGAAGGGCACAGTCGTAACGGCTCCAGCGGCGCTCGAACTAACACTGTTAAGATATCGCACTAGATAACTAGTACATATAGTCATACTTAGTTTAGCCAAATATTCCAAATCATTGAAAGTCATACCTTGCTTCGTCTCACCTTATATATCATGCACAAGTCTGATCTTGCTTCGTCTCACCTTATATATCACACACACGTCTGATCGTGCTTCGTCTCACCTTATATATCACACACACGTCTGATCTTGCTTCGTCTCACCTTATATATCACACACACGTCTGATCTTGCTTCGTCTCACCTTATATATCACACACACAAGTCTGATCTTGTTTCGTCTCACCTTATATCACACACACGTCTGATCTTGCTTCGTCTCACCTTATATATAATGCACACGTCTGATCTTGTTTCGTCTCACCTTATATATAATGCACACGTCTGATCTTGTTTCGTCTCACCTTATATATAATGCACACGTCTGATCTTGTTTCGTCTCACCTTATATCACACACACGTCTGATCTTACTTCGTCTCACCTTATATATCATGCACAAGTCTGATCTTGCTTCGTCTCACCTTATATATCACACACAAGTCTGATCTTGCTTCGTCTCACCTTATATATCACACACACGTCTGATCTTGTTTCGTCTCACCTTATATATCACACACACGTCTGATCTTGTTTCGTCTCACCTTATATATCACAAACACGTCTGATCTTGTTTCGTCTCACCTTATATATCACACACACGTCTGATCTTGTTTCGTCTCACCTTATATATCACACACACACGTCTGATCTTGTTTCGTCTCACCTTATATATCACACACACGTCTGATCTTGTTTCGCCTCACCTTATATCACACACATATGTCTGATCTTGTTTCGCCTCACCTTATATCACACACACATCTGATTTTGTTTCGCCTCACCTTATATCACACACATATGTCTGATCTTGTTTCGCCTCACCTTATATCACACACACACGTCTGATCTTGCTTCCTCTCACCTTATATCACACACGTCTGATCTTGTATCGCCTCACCTTATATCACACACATATTTCTGATCTTGTTTCGCCTCACCTTATATCACACACACGTCTGATCTTGTATCGACTCACCTTATATCACACATATGTCTGATCTTGTTTCGCCTCACCTTATATTACACACACGTCTGATCTTGTATCGCCTCACCTTATATCACACACATATTTCTGATCTTGTATCGCCTCACCTTATATCACACACATATTTCTGATCTTGCTTCGTCTCACCTTATATCACATACACGTCTGATCTTGTTTCGTCTCACCTTATTCACACACACACACACACACACACACGTCTGATCTTGTATCGTCTCACCTTATATCACACACACGTCTGATCTTGTTTCGTCTCACCTTATATATCACATACAAGTCTGATCTTGTTTCGTCTCACCATATATCACACACATACGTCTGATCTTGTTTCGTCTCACCTTATATTACACACACACGTCTGATCTTGTATCGTCTCACCTTATATCACACACACACGCACGCACGCCACGCACGCACGCACGCACGCACGCACGCACGCACGCACGCACGCACGCACGCACGCACGCACGCACGCACGCACGCACGCACGCACGCACGCACGCACGCACGCACGCACGCACGCACGCACGCACGCACGCACGCACGCACGCACGCACGCACGCACGCACGCACGCACGCACGCACGCACGCACGCACGCACGCACGCACGCACGCACGCACGCACGCACGCACGCACGCACGCACGCACGCACGCACGCACGCACGCACGCACGCACGCACGCACGCACGCACGCACGCACGCACGCACGCACGCACGCACGCACGCACGCACGCACGCACGCACGCACGCACGCACGCACGCACGCACGCACGCACGCACGCACGCACGCACGCACGCACGCACGCACGCACGCACGCACGCACGCACGCACGCACGCACGCACGCACGCACGCACGCACGCACGCACGCACGCACGCACGCACGCACGCACGCACGCACGCACGCACGCACGCACGCACGCACGCACGCACGCACGCACGCACGCACGCACGCACGCACGCACGCACGCACGCACGCACGCACGCACGCACGCACGCACGCACGCACGCACGCACGCACGCACGCACGCACGCACGCACGCACGCACGCACGCACGCACGCACGCACGCACGCACGCACGCACGCACGCACGCACGCACGCACGCACGCACGCACGCACGCACGCACGCACGCACGCACGCACGCACGCACGCACGCACGCACGCACGCACGCACGCACGCACGCACGCACGCACGCACGCACGCACGCACGCACGCACGCACGCACGCACGCACGCACGCACGCACGCACGCACGCACGCACGCACGCACGCACGCACGCACGCACGCACGCACGCACGCACGCACGCACGCACGCACGCACGCACGCACGCACGCACGCACGCACGCACGCACGCACGCACGCACGCACGCACGCACGCACGCACGCACGCACGCACGCACGCACGCACGCACGCACGCACGCACGCAGGCAACAAACATCTAGACACACAGACATGTATGTGATATTATAAGGTGAGGCGAAACAAGATCAGACGTGTGTGTGATATACGGTGAGGCGAAACAAGATTAGACTTGTGTGTTGTATAAGGTAAGGCGAAACAAGATCAGATTTGTGTATGATATAAGGTGAGACGAAACAAGATCAGACGTATGTGTGATATAAGGTGAGGCGAAGCAAGATCAAATGTGTGTGTGTGATATAACGTGAGGCGAAACAAGATCAGACATATGTGTGATATAAGGTGAGGCGAAACAAGGTCAGACATATGTGTGATATAAGGTGAGGCGAAGCAAGATCAGACGTGTGTGTGTGACATAAGGTGAGGCGAAGCAAGATCAGACGTGTGTGTGTGATATAACGTGAGGTGAAGCAAGATCAGACGTGTGTGTGTGATATAAGGTGAGGCGAAACAAGATCAGACTTGTATGTGATATAAGGTGAGACGAAACAAGATCAGACATATGTGTGATATAAGGTAAGGCGAAACAAGATCAGACATATGTGTGTGATATAAGGTGAGGCGAAACAAGATCAGACGTGTGTGTGATATAAGGTGAGACTAAACAAGATCAGACGTATGTGTGTGATATATGGTGAGACGAAACAAGATCAGACTTGTATGTGATATATAAGGTGAGACGAAACAAGATCAGACGTGTGTGTGTGTGTGTGTGTGTGTGTGTGTGTGTGTGTGTGTGTGTGTGTGTGTGTGTGTGTGTGTGTGTGTGTGTGTGTGTGTGTGTGTGTGTGGTGTGTGTGTGTGTGTGTGTGTGTGTGTGTGTGTGTGTGTGTGTGTGTGTGTGTGTGTGTGTGTGTGTGTGTGTGTGTGTGTGTGTGTGTGTGTGTGTGTGTGTGTGTGTGTGTGTGTGTGTGTGTGTGTGTGTGTGTGTGTGTGTGTGTGTGTGTGTGTGTGTGTGTGTGTGTGTGTGTGTGTGTGTGTGTGTGTGTGTGTGTGTGTGTGTGTGTGTGTGTGTGTGTGTGTGTGTGTGTGTGTGTGTGTGTGTGTGTGTGTGTGTGTGTGTGTGTGTGTGTGTGTGTGTGTGTGTGTGTGTGTGTGTGTGTGTGTGTGTGTGTGTGTGTGTGTGTGTGTGTGTGTGTGTGTGTGTGTGTGTGTGTGTGTGTGTGTGTGTGTGTGTGTGTGTGTGTGTGTGTGTGTGTGTGTGTGTGTGTGTGTGTGTGTGTGTGTGTGTGTGTGTGTGTGTGTGTGTGTGTGTGTGTGTGTGTGTGTGTGTGTGTGTGTGTGTGTGTGTGTGTGTGTGTGTGTGTGTGTGTGTGTGTGTGTGTGTGTGTGTGTGTGTGTGTGTGTGTGTGTGTGTGTGTGTGTGTGTGTGTGTGTGTGTGTGTGTGTGTGTGTGTGTGTGTGTGTGTGTGTGTGTGTGTGTGTGTGTGTGTGTGTGTGTGTGTGTGTGTGTGTGTGTGTGTGTGTGTGTGTGTGTGTGTGTGTGTGTGTGTGTGTGTGTGTGGTGTGTGTGTGTGTGTGTGTGTGTGTGTGTGTGTGTGTGTGTGTGTGTGTGTGTGTGTGTGTGTGTGTGTGTGTGTGTGTGTGTGTGTGTGTGTGTGTGTGTGTGTGTGTGTGTGTGTGTGTGTGTGTGTGTGTGTGTGTGTGTGTGTGTGTGTGTGTGTGTGTGTGTGTGTGTGTGTGTGTGTGTGTGTGTGTGTGTGTTGTGTGTGTGTGTGTGTGTGTGTGTGTGTGTGTGTGTGTGTGTGTGTGTGTGTGTGTGTGTGTGTGTGTGTGTGTGTGTGTGTGTGTGTGTGTGTGTGTGTGTGTGTGTGTGTGTGTGTGTGTGTGTGTGTGTGTGTGTGTGTGTGTGTGTGTGTGTGTGTGTGTGTGTGTGTGTGTGTGTGTGTGTGTGTGTGTGTGTGTGTGTGTGTGTGTGTGTGTGTGTGTGTGTGTGTGTGTGTGTGTGTGTGTGTGTGGTGTGTGTGTGTGTGTGTGTGTGTGTGTGTGTGTGTGTGTGTGTGTGTGTGTGTGTGTGTGTGTGTGTGTGTGTGTGTGTGTGTGTGTGTGTGTGTGTGTGTGTGTGTGTGTGGTGTGTGTGTGTGTGTGTGTGTGTGTGTGTGTGTGTGTGTGTGTGTGTGTGTGTGTGTGTGTGTGTGTGTGTGTGTGTGTGTGTGTGTGTGTGTGTGTGTGTGTGTGTGTGTGTGTGTGTGTGTGTGTGTGTGTGTGTGTGTGTGTGTGTGTGGTGTGTGTGGTGTGTGTGTGTGTGTGTGTGTGTGTGTGTGTGTGTGTGTGTGTGTGTGGTGTGTGTGTGTGTGTGTGTGTGTGTGTGTGTGTGTGTGTGTGTGTGTGTGTGGTGTGTGTGTGTGTGTGTGTGTGTGTGTGTGTGTGTGTGTGTGTGTGTGTGTGTGTGTGTGTGTGTGTGTGTGTGTGTGTGTGTGTGTGTGTGTGTGTGTGTGTGTGTGTGTGTGGTGTGTGTGTGTGTGTGTGTGTGTGTGTGTGTGTGTGTGTGTGTGTGTGTGTGTGTGTGTGTGTGTGTGTGTGTGTGTGTGTGGTGTGTGTGTGTGTGGTGTGTGTGTGTGTGTGTGTGTGTGTGTGGTGTGTGTGTGTGTGTGTGTGTGTGTGTGTGTGTGTGTGTGTGTGTGTGTGTGTGTGTGTGTGTGTGTGTGTGTGTGTGTGTGTGTGTGTGTGTGTGTGTGTGTGTGTGTGTGTGTGTTCCTCGTATGAAACATATAGACACATCCAGATTCGAACCTACACCGATGAGGGACAATCGATTTGAAGTCAACGATTTAACAACTATAACGTAGAGATATGCTGTTTGCAATGTTGTGCTTATGTGATACAACAACAAGCGAAACAGACCGACGTTTCACAGGCTAGCTCTGACGTTTCGTTTGTTTTACGTTTATTTATCGTCGCTACCGGTTGCCCATTTGAGCGACGTCTCCTGAAGAGTTTAGTCATTTTAGATTGTTGGAGGATAGTGTAATGATACAGACAGAGACCCATTCCAGACTCTCCTCTGGTTCTTTTACGTGCACGGTGTAAAGCACCGACACGAGTCCTCGGCTTAACGTCACATCTGAAAGATTTGTAATTTTATTAGGGCCAGACGGGGGGTCGAACCGGCGATCCCTGGATTACCAGTCCAGCGTGTTAACCACTGGACTACAGATCCGTCTGTTAGCACTGACGGAATTAGTTACGGGTAGTCATAGCATACTTCAGGAATATTTGCTCCAGGGTATGCATGAGTGAACAGCTTTTTGCGGCAACTATGATCGCTGGTGTTTGCTAACAATAACACTGAATAAAGTCTAGTTTGTTTCCTATTTCCATTCACTTTCGGTGTCTTAGACATGTTTTCCTAGATACGATCTAAGAGGTTAACCATTACTAAAAAACTAAAAATACTAATTAAAGCCTCACTGTGGTATGTAATTATTGTATGATTTCATAATAAACCTAATTAACGCATCACTGTGGTATGTAGTTATTGTATGATTTCATTATAAACTTAATTAATTCCTCACTGTGGTATGTAATTATTGTAGGATTTCATAATAAATTTAATTAATTCCTCACTGTGGTATGTAGTTATTCTATGATTTCATTATAAACTTCATTAATTCCTCACTGTGGTATGTAGTTATTGTATGATTTCATAATAAACTTAATTAATTCCTCACTGTGGTATGTAGTTATTGTATGATTTCATTATAAACTTATTTAACGCATCATTGTGGTATGTAGTTATTGTATGATTTCATAATAAACTTCATTAATTCCTCACTGTGGTATGTAGTTATTGTATGATTTCATAATAAACTTCATTAATTCCTCACTGTGGTATGTAGTTATTGTATGATTTCATAATAAACTTAATTAATTCCTCACTGTGGTATGTAGTTATTGTATGATTTCATAATAAACTTCATTAATTCCTCACTGTGGTATGTAGTTATTGTATGATTTCATAATAATCTTAATTAACGCATCATTGTGGTATGTAGTTATTGTATGATTTCATTATAAACTTAATTAATTCCTCACTGTGGTATGTAGTTATTGTATGATTTCATTATAAACTTAATTAAGTCCTCACTGTGGTATGTAGTTATTGTATGATTTCATTATAAACTTAATTAAGTCCTCACTGTGGTATGTAGTTATTGTATGATTTCATTATAAACTTAATTAAGTCCTCACTGTGGTATGTAGTTATTGTATGATTTCATTATAAACTTAATTAAGTCCTCACTGTGGTATGTAGTTATTGTATGATTTCATTATAAACTTAATTAAGTCCTCACTGTGGTATGTAGTTATTGTATGATTTCATTATAAACTTAATTAATTCCTCACTCTGGTATGTAATTATTGTATGATTTCATTATAAACTTAATTAATTCCTCACTGTGGTATGTAGTTATTGTACGATTTCATTATAAACTTATTTAACGCATCATTGTGGTATGTAGTTATTGTATGACTTGTATTTAAGCTTGACGAATTCTATGTTGTTGTATGTATTTTTTGTATTTATATTTTGTATGTATTTCATTTTCAACTTATTTAATGTATCGCTGTAGCCAGATATCCTTCTTTATCCTGTACATGGACCTGCGCCTTGGGAGGTGACGGTCACAAATGACCTAAGCTACCGAAAAGCTGTTGTAAAATATGTTGACATAAAAGCTGATGTGTAGTAAAATGAGTTTAGAATTTACCTTAATTCTGTCACCAGTGGTTACTTGTTTAGGCACTGGCTTTGATTTCGGCGCTTGCTTCCATTCAGGCTTTGTCTTTGGTTCTGGCTTTGACTTCCCTTTCGGCTCTGGCTCGGGCTGAGGATCGACATGACCCTCATCATCATCATCATCAGTATCATCATCAGCAGCAGCAGTATCAGAATCAGCATCAGCATCACTGCATATTAGTGCAGGCGATGGTGTTTGCCAATGGCTCACATTCGCCATGGTTGATGGCGCCGGCGTCGGAGGAACAAGGATACTTCCAGGTCTGTCGTCTGGTGCCGATTTAGTAGCAATGGGGTTAGCTTCGTTTTCTCTTTTGTTCTGGTCATCATCAAGTGCATACGAATTATCCGGATTTAGGGGCAGGCCAGCGGCATGGCGTTCATCCTTCAGCCTGTCTAAAAGGCTAACGTTAGGTGTATGAAATCGACGTCTGCGTCTGAGTTTGTTGACCGCTCTTCTGACCGTCTTGTCCACATTGGTTACGTGGTCTTCATGCATGGCAAGGCCTGAAAGGAACATGTATATTCAAATATATATTTAATGAATGTTGCTAGTTTTGCTGTTTAGTACACAGGCTGACGTAACAGTACATTGATAGTATAATTTGGGCTGAAATATGATGCTAAAGAACAAATAACAATAATGCTTTATGTCGTCTATAAACATGTTTATTTGTTTCTATTTTTTTTCAGCCCCAATTATATTTTCAAAGCACTGTTGCGCCCGCAAGTGGCTTAGCACTGTGATTGGTGAACACGTACAGTATGCACAGGGAGGGTTAGTGTAGATTCACCTGCTAATTTATAGAAGAATTATTATGAAGTGTCTATTGTCTAAAACATATTAGTGTTAAGCCGTGGGGCCGAGTGGTTGAGGTCGGTGACTTCAAAACAATTACCCACTCACCACTGCATGCTCGAATCACACTGGGCTGTCGAATTCCATCAAGTGAGGAAGATATTCAGCTGGATTGGGGAAGGTCAATGGTTATACCTGGTTGCACGACCGTGCCTGAACTATCTATCTGCTCCTTACAATAACTTGGTGGGCAGCACAGTTTAAGTAAGCGCATATGGGGCTTTAAACCATTATCCGAGCGGTGTTGCGGTTGAACCAAGATGGTATGTAATTGACTAGCAAGCACTTAGATATATAAGATCCGTCGTGTAGTACAGATTTGTAAGCCAAAGCGCTCATCACTCATTACTGAGGTACACACTGAATACATACACTATATTAGAATTTACTTATATAATGGATATATAACTCACCTCTAAGATGTTGTTCTTATTTTAAAAGTCCAAATGGCTATGTTAAATAAATTCTTGGAATGAGAAACATGGATAAAACAGGCATAATTGAATCACTCCTGTGAATATGCTCGGCGAATTTCATAGACATGTCACGTATCTGTAGATTATTTTCATTACAATTCTTATTCCATGTCATACCTTCTCGAATGGTTGCTATAGTGTTGTGAGAAACATTAGCCAGTTACTGCCCCTGACTAGTCATATAATTAGATTGGTCTTCCTAATTGATGTCCTCTGTTTTTATTGTTGTTTCACCACATGCTATCCATTTTCGTCCGGGTTCTCATCTTATAATTATTAAATTATTAAATAACGACAAATAACCTACAGCATGTACAATTGATACCTTACTGTAAACATTGGTTATCAATTATTAAACATTCATCCTATCACAACACCTAGTTAGAAAACAACAGCCAAAACAAAGGATTCCAACTAAAAGGACAATATACATTTCGGGATAAATCGGCCTTTATCTGTCAAGGGAGGTAATAGTCTTTCGTTAAACTGACATACTTATGAGCTCATATATCAACATTGTGTCGATCTGACATATTCGAGGAAACTGTACCAGGTCTGTCATATTCGAAGACACTGTACCCGGTCTGTCATATTCGAGGAAACTGTACCCGGTTTGTCATATTCGAGAAAACTGTATCAGGTTTGTCATATTCGAAGAAACTGTACCCGGTCTGTCATATTCGAGGAAATTGTACCCGGTCTGCCATATTCGAGGAAGCTGTACCCGGTTTGCCATATTCGAGGAAACTGTACCCTGTCTGTCATATTCGAAGAAACTTTACCCGGTCTGTCATATTCGAGGAAATTGTACCCGGTCTGCCATATTCGAGGAAATTGTACCCGGTCTGCCATATTCGAGGAAATTGTACCCGGTCTGCCATATTCGAGGAAATTGTACCCGGTCTGCCATATTCGAGGAAATTGTACCCGGTCTGCCATATTCGAGGAAATTGTAACAGGTCTGTCATATTCGAGGAAATTGTACCCGGTCTGCCATATATTATTTGTTGAAAATCTGTACCCAGATCATCACCCTTAACTACTTTCGAGTGGGAGGAAACGGGACTACCCGGAGACAACCCACCTGTTCGATCTAGCGATCACCGTACCATCTCACATTGCATTGGTGAGAACCGAGCATCGGACAACCGATGTTATATAAGACTGTGGTAGGCTTTGAAGGTAGAGGATAAATTGAACGTCTAGATTTTAGGATAAATCGAACCTCTCGATTTAATGGATAAATCGAACTTCTAGATTCAATGGATAAATCGAACCTCTCGATTTAATGGATACATCGAACTTCTAGATTAAATGGATAAATCGAACTTCTAGATTCAATGGATAAATCGAACTTCTAGATTTATAAGAAAAATCGAACTTCTCTAGATATATAGGATACGTCGAACTTCTAGATTTTATGGATAAATCGAACTTTTAGATTTATAAGATAAATCGAACTTCTAGATGTATCATGCACAGCGATCATACTGTTGTTGTGCTAGCGTACACGAATTCGTAGCACGCATTCCGAACTGTGAATGTGCTTATTAAAATACACATGGAACTCATGCAATATTCACCGAGTAGATAAGTAGTCACCATACCACAGATGATGCATAACCATTTATTATCTCATGAGGGTTGAAAGGTATACATAATTTATAACAAACTCCATGACTGAATGCAAGAGTTGAATATGTGATCAGTAGAATGACAATATATACAATTGTTTTTTGTTATATGATGGGCACTCATAACAAACATATAATCATTCAAAACACGTACATTCAAGTAAATGAAATAGTTCGTGTTCTCTAAAAATGGCATGACTATATAGAATGTGTTCCGAAATCCGAATTATTGATCAAGTTTAGGTTTATATGTGGAATGAATGCGAGTAATAATGTCGACAGTTACATAGGTGTTGTTTTGCATTTGGATTATAATATTTCTGTTGAATCTGTTTCTCAGAATGCCAGTCGTGGGCTTGTTAATTGCAAGATGTAAAATAATGGACTGTGCCCTAATACAGAATATTAGATATATATTATCAAAGCTGGTATTCGTCTATTAATAATTCAGGGAGGTTAGAGACATACTGTTTGTTTAAACACTCGTTCAGTTTTGAAAAACATTTAGACTTTATTAACCCATTTCATTCTGGATACATTTAAAGACTTTTGCAAACAACATAGATCCATATCAGCTGCAGCGTGACGCTGCATGCTGATCAGGATCTATGTTGTTTGCTACACAGCCAAGTGCCTTAGCAAGATCATTTGAATAGCAAAAAGCATAGAGCCTGGTCAGAGGGCACGTTCCGTGGCGGTTGATCTGGCTCCATGTTCTTTGTAAATACTGTTTGAACGGTATCCAGAATGAAATAGGTTAAAGAAGACAGATTTAGAATGGCGGTGACAAAATTCCGAACTTTATCCCATGATTTAGCTATCGAACGTGGAAGATATCAATGCATACCCAGAAATCAAAGAATATGTATATATTGCAATACAGGCATGATAGAAAGTGAATATCATTTCCTTCTTATATATCCGAAATTTAGAGATCTTAGACAGAAATATCTAAAACATTATTACTATACATGGCCAACTATTAATAAATTCACTAATTTAATGTCACAAAAATCAAACACCATTGTTAGAAATTTAGCAAATACATATATTTCGCAAATGTATGTAGAAACTAAAATTAGTATAAGCAGAGAGTATATTAACATCTTGCTCTTTTGTAAATCCATGTCGTTACCTACATGTATACATGTACTTGCTATAGACATTGTATGAATGTTTAATGTAATACAGGTATTGTTGATATGATGTTTTTGCAAAGTTGTACGATTTGGTCGTGTGAGCTATGATCAATTACAATGCGCCCTTGTGTGTGGGGGGGGGGGGTCGATCATAGGTTCGCCACATGCAGCTCTTATATATATATACATGTACGCGGTCAACCCGTACCATAGTCAACGCGACAGTCCCATTTAGGCTAATCACGTGACTGCCTTTATACAATTTTATACATATTTAGTTTAGCTCGATTGCGAAACAAGTTCTTACAACTTATATTAATAACTCTCCAGACCTCGTTCCTGATGGAATCCATCGCCACGAGGGAGAGAGAAGAGGTAATGTGGAATTGAAATGCCTTGCCTAAGGGCACAATCGTAACGGCTCCAGCGGGGCTCGAACTCTGGACATTTCGCACCTGAAGCGAACTAGCATCCACTGCGCTATCACGACTTCCACCGCCTTTGACCAATGGAAAGGATAGAATTGAGTGGAAGATGCACTAATTTTAATTAGAATGTCGAGCATGCAAAAACACACAACAAAGATGAGGCCATTGTCCACATAAAGCATGTAGGTAGAATCAACGACAAATAGGGGGTTCATACTAAATGTCAGTGGGTCAGTGGGTCAGATCAGCGGGTCAGCGGGTCAGTGGGCTATTCTCGAATTAGTATAGACACATTATGCAGGAACAGTCTTACATTGCAGACGGTGTTACGAAGACTGGAAGTGCGTCATTGAACCCAAACAGTATATCCTCATTCGTTGAGGACGTCCGGATACAAGATCTTGTCACAAAATCGAATCAAGACTACTACCGTAACTGTAGTATTATATATAGGTAATGTCTCCAATTTGATACTCCTTCTTTTTAGAAGATTTAGAAATGTTGTTGACTCTAGTTTATTAGTTTCTACAAATTTATTTTAGCTCGATTGCGAAACAAGTTCTTTCAACTTCTATTAATCACTCTCGAGACCTCATTCCTGATGGAATCCACCGCCATGAAGGATAGAGAAGAGGCAATGTGGAATTTAAATGCCTTGCCTAAGGGCACAATCGTAACGGCTCCAGCGGGGCTTGAACTCCGGACTTTTCGCACCCGAAGCGACTCTAGACTCTGTTGTCTCTAGTATAACCTTAGATGATATTACATTTATATTTATGTTGTTTGCGGAAAATATTGTAATTGTATGTAAGTCACCAATAATTTATATATGATTTACGGATGGGGATTAAAGGTGAACGTTGGTAAAAGTAATATAATAGTGCTAAGAAATAGAGGACCAGTGAGAAATAAGGAACAATGGTTTCACAACAACGTTCCTTTAGAAATTGTTAATAAGTTTAGTTATTTAGGTACTGTGCTTATCTATACTCACTGTCTGGTAGTGTCATTCTAAATCTAGAGTATTTAGCTAGTAAAGGATTGAAAACATTAAATATGTTACTATGCATACGCCAAACCCCAATTAAAATCGGTATTGCCCTTGGTATTTCCAACTGTGTATATGCAATATAATGTTATGCTGCTCCATTATATATATCTAGATTGATGCTAACGCACTGTATGAATAATGTACAATGGTTGAGATGGATATAGGAAATCTCAAAATTTAAAATATTTATATTTTCAGCTGTATAGAGGCAATCTATTGTTAATGATGCCACATATATATTAAAGTTTAAACTTTATTTATTTTACAACAATTGCGACGCAAGTTCTAACAACTTATATTAACCACTCTCGTTGGCGCGGATGAAAGCGTATATGTGGTCATTCGTGTTGGAGGAAACCGGAGTACCCGGAGAAACCCATCTGTCCGATCTGGCGACCACCGTACCATCTCACATACTTTCCGGTCCGAGGATCGAACCCGGTCGCATTGGTGAGAAGCGAGCGCGCCAACCACTGCGCAAATCGGACATATATATATATATCTAGGTTGGTGCTAGCGTACCGTATTAAGAATGTGCATAAAATAAGACCATTTGTATATAATGAGTTTGATATTGAATAGTATTTATATATTTATATTTTCGGCAGTATATAGGCAATATATTTGTTTGCCATGCCACTTATATATATCTAAATATTAAAATACAATATATGAGAAGTCATTTTCAATATTTGTGACAATACCTACTCAGCCAATCAGTTCATGTATCAATAACTCTTAAGGGCTTCCCTACACTTTTTCAACCAATCCCAGACCACCATATCAATAACACCGTCTGACCTAAAGACAATTTGTTTTGGCATTTCATTTAATATAAAAGATATATACCATTACAATGAACATTTCTGCACATAAATATGACTTTCTTATGTCTTCCACATCACCATTGCACAGCACATGCCTTCAAATGGGACACTATGCAGTGTGCTTAACATAGACTGTTGGCCATTTTTGCAATAGAACTCTAAATAAGACATTTATAATGTCGTCACATATTAATCTTTACACTAACAGTGTAATATTTCTCATGAATATATGAAATAATGTCTGCATGAGACAGACATACCACATTTATAGTATTAGATAAGACATTGTGGTGATTAGAGACAATTATTTTACCCCACCCCCCTGCAAAACAAGGGTTTGTTGAAGAATGGAACTAAATCTTGCACCAGGAAGCTACTGAAAGGAAATACTTATTTGCATGGAGCACAAAAAATGTCACACAGGTAAAAAGGAAGACAACAAACATGGCAAATGATGGTCATTACAAATGCTGAGTGGGTCAGGCAGCTTACTGTAGGTCACATGACAGTAAGAAATGGCAGAAAAGTAACTACAATATGCATTTAACTTCAGCTAGTGTGTCTTAAACAAGCACTGTGAGAGGACTACAACTGTGCATTGCCTCTTGAAATATGACATTTCATCTTAGGGAGGTGAAGTTTGTTGCAAATATTAATAAATTACTGAAATATAACCACTCAAAGGCAATGAATATGCATATTTGTGCCATATATTTTACTGAAATTCTTTTTGTGAGGCCCTTGATATCTACTGGAACCAATTGCAAGCTTGTTTCAATTAAACAACACTATTTCCTGAAAAAATCAATTTTAACCATAACATACTCACACTGAAGGACAGAGATATCAATTATAAAGTATTAACACTAATAAAGGGAGGTAATTTGAACATAACAGCCTGCTTATAGGTTCCTATATGCCATTATTTACTCAGTACAATGAATTATTTATCATTTTTTGGGTTCATTTTATATCAGGCAATGTAAAATGACCACTTTCATTGTTTAACTGCATTCACATTGGGCTTATTGTGCCATAATAGGCATCTTTAGTGAAGTTTCAATAAATCAAATCCAATGTTGTAGGTCTGAACCACCATAGTAATTCTTATCAACAGTAATTAGAATGAAAGCTCCCTGGAAAATTGCACCACAATAAGTACTGCGAAGGAAACCGACACATTTTAACATGCGCACATGGAACCTAGGTGGCAGAATTTGCGACATATGTTGCTGAAGCCATTTATTGACTCGCGTTATGTGAAAAACTGCATTTCTCCAGACCCTACTGTTGTATGTATTAGGAACCCCTTTGAATTATTATTTAAGCTTAAAATGGTTCTTAATGTACACCATGAAGTAATTCCCAACTTGATAAACTAGTATATGTGATTCAGATTTTGCAAATATCTCAGCACAGTCTTTGTATCACAGAGAATAAGGACTAATCTTCATTGTAAACAATACATAAACACCTCAGAACTATGTTATGTAACACCCTGTCTGGGCTCGTATTGCATAGCTACCTATTGTTTCCAGCACTCACACATTCAAATCATACTGCCGGGCAGTTAATCAAGCTATACATTGAAAATAAGCCTCTCCCAGGCAGCATTTTGGTGTGTAGTACTTTTCAAATAACATCATTCTTTACATTGTCCTTTAGGTCAGACACCGCTATTGCAATTTCCATAGGCCACCATTATAACACACAGTGCCATTAGATTTTCCCCAACAATAGTTTGGCACAAAAGAGAGTAATTTTCAACAGAATGGCCTTTGAGCCACAGGAAAATGTCAAATTTCAATGGGGTTGACCAATTGCGGTTTTTTTTTTTCCCACTAAAGGCACCCACCCCCTACTCTGAAGGTAATTTGGTGGTGAATGTTGCACTGACACCTGCATTTATAATATGCTGTTTATTTGTCACCAAATAGTCTGCAAATATTTTTAAATATTCCAAAATGCAGCTCATATATTGTATTTTAATATTTAGAAGTCATTTTCAATATTTGTGACAATACCTACTCAGCCAATCAGTTCATGTATCAATAACTCTTAAGGGCTTCCCTACACTTTTTCAACCAATCCCAGACCACCATATCAATAACACCGTCTGACCTATAGAATGAATTTGATATTGAATAATATAGAGAGAAAATCGCGAAATTGTGCGCGCGCCATTTTAAAATAAGTCCAACCAAGGAGAACAATTCTTATATATAATACTTAGTATTTCATTTTATCCTATTTTGTGTTAGTGTATATCATTTGCTGCTGTTTTATTTGTTTGCTTTGAGTTAAAGTAGCACCAACAGCTTAGATCAAATGGCGGCTCTCCAGCTTGTGGAGGAACACCTTGTGTGCGACAGCAGTATTGCGGGCACGACGGGCACCCGGGTAGAACCACCGACCTAACGCAAGCCAGTGGAATTCGAACCAACAGCGGCGAGGGGCAAATGTTTTGAAGGAAACTGCCTTAACTACGTTGGCACGTTGTTGCTGTAAATAATTGAAAAATAAAATATGCTTATCCTAACTGTGATTTATCGAACAATGCCGCTGGTATAAAGACACACCTATATCTCATTAGGCTCCATGCAGACGGATCTGTAGTCCAGTGGTAACACGCTGGACTGGTAACCCAATGATCGCAGGTTCCATCCCACGTCTGACCCTAATACAAATTCGTTCACATGGGACTTTAATCCGAGGTCTCGTGTCGGTGCTGTACACCGTGCACGTACACAACTAGAGGAGACCCTGCAATAGGTCTCTGTCTGTATCATTGCACTATCCTCCACAAATCTAAAATGACTAATCTCTTCAGGAGGCGTCGCTCATATGGGAAACTGGTACCGACGATAAATAAACGTAAAACACACAATTAGGTTCCATTAGCCGATTCTAATAAACTATCCGATTAGCGCAGTGGTTAGCGGCTCGCCTCTCACCAGTGCAACCCGGGTTCGATCCTCGGACCGGGAAGTATGTGAGATGGTACGGTGATCGCCAGATCAGACAGGTGGCTTTTCCCCGGGTACTCCGAATACACCGGTTTCCTCCCACACGAATGGTCACATTTACGCTTTCATCCGCGCCAACGAGAGTGATTAATATATTAAGTTGTTAAACTTGCTTCCCAATCGTTGTAAAATAAATAAAGTTTAAACTAATAAACAATGAAACATCATATTCTGTCATATAATCTCAACATATGAACCTCCGCATTTTATTTTATATTGAATATAGTTTATGTTTGGTTTAAACATATTTTATTTATCGAGATAAACATGACATATAACATCTGTACATATAACATTCATACAATACAATTATCAAGACAAGTGGATTGAATTTTTTGAGCGAACTCCAGCTTTTACTGGTGGAGGAAGACCCCGGGTGCCCCTCCGTGCAGTATTTCAGGCACGGGTGGGTACCCGGGTAGAACCATCGACCTTCCGCAAGCAAGCTGGCTAGCTTCCTCACATGAAACTCATAGAACCCAGTGGGATTCGAACCTGCAGCGGTGAGGGGCAAGTGATTTGCAGTCAACGACCTTAACCACTAGGCCACGGGATTGAATTGAAAGCTACAGGAGCTTATATAGTTTATGTTTGAGCGCAGGTTAAATACAATCATTATTTGCTCTTTCTCCAATGATCCCTAATAATGAAAAAATTACTTAAAGGCCTGCAGGTTGACCTATATTTGACCTTAAACACACGAGGAATAGCGGTACAAATCTGACGGTCGACGCACTAAACACACGAGGAATAGCGGTACAAATCTGACGGTCGACGCACATCGTATTTGCCACATGAGAGGCCCTGCATGGTATACATCTAATACATGAGCACCACTTATATCTATTATGACCCACGTACATATCAGAGGTTATAAATTGCTGAAATTGAAGTTCTGTATTTTTATAGTACTTACAACTGGTATAAACAATTCAACTCCACTTAATAAGGCTGGTTGCGCGGGTTAGGCAGCCAGTTCCTACATTGCTGTACCACACATTCAGGCATCAGTTCCCTCTTATGCCAAGTACAGTCTCCTCTTCTAGCCGCTACTTTTCTCTCTATATATCTGACATCTTTCCATGCGCCACAATTATATAGCATTGCCCAAAACCTCCTGTATAGAAGCTTTCTCTCATGTGAATTTAGATTATGCGGTGGACGATTATTAGCAGGCCACCAAAGTTGTTTGTTCTGTTCATTTATTATGCAAGGGGAACACAAGCACAGTGGACACTCAGCAACACCTTCAGCATGCTGAGGCATAGGGGGAGGTACGTAAGCAGCCTCTGCAACGGGCATGGCGGTGGCTGTTTCTTCTATTTCCATCTCTACGTCCCAGTTCTTATTTTGCAAGAAAGTCAGCAATTCTTTTCTCTGCTCATCAGTTACATACATTGTTATTTTACTCAATGGCATCTTGTAGAAATCGGCAGAATATGTGTAATACTCGTATGTTCAAGAGATTATAATTATAATATTATACATGTACTCATAGCATTCACTGTGATTATTATGTAGCATCAATATCGGTAAACACACACTGACACAGAGAAATATTTAAAATATAACAGAAAACTTGCGAATAATACTGTAGATATATAATTAAATGAAGTATGAAGGTTACCATATAACGAACACATATAGTTTATTCATATAAATACATACATATTATATACATGCATACAAATTATCAGTCTCAGTGATTACGCTACGGCTGATGAGGCACCTACATAACATGTAATCTATGTCCCTGGGCTGATCTGGATTATGTAGTTTGAATACTCATAACTATCAATTTTCTTTACAATCAATAATATACGTTTACTTAAATTGTCAGGGCCTCATTTTGACTAATTCTCAGCTCACAGAGTGATCGTGCATATTAACCGTTAGAAAATACCTACATACGCCAAATTATACTGAATGTACTGCTACATTGTTGATACAAGCCACTAATCACATGGAACAGGTAGTAAAGTATAAATCTTTACAATTGGACGGGGTCAAACTGCAGGCCTTTAAATATAAAAGTTATACCCTTTGGTGGCCTCATTACCTACAATGGACTGGTTCTTTATTGGTCTAATAAACAAGTCATTGATCCCTATGTACATGTTTAACGTTATTGTAATATGCTATTGTCTCTTATAATTCTGTTTATACTAATTTACTTTAGCTCGATTGCGAAACAAGTTCTAATAACTTATATTATTACTCTCGAGACCTCATTCCTGACGCCACGAGGGAGAGAGAAGAGGCAACGTGGAATTTAAATGCCGTGCCTAAGGGCACAATCGTAACGGCTCCAGCGGGGCTCGAACTCCGGACCTTTCGCACCTGAAGCGAACTTATAAGCCCCATTTGTAGAATGGCTATATGCAATGTATGTGTTATAATATAAATTGAAATGTATGTACTGTACATAGATGAGACTGAAATAAAGATATAATATATATTATACAACTTGAAGATTTCCGCAAAGGCAATATATTATATATTCCAAACTGTTACCCCATTGGTGGCACCGGACTTACAATCCTCACGGACTTACGGGCTCACGCTACACGGTGTCTTAACATAATTGACATCCCCGTAAGAACTGAAAGTTGCGCATGCGCATAATGGTCTATAATGATACATCTTAGAGGCCATGAGGAATGAGAGACATTCGCTTTATTTTCAATAGTTGTGCTAATTATCAGTATTATGTGACATGTATGAACCTATAGATATTTATAAAGTGTGTCTGTGAAGGGGATTTTCCAATGTCTATATAGATTACTCCGGTGTATGCTTTATCCTTGCTTACCGGATACGAATACACGCGGTCAATTGATGGAACAGCCTACTTTATTGACATAGATCTAGCTAAATGAGGTAAATAATTATATTAGAAATCTACTGTTTGGTTTTATTTTTTTTATTAATTGAAGCAGTTATCACATTCCATTATTCAGTAATGATGTTAGTGACTTGTTTGTAGCGGTTGTCACTGTGTTATCAGTTGTAATTTGACTGTAAATGTTTCGAAACTCCGAAACCACACACTGGCTCATTTTTCAACCCAATTTAACACAAATCTACATGAGCTTTGTACAGGTAAAGTTTTATCCCAAATTAATGTGACAATTAACACACATTATGTCATTTTCAGTTTTGCTTTGTACAAATAACTGAATAATGCACACTATTTTAATTTTGTTTACAAAGATGATCAAATGACACGGTCCCTAGAACAGGTTGGAGAACAGTCCAGAACAAGCTATAAGGGCGAAGAAGAAGAAGGGCGACAAAAACGAAGCCAAAAACTACAGAGGTATTACCGTATTACCCGTATTACTGAAAATACTAGAGTATACTGTTCGTGAAAAGATAAGACCGGTAATAGACCCACAGCAAAGCACTTTACAAAGAGGGTTTACAAAAAAGACTTCACCAATGAATTGTTCCCTTATATTGGAGGAGTTCACTCGAGACAGCAGAGACTGGAAGCAAACATCCTACATTGCATTACTAGATGCAAAATCGGCGTTCGATGTGGTGAATCACAACCATTTAATGCGAAAACTTTATCACATGGGTGTTCAAAATGAATTATGGACTATAACAAAGGACTTGCATAGTAATGCAACCTCGGCGGTCAAGTGGGGTGGACATAATTCAGACGCATTTCCAGTTAACCTCGGTGTCAGACAAGGTGGTATCCTGAGTGCTGATCTCTACAAAGTGCACATAAACGCACTACTCCAGCAAATGCAGAAACTACAATTCGGAGGGTCCATAGGAAACATTGGATGCTGAGCACCAACTTGCGCCGATGATATTGCCTTACTAAGCAACGATCCGGATGAATTACAAATCTTAATAAACATGGCCATACAGTACAGTAAAATGGAAAGATACCAGTTACAACCCACAAAAAGTCACATTATAGTGGTCAAACCAAACAATAGAGGTTTACATAAATAGAACAAGAATGGAAAATGGATGACGAAGTTATGAATGAAACAACCAAAACTACCCACCTAGGAATAATCAGATCCACATCAATACCTGCAAAGGAGACAGTTCATGAAAACATAAACAAAGCCAGACGCACTATATATAGCCTCATGTCAGCTGGATTACATGGAGAAAATGGTTTAGACCCAGAAACATCCATTCAACTGATAAGAACATACGTTTTACCTATACTAACTTATGGACTTGAAATAATTCTACCCAAGGGTAAAATTCTGGAAAACCTAGAAAAATTTCTTAAAAAGATACTGAAACAAGTACTTTCTGTGCCATCTAACACAGCAGATCCAGCACATTTTATTATATCTGGTATGCTACCCGTCGAAGCACAGATTCATATTAAAGCTTTAACACTGTTTCACAACGTATGCAGCCAAGGTGACGAAAGTATCGAGAAACGTATCGCTATACGTCAACTGACAGTTAAAAACAAAGGTAGTAGCAGCTGGTTCATTGAAATCGATAAACTTTTATGCAAATATGAACTTCCTGAAGCCATATATCTTCTAAGCAACCAATGTTCAAAAGAAGAATGGAAATCTAAACTTCACTCTGCGATTAAGAAATACTGGGAAGAAAAAATATCGACAAGAGCCAAATTGTATTCAACGATTCGATTCCTGAATGTAAATGTCTATAAAAGTGGAAAAACCCATCCAATTATATGTACACGCAGTGCCTCCAAAACAGAATTGCAGCGATTACCAATTAAACTTAAATTAGTAACAGGGACGTACAACCTTCAAACCAATAGAGTTGCATTTAATCATATAGAAGTGGACCCAACGTGTAAGTTATGCAGAGAACAAGAAGAGGATGTTGAACATGTCCTGCTTGAATGCTGTATGCATCTCACAGTGAGAGAATCTATTCTAGGGAATATTGATGAAAGTCTGCTTGATATATGTGGTTTAACGCTACAAAACTTCAATAATACAAATAGGCTTAGAATAATATTAGACAGCACCTCGCTTAATATGCTAACAGATATATCCCATGGCGTAGACCTCACTCAACTTGATTTTCATACTCATCGACTTTGCTATTTTCTCCACTGTGCACGACATAAAATGCTAGAGAAAATACCTGCTAGGAGAAAGCGAAGGAAATGTGACACACAATAATGCTAATTATTATTATAGATTAATAAGAAATGTTATGCAAGATATTATAATATTTTTACAAATACGGTGGTGTTTAAAACAGTGTATTAGTCTGGTGATGGATTATTGCCGGTGACGGACTTTATTATTATCATCTACTCGACTAGAGGTTGTTCTATATAGGACGGATCGATAAACAACAACAATAGCTCGATCAAGATATAATAACTCGATCGAGCAATAATCTAATGAATAGAAACGTTAAAAATCATATATATTTTACACATTTATCCGAAATATCGAACGAGGACGGAAAGTATGCCACTTACATTTTTTGTAGAAATAGACTTCTCCAACATATAGAAATACCGAAAGACACCGGAAAAAAGTATATAACAACAATATAAGAACGAGGCAGCTTGTGTTTAACTATTTATTAAGCTAAATACACCTTATTGACTTAATATCTGCCAATAATGTCAAACCCCTTGCGAGGAACTACGCTTGTTTTCCTGGACACGCTTAGCCGACTGACTAGGCAGGCTTAGCCGACCTGACTGGGCAGTCTTAGCGACCTAAGCGGTTAACAGTACTAAGCAATGTGTGTGAGACGCCTACCTCGATGACACTACATATGTGGCCTGACCGAGTATTGAACCTGGTGTATAGAATATTGACCCCCCTCAAAATAATGTCTCTCGGGTTATTAGTCGGTCATGGAATATTGACCCCCTTGCGGAACAATTACTCCCCTTGCGAATGGCAATATATAGTGGGAAAATATTAAATTTATTATAATTAAATGTTAATTAACACTGTTTAAGGCCTAGCAACATTTATTTTGAATCAATGATGTACAGAATAACATAAATATATTGAATATGAAAATATAAGTACACAGATAATTTGTCTCTATCAATTTCTAACGATGATATGGTGGGTGCTGTATAACTAGGAGGTTCACATAATGTATATGCATAATATTTACACAGACAAGCATACAACAAATAATAACAATGACCCCCACCCCCTATGTATACACTGAACAAGTGAGGGCAGTTCACTTTTCGATGCCATAGAATAATGACCCCTCTATGTGTAGACTATACATGTATGAGAGAGAGGGTCACTTTTCGATGCCATGGATTAATGACTACCCTATGATTTAGAGTGACAGGTGGACTGTAGTCAGAAATTCAGCAGAAATTGATGTATATTTCTTTAATAAATTTAATTAATATGTCTGACTAATAAGTTTATTTAAAGTCACCCGCATAAATGCATTCGGGCGAGTTTTCTAAGATAATTAAAATGCCCATCATCTAAGTGATGGTTTTGCCTATCGCAATTATTATAACTAGATGTTTAGTGGACTATGAGGGCTGCTGTAATCTTGTGCTGTAATCTCAGTGTGTGTTTGGTTTTCATATCGCCAACTGTCACTCACACAGGACTTTGTGTCAGCGACAGTCAGGGGTAGACCGGGTGAATACAATACCCGGTGCACATATACTTCTAAGATGTCTAAGATTGCATATATATATATATATATATATATATAAAAATATGTTTACCATTTCTAATACAACGAGAATACCTTGTTACATGTGCAATATCGAGTTATACTGTAATACTGTGATCTACATGTCACAAGACAATAAAGTCTTGCACCCATATCCATGGATCCAGTATCCAATATTATGCATTAAAATTACACAGAGTTATGGACTAAAATACTTTTAGTTAAGACTACGAAGTTTAAAATATGTGTACTAAGAAGATTAAGAGCAAGTGGACTGTCTTAATATGTATCTGTGCTATGATAGTTCATAACTTATCCCCCGAGTACATATAATTATAACCAGTCATACAGATATATAGCCGGTAATAACAAATCTCCCATATACATGGGAAATTATAATTCAAATTGTGTTTATATATTACATTTGTGTCCTCAGGCCACTATGTCGATTGGACATCTTTTTTAACATTTTAAGAAAGATCAAACTAATATGGGTTACCCCTAAAAACATAAATATATAACTAAACCCATATTTCTTTGCAGTAAGCTGCAATAAGTGAAAGTTCATTTTCACTTGAAACATAGTAGGTTACTGATGGATGTGATTTTGTGTTCCCTCCTTCATATTCCCGCTCCCATGTTTTATATTTCCCCGTGTACTGGGATCATTAATTGTTATAAAATAACAACTATACCCCTGTGTGACAACATTTATGATCAGTACGTTAAAAAACACTTCCGTAGCAATTCCAACGGTCTCCTTAGTAGAGCCAGTAAAATTGTAATAATGTTTGAAATATACTCAAGTATTTACATTAAAAAGACAGTCACACAGGGAATAGACAAACAAATAATAACCGTAGATCCTTGTCGAATGAAAAAACTTGTATGGCAGTAATCCGGTACGGTTGTTCATGCTTACTTGGAGATAGACCGACAGCACGCAGGCATTTTTCGCGACAAGACTATTCCCATTGATAGGCGGTTTGCTGTCATAATGTTCCTATCTATGCTTCGTTTACTAAATTAAACTAAACTGGATTCTTGCATGGATTTGGACAATGAAGAATTACATAAAAAGGTGACCTGAAATGATAATTGAAATTTGCTCGAACACCCAGGGATAAAATATCATTTTTGCAAGAATTTTGAGATATATGTTCATATTATCATACCTCTGCCTCAGGAATGTGTACCAAGTTGACCTTTGTTAGCGTGGGGATCAAAATACAGACCAGAAAGGGTTATTTCAGGTGCGGGTCTAGGGGGTAAGGGGAAATTATAACAGCTTGCAATAAGTATAGTGTTATATTCTATACATTTTAGGATATTTATCCCAAGAAGCACTCACAGGATAGTTTGACTGAGCACATATAATCCCAAAACAAAAAGTCAGAATTGGACAACATTGCCCATATATATGTCACAGCATAAGGGCCTCAACTGTGGTAATAATACAGTTATCTAACCGTATTTCATTGTTTGAAGTCAATATCATATTGATGTTTATAGAAAGGCATAAACAGTCTGTGGATATTAGATAAATGATCATAAAAACTAGGTTATGTATGCATGACACATGTGGTATAATAAATCAGATTTCTCACTTTATATGGAAAAAATCTCAAAGGGCATTTTCTTGGAAATTTTACCAACCTCACTCTAGTTTGTTTAATTATGTATATAATATTTTATTATGTATACATGGGGATTGTTTATCCCTTTATACGTTTCAATCTTTTGTGTAATTGACCAACAACTGAACAAAAACACTACGTTTTGACATTACACATATGTCATAGCATTAGGGCCTCAACTGTGGTAATAATACAGTTAGGTATCCTTATTTGAGTAGTTGAAGTCAATAGCATGTTGATGTTTATAGAAAAGCATAAACATTCTGTGGATATTAGATAAATGATCATAAAAACTAGGTTATGTATGCATATAATCCCAAAAAGTCAGAATTGGACAACATTGCCCATATGTCACAGCATAAGGGCCTCAACTGTGGTAATACTACAGTTAGGTATCCTTATTTGATTATTTGAAGTCAATATCATATTGGTGTTTATAGAAAAGCATAAACATTCTGTGGATATTAGATAAATGATCATAAAAACTAGGTTATGTATGCATATAATCCCAAAAAGTTAGAATTGGACAACATTGCCCATATGTCACAGCATAAGGGCCTCAACTGTGGTAATAATACAGTTATGTAACCGTATTTAATTGTTTGAAGTCCATATCATATTGGTGTTTATAGAAAGGCATAAACATTCTGGTGATATTAGATAAATGATCATAAAAACTAGGTTATGGTGTATGCATGACACATGTGGTATAATAAATCAGATTTCTCACTTTAAATGGCAACAATCTCAAAGGGAATTTTCTTGGAAATTTTACCAACCTCACTAGTTTGTTTAATTATGTATATAATATTTTATTATGTATACATGGCCCGGCAGGGCCTCCACTGGCTTTTTTTAAGGTGGAGCCACCTCTGTCGCCACATTCAAAAAGTTGGAGCCACTTTGGAGCCTTATAAGCTAAAATTGGAGCCAATATAAAATAAACTACAACAACAAACGAAAGGCTCAATTTCTTTGTATTACAACATTTTTTATTGTGTTCTCATACATTCTTTATTCTTTACATTCATGCAAATAAAAATCTCTCATAAAGGTGTTAAAAGAGGATTCTTCTGGATTTCATGGACTTCCACTTAAAAAATGCTCCCCCAAAGTCAAAATCCTCCAGACCAGGGCCATCAATAGAAATTCTCATCAGGTTGTTAAATGTGGGCATTGCCAGAGAGTTTCTCAGGCAAGTTTTGATGAGATGTTGCCTGCTGAACCCCCTTTCACACTCAACAGTGGAAACAGGGGCCACAAGTAAGATAAGATATGCGACCTGCTTGACTGATCCTTGTTGATTGCCGCTATTGTCCGATAATCCGAAGCCATAAATTAATCTGTGACAGATGTTTTCCCCGAGGCATTAAATTGTAACTTCAAAGGTAATAGTCAATTGACTGGTAACTAATTACAGCATAGTACTACATTGATCATTATTGCGGAGAGCAAGCCCGTCGGCAAATAACCACTACGAGTTTCATTTAACAGGTGCGTGTCTAAAAATAGATGTGGAATTTCCGAATTTTCCAGAAAATTGACTTTACTACCGATTCAGTGCACTCTGTCTCTTACGAGAACATAGATTATTTGTATAGTCGAGCACGTTTAAATATAATTCAGTGTGCTATAAAACCCAATGACACAAGTCCGTAATATAATAATAAAACGTGTTCACGGCTTTCGAATCACAGACACAAAATGTCAATTTCAAGAAACGTTGCGATTTTTCACCGGGCACGTTGAGTTTCTTGCTGGGCAAGCAGAAATTATTGATAAACAATTAATTTCCTAACCTGTGTTGGGATCACGGTAATTAAGAGATCATCACAAAAAACGTTTGCAAAACAGCAAACTAGCGTAATTAACAGCTGATCAAAACGGCCGAATTTGTCGAGTGCTGTAAACATTCAGGTCGGTGTCTTTATCATCAAAATCGTGCCGTAATTGTTGTTAATTTGTTGTATCCACGGCACACTTCAAATATACATGATGCCAGATGTTTTCTTAACTAATTGATCGAGCATACTTGCCCAATTATCTTCTCACATCGTGTCATTCATATCCCACTAACGAGCAATAAACAATCTTGACCGTGTATTGATTGGGCTGGTTATCGACATTTCTGTGCCCTGCGACTCATGGTACGCTCGACTCGAGAACGAATTTTCGGCTCACTTAAATCATGGCGCCATACATATTCGCCACTTTCGAATATTTGGAGCCACTTTTGCCAAAATTGGCGCAATTGGCGCCAGTGGCGCCCAGTGGCGATAGACAGCGGAGGCCCTGCATGGGGATTATTTTTATCCCTTTATACTTTCAATCTTTTGTGTAATTGACCAAATACTGAACATTACACATATGTCATAGCATATGGGCCTCAATTATGATCCTACTATAATCAGGCTACCTTAATTGATAAGTTTGGGTCAATAACATGTTAATGCTTCTGAAAAATATACAAATAATCTGGATAAATCAGAAAATTTGAGAAAATACTGGGTTCAAAATTGTACTAAATATTTGTTTTTGAAGAAATCTCTATGTTTGGTCAGTTTTGATAAGGGATATTCAAATTTCTATTATCATGATCTGGTCAGGATAACCAGGGACAGGTACACTAAGTGTACCATCGTACACTAAGTGTACCATCCTATTAGGTATATAGAACACCCAATAGGTAGAGAGTATTCCTCGCCTCGGACTAGCCCAAATGAGAAGGTCGAAAACCGCAGCCCCTGGCATCCCGATACAATTGATCATTGGTTTGGTACCTAGCCTGGCTGTACTTATCAATTGTTCTGCGTGCTATCTTACCTACTACTCTGGGTGGATTGGACCAGGGGCTCTGTATTTCACCTGGTCTGACTCAGACAATATTATTCCCATATATATGAATAAATCTAGTAGTTTAGGGCTGATTTTATGAAGAGATGAACAAATGTTTGTCTCCTACATATTTGGTCACAGGGGGAAGAGGCGATATTAATACAAAAATAGGGGGGACATTTAAGTAATTACTTATATTACTGAAACTATTGTATTAACTGATAAGTAGTTATTTATTTTCATAATATATTAACGTGGCTGTGTGGACAGAGGCATAAGTGTGGGATCTGTCCGAAGGGTTCTATTAGCGGGGGTATTGATATATATATATAAAATTAATTTTTTCCAGGTCGTTGTAGATTTTCCCAAATTTATATTGATTTAAGATATAGTGATGACTGTAGCCCTAAAAGAGCCCTAAGATGAAATTTAAGTAATCTCTTTCACCTGGGGTCAAAAATCTCCCACTCAAATGATGAGAAACCGGCAATAAAATTGCTTTTCGGAAAGGACTCTAGTGAGGCTAGTTTCTGCACTACTAACTGGTTTATTGATCTACTAACAAGCTGCAAAAGTATGGGAACTTGTGTCTGAGCCAGCCATAACTGCACAGGTCCTCTATATTTTGTCCGACATCTGACAGTCTAAGATGTAGGTCTCCAGAGCTTTGTATACTGATGTTCGGGCAGCCTTGCTGGGGTTGAGGACATTCTCAAGATTGCAACAGCAGCCCGCCGATCAGCTCGATGAGTCCCGTGCATACTACAGTCTAGTGGAAAATGTTCGGTGGTGTACTTCACCCGACATGTGGGACAAACCGGATCCAATTTAAGTATATGTTGTCAATCATTACCAGGCAACAGATTTGTCCCCAGTCTCAGTCTACTAATGCACTTATCTATTTTTATAGAATGGGAATATTAGGCACCGGTCAACTGAGCCCCACAGAGCTCAACTTATAGGTTTGCTTAAAAGGCCTATTATATAAAGTTTGGCTCCAACGGGTAATTGTTTCAGCCCTGATAAATGAGTAGATCTCCATGGGTGCGAGCTTCACATTATTTTCTACATTTGTATGCTCCAGGCCCGACTTGGCTGCCCTGTCAGCCAGCTCATTTCCAGTGATACCTATATGTGCACTGCTGCACACCATGCTATGGTAACCTGAAGGTACAAGTTCAAACCCTCATTATGTAATTTACCTATGTCTTTGATTAGATCTGGTCTATACTTACTATTCCTTGATTGTAATGAGACCAGTGATGAAAGTGAGTCAGATAATATCACATTTTTCGGTGAATTATTATCTACTATCCAGCAACTTTCTACATATTCACGTTGCAGGGATGGCATGACTACAGCTGCAGCTACTTTGTCAGAATCAGGGCATTTTGATCCATCTGTATAATTATATTTTGAGGTGATTGCTGTAGTTTTCCTCAATATGACATTGTACTTCCAATCTTGCGAGGTGACCCAGATCGGATTTCTTCACTGCTCGATATTGTAATATCTATCACTGGATCTCAGGTAACTACCGGTAGCATCCAGTGCGGTGCCAGGTCCGCTGGTCCGGTCTGAAGTATGCTACCTGAACACCCTTGAGGCCGTGTGCCACCATAAGTTCTGACTATTGTGGATCAAATTAAGCCTTATCCTGTTTGCCACAGGTGTGAAAAGCAATAAAACCTTATTTTTAGGGATCTGCAACCAACAGTGACACTTCATGTGTTCCCAATACACTGGTTACATGTTTTTATATCATTTATAATAAGTTCCCAGGTTCTGAATCCCCCATCTGACCCTAATAAAATTAACAGTCTTTCAGATGTGATGATAAACCGAGGTCTTGTGTCGTTGTTTTACACCGTGCACGTAAAAGAAACAGAGCAGACGCTGGAATGGGTCTCATAAATGATATAAGTGACTTACCCGGCTGAAACTTATGCAGAAGATCTTTGTATTGGACATACCCATGGATGGGTAGGACTGTCATAATCATTTAATGTTAAGTAGATTTACAACAATATGAAATGTGGTGATGATGAACATGGGCTAACTTGCCCACCTCATTTGCTACACAATATATATCTGGACTCGCGCATGGTACTCTCCCAGTTTGATAATGTAATAACAAGGATCTTGGGAGATATGAAGAACACATTATGAGCTCTCAACATCTCTCCGACAGACACATGTCCTTTTAACAACCTTCACATAAGTTCATACTTTCTGTGTATTTCAAACTTATCTTTCTTCATTATGTATTCTCATAATAAGTCACTTTCTCTAAATAGTGTAAATATTAGTGACCGGGAATGCTAATATGAACACCATATGTCTCAAGATTCTTGCAAAAATGTTCCTTTAACCCATTTCATTCTGGATACATTTAAAGACTTTTGCAAACAACATAGATCTAGATCAGCCGCAGTGTCGCGCTGCCTGCTGATCAGGATCTATATTGTTTGCTACATAGCCAAGTGTCTTAGCAAGACCATCTGAATAGCAAACAGCATAGAGCCTGATCAGACGGAACGTTCCGTGGTGCTTGATCTGGCTCTATGATCTTTGCAAATACTGTTTGAACGGTATCCAGAATGAAATGGGTTAATAATGTATCCCTGGAATTATGCTAGGGTATTAGAGGACATTTCAGATATCATTTCTTGTCACCGTTTTATGTAAATCTTCAAGATCCATGCAAGTGTCTAGTTTAGTTTAGTAAAATTAATACATGTAGGAACATTATGACAGCAAACCCCCTAGCCATGGGAATAATCTTGTTGCGAACAATGCATGCTGTCGGTCTATCTCCGAAAAACCGAACATAAACAACGGAACCGGATTACTGCTATACAGGTTTTTGATACAACAAGTATCTACGGTTATTATTTGTTTGGCTATTCCCTGGATGACTGTTCTTTAATGTAAATATTTAAGTATATTTTAAACATTATTACAATTTTACTGGCTCTATTTTAAGGTGACCGTTGGAATTGCTACGGAAGTGTTTTTTAACGTACTGATCATAAATGTTGTCACACAGGGGTATAGTTGTTATCTTATAATAATTAATGATCCCAGTACACGGGGGAATATAAAACATGGGGGGGTGGGAATATGAGGGAACACAAAATCACATCCTCTGTAACATACTATGTTTCAAGTAAAAATGAACTTTCACTTATTGCAGCTTACTGCAATGAAATATGGGTTTAGTATATATTTATGTTTTTAAGGGTAACCCATATTAGTTTGGTCTTTCTTAAATATGTTAAAAAAGATGTCCAAACGACATAGTGGGCTGAGAATATGAATGTGATATATAAACAAAATTTTAATTTCCCATGTATGTGGGAGATCCGTTATTACCTGGTACATAACTTTGTAATTTTAATGTAAAATGTCGGATGCTGGACGGATATGGGTGGACGATTTTATTGTCTTGTGGCATGTCGATCACAGTATTATACTATGATGCGACATTGCATGTGTAACAAGGTATTCTCGTCACATAATCGTAGTAGAAATGGTAATCATATATATGCAGTCTTAGACATCTTAGAAGTATACATGTACCGGGTATTTTATTCATCCAGTCTACCCCGACTATCGCTGACACACATTCTTGTGTGAGCGACAGTCGGACATATGAAAACCGAACACACACTGAGATTACAGCAGCCCTCATAGCCCACTAAACATCTAGTTATAATAATTACGATAGGCAAAACCATCACTTTTAGATGATGAGTATTTTAATCTTCTTAGAAAACTCAGTCGCCCAAATGCATTTATGCGGTGGCGACATTAAATAAATTTACTAGTCAGTCATCCTTACTGCATCAAATCCTTACCCAGGCACTGTGACCTACTTTAAACCCATAAATTACTTTTAGTTTATACAAATTTATTTTATCTCTATTGCGAAACAAGTTCTTATAACTTATATTAATCACTCGCGAGACCTCATTCCTGATGGAATCCATCGCCACGAGGGAGAGAGAAGAGGCAACATGGAATTTAAATGCCTTGCCTAAGGACACAATCGTAACGGCTCCAGCGGGGCTCGAACTCCAGGCCTTTCGCACCTGAAGCGAACGCGCTACCATTGCGCTATCATGACTTTCACTAAAATTGCTTTTGTTTACTGACAAAACGGCATTTGTGTTCTCTGACACATTTTGTAACTTAACAGTTATATTTGTTATCTATGTATTTTGACAACAGTTTGTTCTTTATTTCAGGCAATGTATTATGTACGAGAGATACTGCGAACCTAATATGACTTATGAGAAACGCACCAATATCTTAAATAAAGAAGTTTCATGGCAGCCCACTGGGTGGTCACAGTGGTGTCACCAAGACCATATCATCAATCACCTTATGATACTGGTGGTATGGCCTTACTGAATATGTCAAGAACTACGTAAGTTCTCTCCAATATACATATATTAGCTTACACAACAACCATGTTCATGTGCATCTACCCTGCTGATTAGCTATTAGCATATTTTTTTACAAACTAGTACAGGTTATATATAGTGGTCTTGTAGGATTTCCACTGGAGAAAATCAAATTGCCACCACTTTTTACCCCCCCCCCTGCCGATCCGGTCCCCCAAACCCATTTATTTTGTTTTCTTTTTACATTTTATTGTGTTGCTCCATTCTCTGTTCTATTACAGTTGTTGCCATCTGTTTGCAATTGACTCAGTAATATTAGTATAATGGTCATGTACTATAAGTTATTATTATGCAAGATATCCACATCTTTCTCTACTGTTATAGGGGTGTGAAGCAATTTAATATAAGCTGAACATACATACCGGTATACAATGACCGTAAACAAATATATCACCTAAATATTAACTGAAAACAGTGACGTCAATTTTAAATAGCTTTTAATAATAATGAAACATTTAATTATTCCAGTACTCAGGGAAAATATTTTTGACAGACAGACACAGAGCTTGTCCCCTCTGAAAATGGACAAGCCGTAATTTATTATGCAAATTATTAGCTACGCCTCCTGGAGAGATTAGTCATTTTATATTTGTGGAGGATAGTGCAATGATACAGACAGACAGAGACCCATACCAGAGTCTCCTCTGGTTCTTTTACGTGCACTGTGTACAGCACCGACACAAGACTTCGATTTAACGTCCCATCTGAAAGACTGTTAATTTTATTAGGGTCAGACGGGGGATCTAACCTGCGATCCCTGGATTACCAGTCCAGCTTGTTACCACTGGACTACATATCCGTCTGTAGAATTATTCAATTGTAGAGTAACTTTTCTTAACCCATTTGATTCTGGATACCGTTCAAACAGTATATGCAAAGAATATAGAGCCATATAGAACCACGAAACATGCCGTCTGAACAGGCTCTATGATGTTTGCTATTCAGATGATCTTGCTAAGACACTTAGCTATGTAGCAAACAACATAGATCTATGTTGTTTGCAAACACTTTAAATGTATCCAAAATGAAATGGGTGAAATACGCCTCTCATTTCTCCAAAAATATGATGAGTGACATAAAATCGTTGTGCCAGCAGTTGGCTGTTATTATTAGAACACCACTATTTGTCATATTTCAAATATCACACTAAACATTTATTCTCATATGTCATAAAAGAGAAGATGTAGTGGTGGTGTTGCAGTATTTTATCGTGAATCATTAGAAGATGGTATAGAGGTCGCTAAAACAAACAATGATTCTGTGATTTGGTTGAAGTTGGACCACACATTTTTTCACATTGACAATGACATTTACCTATGTGGTGTTTACATATAGCCAGACGATTCTCCAGCCTATATTGTGGTAGATGTAGACTTTTTTGAAATCCTTGAGGACGATATTGTCCAATTTAGTGAACTTGGTTCCGTATACGTTACCGGTGATTTCAATAGCCGGGTTGGTTAAAAGAATGATTTTATCATACATGACCAAAAAACTGATTTTATAGATGATGAAAATTATATTCCGGATGTGCCTCTCAGTCGGGCCTCACTAGACACTAAAAGTAACTCTTTTGGTATTAAATTGATTGATTTGTGTAAGGCTCTGGCTATTCGTATAGTTAACGGTCGATTATATAACGATTTCAATACTGGTGCATTTACTTTTGTATCGAATAACGGTACTTCGGTAATCGACTACCTGCTCACAAAAGAATGCAACTTTTCGAACATTACAGATTTTTCAATTGAAAGTGTTAACGAATGGAGCGATCATGCACCTTTAAGCTTTTCATTACGTTGTAACTACAACTCAGCACAGTCGGACGAATTTATCGAAATTAAATACCAATGGAATGTAAATCATAGGAAAACTTTACGCAACGCTCTATTGACTAAATCTGTATTGTTCGAAAACTTAACATCCAATATTGATACATCATGTTCACAGTCTATTGATAATGTAGTTAATGATTTTACATCGATTATACGAGACGTTGCGGACCCATTGTGTGAGAAATATATATTTCACTCAAATAAATGTTCTTTTAAACCTTCATCTTGCGTAAAACATGCTGACTGGTTTGACATTGAATGTGAGCAGTCTAAACAGTGATACTTAGAGTCATTACGTGTTTTTAATCGCTATAAATCGGAGTTAAGTAGGCAACATTTTTGCGACTGCAAAAAGAAGCATAAGCTGTTATTACGTAAGAAAAAGAGTATGTTTGAACTTAAGAGATTATATGACCTAGAAAATTTAAAGCATAGTAAACCAAGGGATTTTTGGAAACATTTTAGAAAAAATAAAGATAATAATGCAAAGTCAATCTCTTTGAATGAATTTCATGAATATTTCTCGAACCTAGAGAATGACATTTTTCGCAGCGAACACGACAAATCTGAGTGTTTCTGTGAACAACATGATTTTAATAGCAATGACCATCTTAACGAAGAACTCGATTATTCAGTCAGTCAGGAAGAAATTTTATCAGCTATTAAAAAATTTAAATCTCAAAAAGCCCATGGTGTAGATTGTTTGCTGAACGAGTACTTTATAGAATGTGGCGATATTTTATTGCCTTATTTATGTAGACTATTTAATGCGGTGTTAGATTCTGGCTGTTTCCCTGAGGTTTGGGCTAATGGCATCATTATACCTCTTTTTAAGAAGGGTGACCGTAAAGTTGTTAGTAATTATCGAGGTATCACTCTCCTCAGTTGCTTGTCTAAATTATTTACAACGATTTTAAACCAAAGAATTATGTCCTATTGTAATAAGTATAACCATGTATCTGATGCCCGGTTTGGTTTTCGCAAAGGCAGCTCAACTACTGATGCTACGTTTTCTTTAATGTCCGTTGTTCAACATTATTTGAATAACAATAAGCGTTTATACGTTGACCTCAAACGCTGTTTTGACGGCATATACCGTAACGCGCTGTGGTATAAACTTGTTAACACTAATATTAGTGGCAAGTTATTGCGCATTATAAGAAATATGTATAGTCATGTAAAATCTTGTGTTAAACATTGTAATAGTTTTTCTGACTTCTTTGAATACTCGATTGGGTTACGTCAAGGGGAAGTAATTTCGCCCGTTTTAGTGTCCCTATTCCTAGAAGATTTAGAGCTATATTTGCAGGGAGATGTTAACTCAGGATTATTAATTGATGATATTATATTAACTATGTTACTTTTCGCGGATGACATGGTGTTATTTGGTCAATCACCTGAGGACTTACAGAATAGTTTAAATTTGCTCCATTCTTATTGTATCACATGGGGTCTAGAGGTAAATGAGACAAAGACGAAAATCATGGTGTTTAGAAAGCGGGGTGGTTTAAAAGGTAACGAATGTTGGTCATACAATGGTGTTGATATAGACGTAGTGGATAGTCTTAACTATTTGGGAACAATTTTTAAACATACTGGTAATTTTGCGCTGAATAACGAGCATTTAATTGGTAAATCACTTAAGGCTTTAAACGTGCTGTTGTATAATTGTAAAAAGGTTCCTTTAAAACCAGGTACTCTTTGTCAGTTATTTGATTCGTTTGTGGGATTTATTGTGGGATTTATTCTTAACTATTCATCTGAAATATGGGGCTTTACTAAATCCAAAGATATTGAACGGGTTCACCTAAAATTCTGCAAACGTATATTAAATGTTAGAAAAAGTACTTGTTATGCTGGGGTTTATGGTGAACTCGCTCGTTATCCTCTTTTTATCCGTCGCTATTGTAAGATTATTAAGTATTGGTGCAAATTGGTAGACACCAACAATATTATACTTAGCAAATTGTATGATCAGGGAGTGTCTGATTGTCACTTAGGTCATACAAATTGGGTCTCAAATGTTAAGGCCCTACTAGATCAGTATGGGTTTTCACATGTATTCATGGATCCTCATAGTGTCTCTTTAAAGTCATTTCCTTTTATTTTCAAACAGCGTGCTATTGATGTTTATTTACAGGAATGGTATGGTACCGTCGATCGTAGTTCTGCACTTACAGACTATAAATGTTTTAAACATTGTTTTTCTTACAAGCGTTACCTGGATTATTTACCTTATGTATCATGTTGTGTTTTTACCAAATTTAGAATAGCCGGTCATTCTCTCCGTGTGCAAACGGGTCGATATGGCAGGAATCAAATTCCAAGGAACGAGAGGTATTGTTTATATTGTGGATCGAGAGATATCGAAGATATTTATCATTTTATTTGTATATGTCCATGTTATAAGAACCTACGTAAACAATTTATTGATGCACACTATTGCAATATACCTTCTGTTTTCAAATTTAATAATCTTATGAGTTCCGATACTAATACCACTATACATAATTTAGCCAAATTTATAAAATTGTCTTTAGTTATTAGAAATAATATAAATGTGTAATTGCCAAATTTTATGTATCACTCTCACTTATATTTATGTGTCACGTGATCATTAAATATATATATGTTATTACTAGTTTTGTTAAGACGATGTATATATGTACAAGTCTGCCAAAATGAACTTCTGTTCTGTTCTGTTCTGTTCTTTCATAAACAATACCACCATGTAAAGCTGTGATGACCTGCCACTGCTCCAAGAATTACTGTCTTGTATATTCCAGGTCAATAACCAGTGAGGTGTAGTCTAATTAACATCCTTTCCAGGATTATGGGATTTGCTGGCAGGTGTGAAACTAGGAGACAACTAAGATCAGAAAAATTTGATATATAATTATAATAAATGATATTGACAACTGAAAAAGGTTACATTTTTGTCCTAATTTTTTATTCTTGCGCCAAATTATTAGACCCCCACCCCAATTCCCAGAAAATGCATAATACCAAGTTTATATTAATATATTTAGACTATACATAATGTTTTCCTGTGGGCCAATGGAGATAGATATCTCACCACTTCATATGATGCCTGTGGGTCACTTTAGAAAGGTCCCTGACTGGAACTTTCAATTCTCACAGCTTCAGCATTTTTCTCCAAGCCGTGAGAATTGAAAGTCACCTCAGAAAATGCATAATACTGAGCTAATATTGGTAAACTTTAGACTTGGCATAATGTTTTCATGCTGGTCAGGTGAGATAGATATCTAACCACTTCATATGATGCCTGTGCATCACTTTAGATAGGTCCCTAACGGGAACTTTCAATTCTCACAGCTTCAGAATTTTCCCCCAAGCCGTGAGAATTGAAAGTCACCTCAGAAAATGCATAATACTGAGCTACTATTAGTAAATTTAGACTTGGCATAATGTTTTCATGCTGGTCAGGTGAGATAGATATCTAACCACTTCATATGATGCCTGTGGGTCACTTTAGAAAGGTCCCTAACGGGAACTTTCAATTCTCACAGCTTCAGAATTTTCCCCCAAGCCGTGATAATTGAAAGTCACTTCAGAAAATGCATAATACTGAGCTAATATTGGTAACTTTAGACTTGGCATAATGTTTTCATGCTGGTCAGGTGAGATATATATCTAACCACTTCATATGATGCCTGTGGGTCACTTTAGATAGGTCCCTGACGGGAACTTTCAATTCTCACAGCTTCAGAATGTTCCCCCAAGCCGTGAGAATTGAAAGTCACCTCAGAAAATGCATAATACCGAGCTACTATTAGTAAATTTAGACTTAGCATAATGTTTTCATGCTGGTCAGGTGAGATAGATATCTAACCACTTCATATGATGCCTGTGGGTCACTTTAGAAAGGTCCCTAACGGGAACTTTCAATTCTCACAGCTTCGGCATTTTTCTCCAAGCCGTGAGAATTGAAAGTCACCTCAGAAAATGCATAATACTGAGCTAATATTAGTACATTTAGACTTGACATATTGTTTTCATGCTGGTCAATTGAGACAGATATCTCACCACTTCATATGATGCCTGTGCATCACTTTAGATAGGTCCCTGACGGGAACTTTCAATTCTCACAGCTTCAGAATTTTTCCCCAAGCCGTGAGAATTGAAAGTTACCTCAGAAAATGCATAATACTGAGCTAATATTGGTAAATTTAGACTTGGCATAATGTTTTCATGCTGGTCAGGTGAGATAGATATCTAACCACTTACCGTGAGAATTGAAAGTCACTTCAGAAAATGCATAATACCGAGCTAATATTAGTAAATTTAGACTTGACATATTGTTTTCATGCTGGTCGATTGAGACAGATATCTCACCACTTCATATGATGCCTGTGCATCACTTTAGATAGGTCCCTGACGGGAACTTTCAATTCTCAAGGCTTGGAGAAAAATGCTGAAGCTGTGAGAATTGAAAGTTCCAGTCAGGGACCTTTCTAAAGTGACACACAGGCATCATATGAAGTGGTTAGATATCTATCTCACCTGACCAGCATGAAAACATTATGCCAAGTCTAAATTTACCAATATTAGCTCAGTATTATGCATTTTCTGAGGTGACTATCAATTCTGACGGCTTGGGGGAAAATTCTGAAGCTGTGAGAATTGAAAGTTCCCGTCAGGGACCTATCTAAAGTGATGCACAGGCATCATATGAAGTGGTGAGATATCTGTCTCAATTGACCAGCATGAAAACAATATGTCAAGTCTAAATGTACTAATATTAGCTCAGTATTATGCATTTTCTTAGGTGACTTTCAATTCTCACGGCTTGGAGAAAAATGCTGAAGCTGTGAGAATTGAAAGTTCCCGTTAGGGACCTTTCTAAAGTGACCCACAGGCATCATATGAAGTGGTTAGATATCTATCTCACCTGACCAGCATGAAAACATTATGCCAAGTCTAAATTTACTAATAGTAGCTCAGTATTATGCATTTTCTGAGGTGACTCAATTCTCACGGCCTGGGGAAAAATGTTGAAGCTGTGAGAATTGAAAGTCCCGGTAAGGGACCTATCTAAAGTGACCCACAGGCATCGAGTGTAGGACAATATCCCCCCCGGACAATATCCCCCCCCGTATATTTTGACCCATGCGGACAATATCCCCCCTGTAAAAAATGACAGGGCGGACAATATCCCCCCCATCAAAAATACAAGGCGGACAATATCCCCCCGTGGATAATTCTAGGGCGGACAATATCCCCCCCGTAGAAAAATCATAGGACGGAGAAAGAGTAACTAACAAGAATGGGTTAACAACCTTTATTCCCGTATACAAGCACATAAGCATGATAAATAATGATGTAGGACAGTGCGATATTTTGTGTGAATTTTGGTGTTTATTATAGTCTTATTCACGAAAGTGCTAATTGAGACTTGTCATTTAGCACATAGTTGCGAAACCTAAGAATTGTTCACAGTCTTATACACTCGCAATTTCTAAGCCTCATTGTGTCGAATGTGTGGGAAAATTTGGTATGAACAAATATATAACAGATTGGTATGCCTCTATAAATAGCATTCATGGTACTACTGGACGAGGTCGTAACAAATTAAGAACGTATTGTAAGTTTAAGCATGTATTTGAACCTGAGGAATATTGTAAAATGATTTTACCTACACGACACAGGTCGGCATTTAGTAAATTTAGATGCGGTGTTGCACCAATCCGTATAGAAACCGGAAGGTATGAGAATTTAAGATTAGACGATCGTAAATGTCCCTTTTGTAATGTGATAGATGATGAACATCACGTTTTATTGGAATGTGCCATATATAATGATCTAAGAACTTTACTATTGCAGAAGGCAATATTAGCTGACCATAATTTCTGTAATATGACAAAACGTGATCAATTTCTATTTCTATTCAGTAATCAATCAGTGATAAGACTTTGTGCCAAAACCTGTTTTAATATACTACAGCGTCGTTACTTTTACCTTTGTAAATAATGCCCTTTTTTGTGTTAATTACTATATATCTATGATTTTTACAGACTACAAGAAGCAACTGCTAATTAGGTCATTCTCGATCTGATCCTGGGTGATAACTGATTTTGTAAAATATGTCTTAAAAGCGCACTAGTGCTTGTTTTTCGATTTAGTGTTTTATACCATTTTGTTTTATTTCGTATTTAAATATAAATTAGCAACTGTTTCTTGGCTTTAGAATGTAAATAAGCATTAACTAATAGTAGTGTGGGATTTTATAATGTGATATGTTTTGTTGCAATATGTCTCTTATAATTCTATTCAGAATGGCTATGTACTTTTAATCTGATTATTTATATTTGTGTTTGTATTACATGTATGTAATGTATGTATGGCAACCAACTTCTGTCCGTCAGTGGAAAAGCATTGCGAATTTCTGGTGCCGCATTTCATTTATAAATCATACCCGATTGAATAAACGTGTTGCACTCTGGGCACAGGCAAAATCGAGTAGATCATGCAAGAATTGGTTCTTTGTTGTAAAAAGGCATATGTTTGAATTTGGTTTAGACGATTATTCTGACATTAGTGAAAATATTAGCAAACACCCATGTGAGTAGTACATGCGTCTCTTTGACTGTAAACAAACGCCATTTTGAATACGTTTTATAGTAACTCATTTGCATATAAGGGAATATAAAGTAGGTCACGCGCGTGCGCGTCACTATATAGCCTATTGATGACGTATCGCGCAACTACCGAGCTCTTTGTTTTTTAGTAAACCCGGCTCTTTGCATATAAGTTAATATAAGTAGGTCACGCGCGTGCGCGTTTATTGATGACGTATCGCGCAACTACCGTGTACGAAGGCGTATCTAGTAACGAGTCTCTACGCGGCGTCCATTTTGGATGACCTCGGTTTATCGGATAATCTTATAATTCGCGAATAATGCGACATATGTCCGCTATTATATATCCGGAGCGTCGTCGCATTTCTTCGAAGACACTAGTCAGAATAATCGGTGGCCCCGCCACGTACCCGGATGACACCCTCACGCTTCCAGTCGCATCCGTTCTCGAGTCAATAACATCCGAACAGAGCCGCTTCCAACTGGTCCGTACCGGGGGGTACCTCCATTCTCCGCCCACACAAGGATTCAGATCCGGACTGGCCCGGGGTAGAGTTATCGCTGCATCGGCCCTCATTTACGGTACGCGCTATGTGAGACCGTGTACCGAGGTCGTGTAGCGAGTGGTTGTCGCGGGACAACGACTGGATGTCACGGATATCCGGTTACCCGATGGTGACCAAATCCAGCTCGCAATCATGGGTCGCCACCTCCGTACGACAGGAAGTCGCGATAGCGCAGCTTCAGGTCCGGAGTTCCAGCCCCGTTGGAGCCGTTACGAGCGTCGCCATTTGAATTCTCTCTCCGTCAGGAACGATAAGTCGGAATAACTCGTTTAGCGATCGAGCTAAAATAAATTTGTATAAAAAAAACGACGTTCTTTTACGACATCGATATACCGATCTGTACAGTAACAGAGTGAAAGTGGTGTATAAGAAAACGAAGCGACTACACTACACTACATACCCTATTACAGCGACCAATGGAAACGAACCGCTCTATAAATAGCCAGCGCGTACGTTTCTATAAATAACGACTACGAACCGCTTTATAAATAGCGATCGCGTACCATTCTATAAATATCGACTACGAACCGATCCATAAATAGCGATTACGTACGCTTCTATAAATAGCGACCGATTAGAAGAGTAATGTATTTAGATATGGTGAGACAGCGCGTATATCTCGTAGTAATGTAAGTAGATTTGGTGAGATAGTGCTTATATCTTGTAGTAATGTACGTATATATGATGAGATAGTGTGTATATCTTGCAATAATGAATGTAGATATGATGAGATAGTGCGTTTATCTTGTAGAAATGTATGCAGATATGGTGAGACAGCGTGTAGTTATTGTAGTAATATATGTAAATATGGTGAGATATGTAACTGTTGGTGTACTTAGATCTGTAGTGGCGCAATCTGTAGGTCAAGGTACTCCATAATGGTGATATAGTGTGTAGATCTTGTAGTAAGGAATTATAGAATGTGAGATAGTGGCGTAAATTTAGTAGGCAATGTTATGTATATCTGGTGAAGGATTAGTGGCATATTACTCTTGCTAGAATGTAACGAGATGCCTGTTGACATCTATGCGTGTTATATCTTGTATTAATTAACGTCATATGGTGAGATAGTGGATATATCTTTGTATGATGTACGTATCTATGTTGTGTGAGTCTTGTCAGTAATTATGTATAATATGTCTACCTATTAATGTTGATCATAGTATAATGAACGTATTATTCTGAATAGTGGTAGATCTTGTAGAGTGAATGTAATAATGGTGAGATAGTGGATATATATTGTTGTAATATACGTAGATATGGTGAGATAGTGTGTATATATTGTATTAATGTATGTCGATATGGTGAAATAGTGTGTAGATCTTGTAGGAATG
>CM026387.1:59994402-60009402 GCA_014843695.1 Archivesica marissinica
ACTATTAATAAATTCACTAATTTAATGTCACAAAAATCATTAGTAGAAATTTAGCAAAATACATATATTTCGCAAATGTATATAGAAACTAAAATTAGTATAAGCAGAGAGTATATTAACATCTTGCTCTTTTGTAAATCCATGTCGTTACCTACATGTATACATGTACTTGCTATAGACATTGTATGAATGTTTAATGCAATAAAGGTATTGTTGTTGTAATATTGCATTCGATTATAAATAACTCATATACAAATATTATTTCGATTCCAATATAACCAAAATATATAAGAACCGCAATAGTTGGTTGTTATATTTTAGAAAGCGTAAATGACGTTACAAAACTCCAAAATTGCTTGTAAAATGGCATCACACACTAAACTATGCTGTATTGCCGATTTAAACACGGAACATTCTGTCTTTGGGTATACAGACAAAATGCCGCGCCGTGCTAGAATTTCTCATTGACGACATTGTAAATGGTGTTTATTTCGAAGACGTGTTCTCACTGTATAGTGTGTGCAACCGAAACCGTTCAGACAAGGTTTTGCAAAGTTACCCACCCCGTATGTGTTCATACCCGTTTATTGTGATCGAGAAGAATACGTTCACAGTTTCAGTCTGAGTATGTCTTATAGTTCTTTTCTGTGGCGTGGGGTACAACAACGTGACGGCTCGTAGTCCAGGCTACTCTCTCTCTCTCTCTCTCTCTCTATACGTCCACCATGTGGTCACATTGAAGGTGAACCGATTTGACGTCGAGGTGATGACATTCAGGCTGCAATAGTCGAACTGTAAAGTGGTTTATATTTAAAGAAATGTGTGGTTACCTACTAGTATATACACATTTATTTTAGCTCGATTGCAAAACAAGTTCTTACAACTTACATTAATCACTCTCGAGACATCATTCCTGATGAAATCCATCCCCACGAGGGATAGAGAAGTGGCAATGTGGAATTTAAATGCCTTGCTGCCTAATGACACAATCCTAACGATTCCAGTGGGGCTCGAACTAGGAACCTTTCGAACTTGAAGCGAACGCACTACCAATGCGCTATCACAACTTGCACGGTTACCTAATACGCTTACAATGAGCAGCTATACAACAGATATACGTACATTTCCTAACAATAGTGTCAGCTGAAAACACCCATACTGTATATGTAATGAAGACGATTTTACTGCAACATTTCCGTAATACTAAGTTAAGTCAAAAGTTGGCCTTGAACACGTACATATATCTAAAAATGTATATGCGATTTTTTAGACAACGTGACATAAATAATTTAAAGAGATAAACGTCGTGATGATATGTCAGTTACAAAATGTTAAAAGAAACATCGGATTCCATTGTTACATGATAATTAGAAAGTTCGCCTTTGAGTTGCGTTGGTTACATGTTGGTTATGGAGTTAAATTATTTGTAAACATATTCGCAATATTTTGACTTTCAATAACCTTAATATAATCTTCACCACGTGCTTTGTCAGATATAATCTCTCTAATGAATGTATATCAACTGATATAAATGTATCATTTGATATGCCAAATATTAGACTGAAAACAATGTATATCCATGAATGCTCATCTGTGATACTCTATCTTTGACTAGGTTTTGGCATAACGTGTACAGGAAATATTATAACTAGGCTGCTATTAAGCAGGATAGAAAATTATTTATGTAACAAGATTCAAAATACATATACTATTAACTCTGGTGTACCACACTAATTGGTCGTTGAACTTGATATAACTGACAATTGATTAAGACCAACTAAGTTGTTTCCTCTTAATATGCCCTAAATATACTGATCTAAGATACATATATTTAAAAAGATACTACTATACCTGACCTACATTACAAAACATGACCAACATTTTAACAGTCGAATCAAAGGCATTATTATTAAAACTGTCTAAATTTTGTTTACTTTACAATTTGACATCATACACATTTATTTGTTTCTTTATGCAACACCGAGCATAAAAATATTCTTAACTCCACATCAAGTGCTAAATTTAATACGAGCGTTAAAATTTAATTACATCAGAAAAAACACTGAATCATATTCATGTGTCTTATATGAGGCCATTGTTAGAACATACTGCAATATTATGGGATAGGTCTGCAGATTTATGGATTCATTGTCCTGAATGTTAACTATTGGACAACTGACACATTGATTGCTAATGAACCATAGTTTATTGAATTTGACTATTTAAATTATTAAGTCAGTATCGCTAGCATTCATTAATCATCTTTAGACGTGTGCGTTTTTACGTTTATTTATCGTCGCTACCGGTTGCCCATATGAGCGACACCGACATTAGAAGTGACAGACTGAATGAATTTTAAAATGTATTGGCAATACTATTTTTAATTATTCATGTAGACAACAATGAGATAACAATAGCAAATATAAATCATTATGTTACTAATAATATACATGTATACATAATATATACACTTAGGGCCACTTGTAACCCGACACTTAAATAAATCGCTATAATTGGATTATTTGTGAAAGAATTTCGTTCTAATTTAGACTATGTATAAATCAACACATCATAAGTGTATACAAGAAATTTCTTTTCAATTGATGAACAAAAAGGTACAAAACTTAACAAATAACAAACAACACTGTAAAATCAAAATTCACAAAATAACACAGCTCAAGACCAGACACTTTTCAAATCATGGTTCAATATATTAATTTGAAATTATAGATTATGTTATTGTGCTACATTATCTGAACAAAAATGATCATATCGTTCACCTGTGGTACAGAGGTGTGTGCACATCGTAAGAGACCTGGAAGGACACACTAGATATTATTTCTCGGCATACAGATTGTATTTCAGCTTTTACATTACTATATTATTCCAATGTGCAGTTCTCACTTATAGTGCTATATTTTGATTGCATTTTATTGTATATATATTGAGGGCCTCATGGTAGATTAACTTTTGTTAAATGAGTACTCTCGTTAAATAAAGTCTTTATTATTATTATTATTATTGGGCGACTTTTCACATTGTTCGGATTTTGCGTTGTGTCATTAATTTGTGAATTTTGATAATACAGTGATGTTTGTTATTTGTTAAGTTTTATACCTTATTGTTGATGAATTAAAAAGAAATTTCTAGAATGTACGTATGACATGTTGATTTATTCTTGGTCCAAACGTGAACAAAATCCTTTCACAAATAATGCAATAATATCGAATTATATAAGTGTCGGGTTACAAGTGGCCCTAAGTGTATACACACACAATAATGCCTACTTATTCGAACAAATACAATGCATTTGATATACAGTATTGTTTCTTTTATTAATGGTCATTATACAACCAACTTATTCAATCTATTTTCTCTGTATAATTCACAACATAAAATCAAATGAAATTCAGATTCAATTGCATGTTCATTGCATATATTACACATCGTTCATATCAGATATACATACCCCACTGTGAATGAGCTCCCAATCTATTGATGTATCAGTAGTAGAATGATTTCCCTCGTACTTTTCAAATGATTCTTCAAGCTTCCCTGTCGCTGTAGTCTTCAAACTACAAAGTGGAGCATTGATGTATATGGTTAGCTATGTAGCATGATACATTTGCGAAGTAATTCGTTGCCGGAATTGTCTCCCTTACACAAATAACGTAGACTGATATCGTCAGATTCAATCAATGATGTACATACGGACGTACTAGTGCAGTGGGGTAAAACTACTGTGCTTATTCGATTTATTGATGAGGGCATCCAATATAGCATGTACAGATTCATGTACTCTAGATTAGAGAACAGATGATATGAATGCCAAAGCAGCTTTTCTCGATCGTCATTGTAGCCTATACGGTGTGGTATACGGTCATGCATAGTTTAATTTAACATCTGCCAACCTGAATGAGTTATGACGATCGTATTTTCCACCCGATGTGTCTCTTACGAACATTGTTCCGTGCAACGTTTGGCATTCAAGTTGAACACATTGCCAGCACAGTGTCCTCGTTGCATGAATTAAGCTAACATATCAAGCAGAATTCGAATCCTCACCTGTTAGACATCTGCCACTGAGACAACGTGATATTCCATGTGATGGTTATGGGAATGGTAGTTCTGCACGTAAGGATTATTTTTCTTACGGGCATTATCTAGAGTATTTAACTACGTTGTGTTTACCATATTTAGAATAGGTGATCATTCTCTTTGCATTCAAGCAGGTCGATATGGTACGAATCAAATTCCAAGAAACGAGATAATTATAGTGTGGAACGATAAAGTTCCGATAATTATAATACTATACATAATTTATCCAGGAATCAAATTCCAAGAAACGAGAGATAGTGTGGAACGATATATTTCCGATAATAATAATACTATGCATACAATTCCAAGAAACAAGATCATTATAGCGTCGAACGATACAGTTCCGATAATAATAATATTATACATAATTTATCCAGGAATCAAATTCCAAGAAACGAGATAATTATAGTGTCGAACGATACAGTTCCGATAATAATAATAATACTATACTTAATTTAGCCATATTTATAAAAGTATCTTCAGTTATTAGAAATAATATAAATGTGTAATTGTCAAAATGTATATATCACTCTCACATAAATTTCAGTATATACAATAAGGGAGTCAATTTATTTAAATAGACTTCAATTTCATAACTAATAAGTAACCGTTTTCAACCTTACTAAATTCCGAAGAGTTTATACATTTATAAATTTTATTTTAATCGTTACAATTAAGCACATCAAATACTTCATATCTTTACACAGATACTACTGCCATTCATACTAGATAGTTATTATGCAATATCTATACTACTCGTCTGTGAAATATGATGACAGGAGATTAGTGTCAAGCAGTATAAACATAGTGTTTGCTTTGTTGCATATTTGGATAATAATATACGTGTCATGGGCATTCCTGGTCCATTAAGATTCAACATTCACCCATTTGCTACCCAACCTGGATAGGTGGGCGTTTCAAAACTCGCCCATTGGCTACCCAATCCGGTTAGGTGTGCGTTCGAATCCAGCACTAGCCAATATATACCCTGATATTCTGGCTGCATTACGCTAATCCAGAATCTGAACCAGGTTAAATAAATAAGAATTAAACTTTTCGTAAAATTTAAATTGTGAATTGGATCTTTATAGCCCGACCCGCCCCGGTACCTCACAGTAAGCGAGTTCCCCAACTGACATACACACACATATACTACAACAAGAACTATAGAGACCTAGACTCAGAACGGCAAAATAAGCCGGGTCGGCACAACATAGAGATCAGACGGCACAGAACACTGTTTGCAAAAGTGATTTTAGTCGTGATTGACAGGTTACGGGTTAAATGGTCTGTGTTGGTTTCTAATCTGAACCTATATATCAGTATGGGGATAGCTCTTTATGTCGAAACAGTATAACTGTCAAGATCATATTTAGTATAATGGCATTTAAACTTGACATTTTATGACTGTTGCTGTTGGAACTGTTTTACTGGACATTCGACTATATTTCGATATAATTTTATACGTAATAGCGTGTTCGTTGCTCGTATTTAGTATTCATATGTGGTTGTATGTATGTATTGTAGCGGTATACGAACACTCATACATATAGCAGGTGCTAATGAATTTGTTTTTGTCTGTCGTTTATAGTTTAACAGCAGACATAAACTAACTTGAACATTATACAGGAACTATTTTTATTGCTAATATTCACACTAACATACTACGTGGTTGTGAGGTTGTGTCATATAATAAAATGAATGAGGCTCCCAGCGGGGACTTTTAAGATGCATAGAAATGTATGAGATAGATTAGCCTTAAAGTTGGAAATCCTAAATCAAAAAGATTTGTGTTTATTCGTACTAGCAAGATATTCTCACATATAACCATTATTTATCACGTGTCCCTGATAGGGAACGGACATGCAGCACTGGTGATAGCGATGAAAGGAGATCATGGATGCTCTTACATGGAATATAGTATTCTCTATTTCTTAATTATCAATATAAGACAATAATCACAATTTCAAATCACCTCCGTAGACTATCTGGATATATGGTCATGTCCGCTCGAAATATGTCGCCTTTAAAATGTTGTGGAAGTCGTGATAGCGCAGTGGATGCGTGTTCCTTTCAGATGCGAAAAGTCCGGAGTTCGAGCCCCGCTGTAGCCGTTACGATTGTGCCCTTAGGAAAGGAATTTAAATTCTACATTGCCTCTTCTCTCACCTTCATGACGATGGATTCCATCAGGAATGATGTCTCGAGAGTCATTAATATCAGTTGAAAGAACTTGTTTCGCAATCGAGCTAAAATAAATTTGTATAAAAATCTAGAATGCTGACGAGGTAAACATTGACGTATACACAGATGGACGACTTGAGTTCACAATAACTCACCCTGAGGACTTCTGTGTCTGGGCTAGCTAAATTCGTAATATTTACAATAAAGAAAACACTTGCTAATACTTTATTTGCAACACAATATAGTTTATAAATAAAAGTGCAACATCCATCTACATAACATATACAATAACACCTGTGTTAGTGGTCACCTATATCACCAGTTTCCAGATTCCCAATGTGTTGTTTTGTTATATACAGTTGCTTTCTAGTAATCAGCCACTAAACAAGCACTTTCTGTGATTTCGTTGGCTGCAAACGATTATTTTTTCTTTCGATATTATCCGAAGCTAATTAGGTAAATACTATCAACAAGGCAACTGCCACAATGGTGTCTGACACCACACGCGAAAAACTTGTTATACGCTGGTTCACCAAAATAATAAGTGTATTTTTATGTTTTCCAACAAATTGCCAAATATCAAGAAGGGTTGGTAATCACTAACATTACAAAGCAATACCTTTGAGGATTTAGTGAGAAATAATGTTTTTAAGATTTTATTGATGGGTCAAACATTTCTGAATTATATTGTCAAAAATCGTGCATGCATAGTTGATCTTTAAATTCAACCTAGTTTTTGAAACCAGTCGCTCTATTTCAACAAACCTGGGAGAGGTTACTACCATTAGTAGAATAAGAATAAGTTGCTTACAGGTCTCCAGTTATTTTGACCTAGTGACCTAGTATTTTATATCCAAGTTACCCCATTTGTACAAATATGGTTGAGGCTATTGTGAAGATTCTGCTGTCCAAAAATGTGGCACTTTCCTATGACTGGGTCTAGAGAAGAAGTTAGTTAAATGTGTTCTATTAACCTACTGACCTAATTATTGAACACAGTTACTACTGGTTCGAAAAAAGAGGTAATTGTAATGGAATTGTTGACAGACAGTGAATATTTCTTTTACTAAACGTTTCCTGATCCTAATTTATAAAGATTTGGCCATGTCTGTCATTGGATCCCGAAAGGCTTTATTTGGTCATTTAGTCAAATGTAACCCTGTACTGCTGATAAATTAACACTATTCTTCCTGGTAAGCACGTATATGCAAGTTGATATATGAAAAGAAAGACAATACATCAAATAGACACATAAACCAGAAATTGTCATAGCATAAAATAATTAATTACAATGCAACATATATGTAGTTCACAGATTGAAGAATGTTGTATGGTCCGCCTCCGTGGTCGAGTGGTTAAGGTCGCTGACTTCTATACCACTGTAACCTATCATCACTGATGGTCACGGGTTCAAGCCCCGCTCAGGCCGTGTCTCATTTATATGAAAAAGTTGGCAGTTTCTTACGGAGGTCGGTGCACCCAAGTACTGGTTAACCGCTGGAGCCTGCCCAGGAAAGGTGTTGTTAGGTAAACTTCCCGCCGGCGATATAGCGCAAAATGGTGCTGATGCAGGCGTAAAACCCGAAATATAAATAAATAAATAAGATTGTTGTATGACATTATATATCTCTGTAGAAAAAAAGAAAAGTAATATATATATATAAATGTATATAGTGTGACAGTTCGGGGTCCTCCGGGTTGAACGGCTTTGTGTGATCTGGTTCTTGTGTGATGGCTTATCTACACTGTTGTCTTTGTGGCTGAGCTGTATCCGGACATAGCGGCTGTTGTAATTTGCATTGTTCTGATCCAGTTTGTGGGAAGTGGTTTGGTGGTGTTGGTGGGAAGGCATTTGGTGGTGTTGGTGGGAAGTCGTTTGGTGGTGTTGGTGGGAAGTCGTTTCGTGGTGTTGGTGGGAAGTCGTTTCGTGGTGTTGGTGGGAAGTCGTTGGGGGCAGGGCCCGTTCCCCTCTGCCCAATTGATAGGTCCTCACACTGGCACAGCATCTAAGATTGTTTGTATATATTATGTAAAGATGCATGTATTTGATCTTATTGTAATATGTGTAACATGATAGCTCTCCGTTAATGGAGGAAATAAAATATACATATAAAACAGCAAATTATCATAGCCAATAATAATTAATTACAATGCAACATATTTACAACAGCAACCACCCCTGTGAAAGTGTATATAAGTCACTATAGCTAATATTTGGTATATCAAGTATTAAACACCTACTATTGAATGATTTCTAAGTTTTCAACACTTTCTTCTGGTATTTAGTTCTACACACTGGACAAGAGTTACACGATTCCATACTCAATTCTTCAAACATTTCCAGACATGTTTCATGAAAAACATGGGAGCATGACAGTAAAATAGTCTGTCTGCAAGAAGACTGATGCTCATTTTCTCCATTTCCTGTATCTGACTGGTCCCCTGTAGTTTCTATATGTTTCTGTGCTTGTCTGGTTTTTGTTGTATTTCCTAAAGATCGGTTTGGTTTGGCACTGTTGTTTTTATCTTTGTGTATAGTTTTGCATTTAGATTGGTCTGTTGCTTGTTTTTTCACAGACTGGTCTCGTTTTTCTATATAACTTTTGTTCATGAGTGATGTTAGACAGATTGGGCAGTCAATGTCTCCACGTTCTACAGCCTGTTGAGTAAATAATAATACATTTGTAAGTTCTTTGTGGGTACATATTTATTAACAAGAAATAGGTATTCGCAGTGGCCACATGTCTCACACGATTGAACTTAAAGAAAAAAATGCACATTTCAAATAAAGCGCCAAAAGTACTAGATTGGATAACTTTCACACAATGAATGAAATTACAAAAATAAGGTATTTTAGTGGATGTGGAAACTGATCAACTTGGACAATTATTGATCAACAATGTGGGTTTAACTAGTTCTGCTAAATGATATCCAGAAAAATAATCTATTATTAATATTACAATAGTCTATATTGAAATGGGCATCGAGGCGGTGCTCAAATGTCAAGACAATTCATTCATGAATATTGAAAGTTAACATTATCACTGTAGCACCATTCGTGATAATATAACTTTCAATGTTCAATCGGTGAAATATAATTTGACTATAAACTGAAACAACAATATCCTTAACCCTTTCCCTCATAGAAGCACCTCTCGACGCCATTACAAATTAGCCAAACCAATGTTCATAATAAAGGCCATAATCTCATGTAGTCCCAGTAATATCTATGGAGGTGGGATATATATGGTGACTACTTATCCACTGCATGATAGCTAAATGGCTGTCGTTTGTATGGAGATATAATAGTATATTAACCTAAATCTCATGTAGTCCCAATAATATCAATGGAGGTGGGATAGATATGGCGACTACTTATCCACTGCATGATAGCTAAATGGCTGTCGTTTGTATGGAGATATAATAGTATATTAACCTAAATCTCTATGTAGTCCCAGTAATATCAATGGAGGTTGGATATATATGGTGACTACATATCCACTGCATGATAGCTAAATGACTGTCGTTTGTATGGAGATATACTAGTATATTAACCTAAATCTCATGTAGTCCCAGTAATATCTATGTAGGTGGGATAGATATGACGACTACTTATACACTGCATGATAGCTAAATGGCTGTCGTTTGTATTGAGATATAATAGTACAACTGTATATTAACCTAAATCTCTGTGAAGGAAAGGGATAATGAATGTATTAACGAGAAGACTGAGTGTAATTGCATGATATTATTTTAAATACATCTCAGTAAGAAAACAAACTACTTTAAAATATGGGGGCATTCTGTAGCAGTCTGAAGTTTAATTAAGCATACCAAAATACATGCTGTGACAACATATATTGAATAAAATAACACACCACTAAGATGGAAATCTCATTATTTCTGTTCATATTGCAAGTAAATGGTAGATAGAAATGACCATGGAGGTAGGTGGGAGGATCCATGCGTAGGTGGTAGGTTCCATATGTGGTAGGTGGGAGGACCCAGCCTAATGGGTGGTTCCACAGGCAGGTCGGAGGTTTCACAGCTAAGTGTGAGCATCCATTGGTAGGTTCCAAATGGAGTAGGTGGGATGACCCACGGACCATCGGGTGGTTCCACAGACATATCGGAGGCTTCACAGCTAAGTGTGAGCGTCCATTGTTAGGTTCCACATGCGGTAGGTGGGATGACCCATCCCAATGGGTGGTTCTGTGGGCAGGTCGGAGGTTTCACAGCTAAGTGCGAGCGTCCATTGGTAAGTTCTACATGCGGTAGATGGGAGAACCCATCCCAATGGGTGGTTCTGTGGGCAGGTCGGAGGTTTCACAGCTAAGTGCGAGCGTCCATTGGTAGGTTCTACATACGGTAGATGGGAGAACCCATCCCAATGGGTGGTTCCACAGGCAGGTCGTAGGATTCACAGCTAAGTGCGAGCGTCCATTGGTAGGTTCTACATGCGGTAGATGGGAGAACCCATCCCAATGGGTGGTTCCACAGGCAGGTCGTAGGATTCACAGCTAAGTGTGAGGGTCCATGGGTATGTACAACATGGAGTAGGTGGGATTACCCACAGGTCCGAAGGAGGTTCCACAAGTGAAAATTCACGGATAGGTGGGATGTTCCAGTGGTTAGGTGGAAGAACCCACTGGTCAATGGGAGATTCTACTGGCAGACGGCAAGGTGGGATAGACATTAGTTATTACATACAAATGCAAGAAAAAATATTTTTATTGCAAAACAATAAATTAATTTATCAGACAAGGCCATTACAAATGAATAGCTAGATTTTCATCCATATCTAATCCAAAATGGTGGTGGGGTGAGTTCTTTTGTTTCTATTTTTGACAGGGAATGAAAATTTATCAAAATGATTAATATGTACTACATGAAACATCATAATTATTATTCTACTATTCACATGTGATAGGTGAATTTACAGTCATATTGAATGTGATTGAAGTGACATTTCATTAAGAAGAAAAACGAAGAAATCAGTGAACATTTCTGAACACATGAAATCAGCACTCACCTCTTCTACTTGTAATAATAATATTTATTGATAATACGTTACAGTTATATATTATTTCAATATATGTTAGTGATATATTATTTCAATATACATTACAGTTATATATTATTTCAATATACATTACAGTTATATATTATTTTAATATATGTTACAGTTATATATTATTTCAATATATGTTACAAGGATATATTATTTCAATATACATTACAGTTATATATTATTTCAATATATGTTACAATGATATATTATTTCAATATACGTTACAGTTATATATTATTTCAATATATGTTACAATGATATATTATTTCAATATACATTACAGTTATATATTATTTTAATATATGTTACAGTTATATATTATTTCAATATATGTTACAATGATATATTATTTCAATATACATTACAGTTATATATTATTTCAATATATGTTACAATGATATATTATTTCAATATACGTTACAGTTATATATTATTTCAATATATGTTACAGTTATATATTATTTCAATATACGTTACAGTTATATATTATTTCAATATATGTTACAATGATATATTATTTCAATATACGTTACAGTTATATATTATTTTAATATATGTTACAGTTATATATTATTTCAATATATGTTACAATGATATATTATTTCAATATACGTTACAGTTATATATTATTTTAATATATGTTACAGTTATATATTATTTCCATATTTGTTACAATGATATATTATTTCAATATACGTTACAGTTATATATTATTTCAATATATGTTACAATGATATATTATTTCAATATACGTTACAGTTATATATTATTTCAATATATGTTACAGTTATATATTATTTCAATATACGTTACAGTTATATATTATTTCAATATATGTTACAATGATATATTATTTCAATATACGTTACAGTTATATATTATTTTAATATATGTTACAGTTATATATTATTTCAATATACGCTACAGTTATATATTATTTTAATATATGTTACAGCAGTTATATATTATTTCAATATATGTTACAATGATATATTATTTCAATATACGTTACAGTTATATATTATTTCAATATATGTTACAATGATATATTATTTCAATATATGTTACAGTTATATATTATTTCAATATATGTTACAGTTATATATTATTTCAATATACATTACAGTGGTATATTATTTCAATATATGCTACAGTAACATATTTCAACAAATCTCAAATATGACGATATAGTGCTCTGTAACAATATAAACGCTTGGTACTGAACAATCTTGGAATAACATTTTGCATTAACTTAGACTTCAAGCCAAGATTCTTTACATGTCATATATTTATGTGTGTTTTGCGTTTATTTATCGTCACTACCGGTTGCCCATATGAGCCGACGCCTCCTGAAGAGATTTGTCATTTTAGATGTTTAGAGGATAGTGCAATGCTACAGACAGAGACCCATTCCAGAGCTCCTCTGGTTCTGCTCGTGCATAGTGTAAAGCACCGATACGAGACCTCTGTTTAACGTCCCATCTGAAAGACTGTTAATGTCATTATGGTCAGACAGGGGATCGAACATGCGATCCCTGGATTACCAGTCAAGCGTGTTACCACTGGACTACAGATCCATCTGTTATATATATCCCCCTTTCAAATGAGGGACTTTATAACAGAATCATATAATTTCCATATTGAAAACGTCAGTGCTTCCGCAATTATCTACATTAAATTTTAGACAGCTCCCTCTTTGCTAAGCAACATCTCCCTCTTTGAGTATGAAAAGGGTTGATAAACAGAATCAATAACATAGGGACGGACGGATCAGTGAACTACGCATCTGATTAACACGTTGGAAAACCAATCCAGATGTAGGCAAGCTAGATCACTTGTGCCAACATACTAATTAATATTTAACGGTCCTTCAGATAAATGGGAATATAAACCAGAATCGCTTTTTTAGCATTAATATTTCTCCTTTCCAATTGCATTTGTCTTTTAATTTTATTAAAATAAGTTCGTCATCAATTATTCCTTTGTTGTTGATTAAATCGTTACATATAGAATATTAGAATTGACCCAACTTATATATATTAAGCATATTCCATTAAGCTTAATACATTTATTTCCCCATATTATTTGCTTTCGTATTTCTACAAATTTAAATTAATAATTTAAGTAGGGGCTTCGATTTTGTTTTAGTTTGAATCAAATATTTAACAAATCTTTGTTAATGTCTGGAATTCCAGGTACACAGAGAGCTTGTAATTTCTCTGTATTTAACATACTAGCATTTCGTTACCTGTTGATCGTAAAAGATAATGTGGAATTGTTTTCCAGTTTGCTTTCTCTAGTGATACTAATTGTTTTATGAACTTGGTTTTAAACAGACAGATCTGTAGCCCAGTGGTAAAACGCTGGACTGGTAATCCAGGGATCGCAGGTTCGATCCCCTGTATGACCCTAATAAAATTAACAGTCTTTCAGATGGGACGTTAAACCGAGGTCTCGTGTTGGTGCTTTACACCGTGCACGTCAAAGAACCAGAGGAGACTCTGGAATGGTTCTCTGTCTGTATCATGCACTATCCTCCAACATCTAAAATAACTAATCTCTTCAGGAGACGTCGCTCATATGGGCAACCGGTAGCGACGATAAATAAACGAAAGACACACACACTTGGTTTTAATGGATGATTGCGATTCTTCTACCAGCCTCACACAACAACTAACCTATAATTACCATTCATGTATTTCAGTACTATCTCTAATTTAAACATAGACCAATTGACAAAAGCTGGGAGCCAACTAAGAGCCATATAGTTCACAGATAATTAGCGGAAGCCATGTATTTGACAAAACATAGTGCCCAAAAAAACCATTTATAATAAGTTGCGCCAAATAATTTCGCCAATTCACACAATTAACACCATTATATTTGTTTTGGTCACAATTGGCTCCATGGGCGACCGATGGCGGGAACCATGCAGTCAGTTTATAGCATTCTAAAAATCCGGTACATTACAAATCAAATGATCAATAGGTATGTATGATATATGAGTCATGACATTGTTTGCATACTAATTGCGAATATATGTTGTAGTAAATGGGTTGGGCCACACGTTTTAACAAAATTAGTTAGGCGGCATCCGCATGTGGCCGATTGGTTTAGGTCGTTGACTTCAAATCACTTGCACCACGCCGCGGTAGGTTTTAATCCCGATTGGGTGTCGAATTAGTTCATGTCAAGAAAATATCCACCTGGTTTGCGGAAGATCGATGATTATACTCGGGTGCTCGTACTCGCTTGAAATACTGCTCAGGGGGATAGTAGCCGGAGAGTCGCGAAATGACCTAAGCGGTTTGTGAGACTTTAACCCCCAAAAAAACAATCATGACATTGTTTGCACAATCATTGCCACCATAATTATGTTGAAGCAAATGTGTTGGGCCACATGTTTTAAAAACATTAGTTACTGCCATCCACATATTAAGTTTATATAATAGACTATACAGTCAAACCTGTGTTAGTGGTCACCTCTATTAAGCAGTCAACCTGTACTAAGCAGCCAATTTTCAGATTCTCAATATGCTGTTTTATTATACATTTGACCTCTATTAAGAAGCCACCTGTGATAAGCAACCACTTTCTGTGATTCCCTTGGCTGGCTGCTTAAGACAGGTTTGACTGTACGTAACAAA
>CM026387.1:60014402-60036229 GCA_014843695.1 Archivesica marissinica
GTCGATGGATTCCATCAAACACGAGGGCTTGAAAGTGATTACTAGTATATTCATATTGCAAAACAGTACCGTAGCCAGAGGCAAATTGCAACCGAGGCAATCTAGAGGGGGTCTGGGGGCAGTTCCCCCTTAACATTGTTGGGTTATAGAAGCGAGTTCCTGCGTTTTCTGATTTAATGAGTTTAGACGTATAATTATGTACTGACTGTTCAGCTCTCTAGCAGTCAACATTTTATAGAGTAAACGGATATAAATTTGTTTGGCGTGTTTAGTCTCGTTATCAACATTTCCTATCGTGGTTATCCTCGTTATCAATATTTCCTATCGTGTTTAGCCTCGTTATCAATATTTCCTATCGTGGTTAGCCTTGTTATCAATATTTCCTATCCTGTTTAGTCTCGTCATCAATATTTCCTATCGTGGTTAGCCTCGTTAACAATATTTCCTATCGTGTTTAGCCTCGTTATCAATATTTCCTATCGTGGTTAGCCTCGTTATCAATATTTCCTATCGTGATTAGCCTCGTTATCAATATTTACTATCGTGATTAGCCTCGTTATCAATATTTCCTATCGTGGTTAGCCTCGTTATCAATATTTCCTATCGTAGTTAGCCTTGTTATCAATATTTCCTATCGTGATTAGCCTCGTTATCAATATTTCCTATCGTGATTAGCCTCGTTATCAATATTTCCTATCGTGGTTAGCCTCGTTATCAATATTTCCTATCGTGGTTAGCCTCGTTATCAATATTTCCTATCGTGTTTAGTCTCGTTATCAATATTTCATATCGTGATTAGCCTCGTTATCAATATTTCCTATCATGGTTAACCTCGCTATCAATATTTCCTATCGTGGTTAACCTCGTTATCAATATTTCCTATCGTGGTTAACCTCGTTATCAATATTTCCTATCGTGGTTAACCTCGTTATCAATATTTCCTATCGTGGTTAGCCTCATTATCAATATGTCCTATCGTGGTTAGCCTCGTTATCGATATTTCCTATGGTGGTTAGTCTTGTTATCAATATTTCCTTTTGTGTTTAGCCTCGTTATCAATATTTCCAATAGTGGTTAGCCTCGCTATCAATATTTCCTATCGTGGTTATCCTCGTTGACAATATTCCTTTCGTGGTTAACCTCGTTGACAATATTTCCTATGGTCTTGAACCTCATTATTAATATTTGCTATCGCGTTTAGCCGAGTAGTCCCGTGCAATAATGCGCTTTCTTCAGCTCTAAACAAAATAGTGCTTATAGAAAATAACGCCACACGAAATGTTCACTTCTAAAACAGGCATTTTTATTTCGCACATTAGCGCATTTCCAGACCAACTTATCTAATAGAGCAATTTCAAGGTTGTTTATGCATCAATATACGATTACTCGCACGTAAGATAACAACTATCGAGTAGTCTACGTGGACCCATAATTCAATACATATTGCGAATTTATCCTTTGTGACGATTGTCGTACTTTGGGTTAATAGTAAAACAGCTTTGCCAATGTCCCGCATTTGTTTATGACATCGTTAATAACTCGGATATAGCTCCTAAATATCTAATCTATCTCAGATAATGACTATTGTGATCATTGAAATATCGTTTTAGCCTCGTTAACATGACATGTTTACCTGTATTTTCTCGTCAATACAGTAAAAATCCTCGTAAATACAAATACAAACACATAGCATTTATATAGCGCTAAAATTAAAATGTATTCTATTGCGCTTCACAATTACAGACCACCCCTATATGAAAACAACACAACTATTAAGACCACTTTTTCTCAGTCCGGAATTATTTCGTCTATAGTTCAATTGTCACTAACCCCTATGAGAGTACCACCACGTTATTCAGTAATAATACCACCTATTTCAGTCCCAAATGATACCAGCATTCCTGTTAATATGACCCGTTTCTGCCAAATTCGCAAGATTTACTAGTAGTTTGAGCATATAGTTTTATCTCTGACACTTATCACGGCCGCATTTTGGAAGTAGTTCCGCCGAATAGGAGCACTGGTAGTGGGACTTAGGTGTATGGTATAGGTTGGTCCGGGGGTGGAGGGGGTTGCTCCCCCTGAATGAAATTGGATCGTCAACGCGATGTCCTGACATCTGGAGCCATTTCAGGGTGGATAATATGCATCTTAATTCCTGTTTGATACGAAATAGTAGGCATAACGTCTTAATAACATTTTAGCCAGACGGTGGAAATCCCGTTCTGTGTTGTGCATTGCCTGTTGTTGTTTTTCTCCGTGGCAATTTCCTCCGATAACATATCGCACACATATCTCGTTGCGTCCTTCCAGTTAGCTAATCCATTTACAATGAATGCATTATCTTGGTTTCATGCCGACACTTTACATTCTTTACTGCGTGCGTGCGTGCGTACGTGCCTGCGTGCATGAATGCGTGCGTTTATATATCGTCGCTATCAGTTGCCCATAGGAGCGACGCCTCCAGAAGAAATTGGTCATTTTAGATTGTTGGAGGATAGTGCAATGATACAGACAGAGTCCCATTCCAGAGTATCCTCTGGTTCTTTTACGTGCACGGTGTAACGCACATGAAATACTGTTAATTTTATTATGGTGAGACGGGGGATCGAACCTGCGACTTCGATCCCTGGATTACCAGTCCAGCATGTTAACCACTGGACTACTGATCCGTCTGTACAGTGTACATTAGTGCTAGTATAGTTGTCTCGCAGTTAAATAACGACACTTGTCATTTGCTTTGTTCCAGCTATGTGTATGTGATGAGTACCGCGTGGCAATTAAATTGGAAATATACAAAAATGATGATACGTGGAAATCACACCGTAATAAGCTCTGTTCCCATAGCAACTTGCCAACCAGGGTAATAATGTATAAGTCTGCTGTGTACGGTGGTATATCATAAAATAATAATAATAATAAAAAGAATAATAAAAAAGAAAAGAAAAATAAATGAAAAAAAGACAAGAGTTATGATGCACTGTATTGCACAGTGCAAACGTTTCCCATAAAATGAAAGATTGTAGCAAACTAATTTTTGTAAAAAAAAGTCATAAACGGCGAAAAAGTGGTCGTACAATCCGGCGACGTTGTCGGAATTGCTTATTAAAATGTTACTTAATCCTGTGCATTGTGCCATCTCATGTCATAAATGTGTGTCAAAATTGAGTTTCCATTTACATTTGACACACAGGAAGTAAGCAAACTAGCACTGAGTGCGCATGCGCTAATTTCCCCAGGAACTAGTTTTGATAAGGCTATTTCTGGTTTGATACGGGCTCGTGACCGTATCAAACAACCAAACGTAATATCAGACTGGAAAACACAGCAAATCAATATGTGTGGTAGATTCAACAAACATAGTAACAAATCATGTTTAATAGAATTATTTCGTATGCTTGGACATACACTGAACCGAATTTCTAAACGTCCACCTGATGTTGTATAACAGTTGAAGACAATCAACACCTATCTAACCTTCCATGTGCTGCCACACTCAACAATCTCTTGTTTGGCGATGAGCATCTCACTACACAATGTAACACAACACTTTACCTGAATGTCCAGAGCTATATTGCAGCAACAAAACGTTTCGATACCTAGGTGAACGTGGGGGTTCTCTCCGTTTTGATCCCGGCCCGTCGTGTGACAATACCAGATTGTTTTTGATAGTTTACATATTTGGATATAACGTTTCCGTATTGCTACATTAAAATTACAATAACGCGATGCTGTAAATATATGCTGACGTTTAGCAAAATCAAGTCCAAATAGTTGCCACTGCTGTTAAGTATTCAATAGTTTCTCTACAATTTATATATACTGAACACATAAACTCGCCATTACTATTCGCCAAGCATTTTGTACCATTTAAACGTACTCCAACATGGGAAGGGATTCATATAAGCTTTAAGCTTATTTCTCGACCTTTATCTGTTCCAATGTATAAAATTGTGTTTATATATGTATATATGTATTTGATCCGAATAAAATATGTTTAAACTAATCAACAAGTAAAGACCATAGTATAATGCCGTCTGTTGAAAAGTCGTGCAACCTGGAAACACGATGGAAATGATTTAGAATGATATTAAAATATGACATTGTATGATTCAATGCAAAATGTACTTGAAATATCGAATTTAATTACAACACTGAACATACCTGTCTGATAGAAGTGCCTGTATCAAGCATACCGACGGCTCGCCCGCTTTCCTCAATGGTCATTCTCGCCATATTTTCTGTATTTTCGGTTACGGGTCGCACATAGAATAAATTGCAATCAAATTGAGCACTCACCATGCCGTGCACGTGGTCCTCATGCCAACACTTAGGATTCGAACCTTCCGTTCCGCTTGGTCAGCCATGACAATAAATTGGTGTTTTCTTAGTGTACATTGATAGAGTATGGTGGATAACAATAGACTACCAATATTTGGACTAATACACAGACCCGTTACCCTAAACTCACAATTTATTAGGTGGACGTTTAGAAATTCGGTTCAGTGTATACAGTCTTATTTTGCCTATAATTGTCTTTTATTCGTGTGCCGCTCTCCATAGATCCGTTCTTCTGTAGCTATGAACGAATGTGTTAAAAGCTCTTTCGAGCTTATGCTATGTTGTTATATTGCCCGACTTTGTAAATAAAATTAACTTGACTTGATTTATAATAATTAGAATACTCACATACATTGCAATGTTGTCCTGTTATTTCGTTGAAACAATAATATACTATTTTCATAACATACTATTAATGGAAACTAATACGTACAATTTGTCGTAGTAATTGCCAATGTGTCATTCATTCTCGGTGGTGCATTAGATAGTTAGGAGCTATATCTGCGCTATTAACGATGCCATCAACAAAAGCGGGACATTAGTAAGCGGATAGTATTAGTATTACCCCAAAGTACGACAATCATCAAAAAGGATAAATTGGCAATACGTTAACAATTATGGGCTCGCATAGACTACTCGCTATTTGTTAACTTACACGCAAGTAATCAATTGTATATTGATGCATAAACAACCTTGAAACTACTCTATCAGGTAGATGTTCTGGAAATGCGCTAATGTGCGACATCAAAATACGTGTTTTAGAAGTGAACATGTCGTGTGGCGTTATTTGCTATAGGCACTATTTTCATTATTGGTGAACGAAGCGCATTATTACACCGGATATTGCGGGCGCCGCTTATTATATAGCACATTATCATAATATATGTATGTCATACATAACTATATTAAGAACATGTTGTATGTCCTAGCGTTTATTTATCGTCGCTACCGGTCGTCAATGTGAAGAGATTAATCATTTTAGATTTTGGAGGGTCGTGCAATGATACAGACATAGACTTTACACATTTTAGATTTATGGATATTACTATCATGAGTGGAAGTCGTGATAGCGCAGTGGATGCGCGTTCGCTTCAGGTGCGAAAGGTCCGGAGTTCGAGCCCCGCTGAAGCCGTTACGATAGTGCCCTTAGGCAAGGCATTTAAATTCCACGTTGCTTCTTCTCTCTCCCTCGTGGCGATGGATTCCATCAGGAATGAGGTCGCGAGAGTGATTAATATAAATTGAAATAATTTGTTTCGCAATCGAGCTAAAATAAATGTGTATAAACTAACCTAAGCTATCCTCCAAAACTCTTAAATGACTAATCTCTTCAGGAGGCCTCGCTGATATGGGCAACCGGTAGCGACGATAAATAAACGTAAAACACACACGGTGTCGGCATATAATTATTGTTTATGGTGTAATTGGACTGGGCAACACTTCACATAAATATTATTTGTAATTGGCCAAATGCGTATTAATAAACCGCTTGCTAATAAAGAGTGTTGTTTTGTAGTTGATTGTCATAATTATAAACAATTATATGACGTTCACAACAGACAATCACGCCTATTAATACAGTTTATTACCCATTCATTATTCTTTGTGGGTGGGGGGGGGGGGTTCAGGCGATTGTATTGCTTTGAAAATAATACTGTTACAGTATGAAATAAATAATTATACAAATTACACAGGAGCGCACACATTTACAGAATATACAATGCGATATATATATACACTCGTACATACACATGTATTCATAAATACATACATATATACACATATATACATATATGCATACATATATACATACATACATATACATATACATACAAGGATATACATCTATATATAATATGATTTCGATGACTGAATCTATATCACGAGTCTGCACACTCATCCAGTTAAACAACATGTAATTATTATGACATTAAAATATACTCGCACATTACCATGGATACCGTGGGTGTTTTATGTTTATTTATCATCGCTACCGGTTGCCCATATGAGCGACGCATCCTGAAGAGATTGGAAGATAGTACAATGATACAGACAGAGCCCCATTCCAGATGTCTCCTCTGGTTCGTTTACGTGCACGGTGTACAGCTCCGACACGAGACCTCGGTTTTAAGTCCCATCTGAAAGACTGTTAATTTTATTAGGGGGATCGAACGCGCGATCCCTGGATTACCAGTCCAGCGTGTTACCACTGGACTACAGATCCGTCTGTATGGATACCGTGGTTAAGGAGTTCCATTCAGATCAATTTGGTATAAAGGGGACCCAAGTACGGTGTGGATATTGGGTTTATGCACGCATCATGGTATATATGCCGCGAGATAACTTGATCATCATCAGAGATGATCCTTGCCGAAACGAAATGCAAAGAAACATACATAAACTCTTAGTTTAATAATATTTCATTGCATTCATTCTATATATACCATGTACAGAACAAAACAAATGAACACACTTGTATATTTAAGAGTGTGCTCAAAAGTAGAATCAGAATATCATTTCTTATTAGTTTGTCCTTATTATACTGATATAAGAAATATATATTTACCTAGATATTAGTTTTCATGGCCAACCATTAATAAGTTTAGAATACTCATGAATTCAACACCAAAAAGTAAACTTGTCAATTTAGCTAAATATATTTATTTAGCAACAAGTAAAAGACATGATATTAATTAACTAAATGAATGTTACTACTTGTAAAATAATGATTTGTGAGACACTGAATACCAACTATATTGTTAAAATTTTAATGTTAATGCTATGCTTACTCAAACCTTATATAATATCATGCTTTTCTGTAACTTTGTATGTAACCGCCAAACATGTTTCATCGCGATGGACATGTACATGTTTATGCCAATAAAAACAACTTTTGCATAATTATGCATAGTATATAAGATTTATGTCTTTGGAATTGTTAATAGATGTTGAAGCAAATGGGTTGGGCCACACGTTTTAACAACATTAGTTACGGTGTAGCGTGAGCCCGGAAGTCCGTGAGGATTGTAAGTTCGCTAGTTGCGGCTTACGGGGCTCACGCTACGGGTATAAGAAACGTAAGTTGTGAGAATTGTAAGTCAATAACAATATCTTTCCTCCACTTTAGTTTAAATATTTTATTTCTCAATTATTTATAGAGATAAATGATAGTAGATAAAGGCTAATAATGAGACTCCAATTTCCAGTGTATGAGGTTTAAAAACGCTCGTGTTTGTGTATAACCATGACTTACAGAATACGCGGTCAATTGATGGAACAACTTATTGGTATCGATCACGACACCTGTCAATCAAACTATAATGGATAATCCAATCAGCTATCGATATTTCACACATGCTCAAGTAATCTTGTGTATCCCAATACTGCAGTTTTAAGTTGATTGTAAGATTAGCCAGCTAATTTAAATGCAACCATGAAATCGATTGTGGATTAATAATCTATATTTTATCATACAATATGACTGACGTTGTCATTACCGAAACTGTATTAGTTAGGCCACAACTACTAAGTAGAAATAGTGTGTTGTCGTAATATTTGTATGAAAGTCTTATGACCTAAGCTGTTGATGCGACACCCCTACATGTTCTATTACAATGTGAATATATTAATAATTCACACAATTCTACGAACGGACATAAAATTATTGGGCAAAATCGTATCTGTATATTGTTTATGACCCTTTTGACTGTCATAAATAATTTAAAGTTAGAAAAATCAAGATAGATTTTTGTAGTTTAATTTATACAAATTTAACTTAACTAGATTGCAGAACAAGTGTTTACTACATTATATTAATCGTCCTCGAGGCCTCATTTCTGGTAGAATCCATCTCGGTAAAGGAGAGAAGAAGCAATTTAAGTCCCTTGCTAAGGGACACAATCATAACAGCTACAGCTGGGCGCGAACTCGGGTCCTTTCGTACCTGAAGCGAATGCGCTACAACTGCACTATCACGACTTCCACAATGTCAATGCCACGAGATCAATATTTTAAAGATAAACAAGGCCACTAGAAACTCGCTTTTACAGACGGATATGTAGTCTAGCAGTTAACACGCTGGACTGGTAATCCAGGGATCGCAAGTTCGATCCCCCGTCTGAAACTAATAAAATTAACAGTCTTTCAGATGGGACTTTAAACCGTGCACGTAAAAGAACCTAAGGAGACTCTGGCATGGGTCTCTGTCTGTATCATTGCACTATCCTCCAAATATCTATAATGACTAATCCCTTCAGGAGGCGTCGCTCATATGGGCAACCGGTAACGACGATATATAAACGTACCCCCTCCACCCGACTCGCTTTAAGTTTGAATAATTATCTTATATAAAAATAAGATTGTGTGTATGCCTGCCTGTGGGTGTGGTTTTGTGCATGACTGTGTACATAAATACATACTGACTAGGTACTCGACACACGGACGGCTTGTCCCACGATTGCACGGTATAGAGGCCAGACAGGAATATGAATAAAATCCGAGCTCCTGCCTAAGCTACCATGCTAGAGAGTGTAGCGGGTCCAGTGTCTTTCGCTATGTTATATGTTTATAAATACTAACATGCATTACTTTTTGTAATCGTCGCTACTCAGGTTGCATAAGTGAGCGACACCTGAAGAGTCATTTTAGATTTTGGAGGATAGTGCAATGATACAGGCAGAGAGACCCATTCAATAGTCTTTGAGGGACTGATGCATTGGCAGAGTGATTCACTTTGAGAATTGTTTTGTTATTTCATCGCTTTCAATCCCCACCCAATCCCCATGTTGTTAGTTTTTCACTTGATATAAAACTATATTTTCATACACGTATTATATATTTTGGTATTACTACATAATACGTTTATCTCTTAATCGCCGATAGTGCACACATTTATATATTTAATGGAGATAATCTCAATAAGCTATAAGCTTCCGATTTAATCCATTTTCGTTTTGTATACAATATGTCACCGACTCGAGTTCACGGGGTTTGCACTTGTGTGCAGGTTAACTCTAAATGGGGAATTAGTGTGGTACAGCAGAGTAGCGTACACAAAGTGGTGGCATATGAAGGGGTCAGTCCACGGTGTATGGTCAATTTGAATTAAACCAATGACGATTCCAGTTACTAATTTAATATATATATAATTGTCCAGCAATAACGATAATTAACACAGATTGAAGTTCACGTTAATTATGTAGGTGGTTTTAATGTGTGTGTGTGTGTGTGTTTTATGTGTATTTATCGTGGCTACTGGTTGCCCATATGAGCGACGCCTCCTGAAGAAATTAGTCCTCTTAGACGTTTGGAGGATAGTGCAATGATACAGACAGAGACCCATTCCAGTCTCCTGTGGTTCTTTTACGTGCACGGTGTACAACACCGACACGAGACCTTAGTTTAAAGTCCCATCTGAAAGACTATTAATTTTATTAGAGTCAGATGGGGATAGAACCTGCGATACCTGGATTACCAGTCCAGCATGGGTTTTAATGGTGTCCATATATAATAGTTCATAGACTATTAGTTACAAATAAACATAAGTCCTGTAGCAGATTTAATGTGGCTAGCATTATGCCACTAAATGATACATTGTATTAACAGTAGCTGCTTTATGCTACTAAAGGTATATATATCAAAGAAAACCATAAATTCTAAATAATGTCAACTATGACAACTCTTCTAAGACATGTTATGGATAATAATATCAGATATCATCTGCTTAAGAAAATGCATTAGTGATGTCATTTATATAAAATATAATGTAAAAGTCACCATTATACAAAGAAACTAAATGATTGAAATTATAGGAATGAAATAAAATAATAATTATGTAACTAATGAATTTTATTGAAATTCTGACCGTTACATATATATGTACTGTACATTATGAATGAATAAATATGTTTAAACCAAGTCTTCGCTGGTTCTTTTAGTGTCCAGCTTAGGCACCGACACCAGACCTCTTCAAAAAGTCTATTAATATTATTAAGGTCAGACGTGGATCAAGCCTACAATATCTAACTAGGATCCTTTTGATTGATTATCTAACTTACCAGTTGGTCATGGTACCCAGTTTATCCTGTGTTCTTCTATGAATGCATTGGACGCTTGCTTAGGATCGCTGTCCTGTTGAAAATTGTGTGCTGTAGGCAATACATACTAATATCAATGTTGTATTACATTCCTATATACAGTGGGCCGTCAAATTTACATTACATATTTGTAAAAGCGACATTTCCAGTCTAAGCAACATGGAGGACACCCATATGTAGCCACACTCATTCCAATATATATATATATATATACATTCATATATACATTATGATACACATATAAATATATATTCCGATACATATTTTCTGAAAATGTTAATCCTGTGATAATTGAAAGTTCCAATGAGAGACCTATCAACGTGACCCACAGGCAACATATGAAGTGGTGAGATATCTACAGTCAAACCTGTGTTAGTGGTCATCTCCACTAAGCAGCCAAACCTGTATTAAGCAGCAAGTTTCCAGATTCCCAATCGGTTGTTTTATTATATTAACCCTTTCAACACCACATACCTCTCGATAGGCTTACAAAAGGTGTAGATCCAGATGAGCCGGCTCGAGACGAGCCGTCTCATCAGGATCTGCACTTTTTGCTAGTAATATTACTATTTTTAGACAAATATTACCTATTTTGATAAATGAACTGGTCCAAATGTAATTTCCTTATTAATTTATTGGTCTGAAAATATCATGCACCAGTCCATGTCAGTTACTTGGTGTTGAATGGGTTAAGCAGCCACCTGTGTTAAGCAGCCACTTTCTCTGACTCCTTTGACTGGCTGCTTAAGACAGGTTTGACTGTATATCAACAGACCAGCATGAACTCATATATGTGAAGTCTAAATTTACCAATATTAGCTCAGTATTATGCATTTTCTGAGGTGACTTTCAATTCTCACGGCTTGGGGGAAAATGTTGAAGCTGTGAGAATTGAAAGTTTCGGCCAGGGACCTATATAAAGTGATGCACAGGCATCATATGAAGTGGTGAGATATCTGTCTCAATTGACCAGCATGACAACAATATGTCAAGTCTAAATTTACTAATATTAGCTCGGTATTATGCATTTTCTGAGGTGACTTTCAATTCTCACGGCTTGGAGAAAAATGCTGAAGCTGTGAGAATTGAAAGTTCCAGTCAGGGACCTTTCTAAAGTGACTCACAGGCATCATATGAAGTGGTGAGATATCTATCTCACGTGACCAGCATGAAAACATTATGCCAAGTCTAAATTTACTTAATATTAGCTCAGTATTATGCATTTTCGGATTGAACTTTCAATTGTCACGGCCTGGGGGAAAATGCTGAAGCTGTGAGAATTGATAGTTCCAGTCAGGGACCTTTATAAAGTGACCCACAGGCATCATATGAAGTGGTGAGATATCTATCTCACCTGACCAGCATGAAAACATTATGTCAAGTCTAAATTTACTAATATTAGCTCGGTATTATGCATTTTCTGAGGTGACTCAATTCTCACGGCTTGGAGAAAAATGTTGAAGCTGTGAGAATTGAAAGTTCCATTCAGGGACCTTTCTAAAGTGATCCACAGGCATCATATGAAGTGGTGAGATATCTGTCTCAATTGACCAGCATGAAAACAATATGTCAAGTCTAAATTTACTAATATTAGCTCGGTATTATGCATTTTCTGAGGTGACTTTCAATTCTCACGGCTTGGAGAACAATACTGAAGCTGTGAGAATTGAAAGTTCCAGTCAGGGACCTTTCTAAAGTGACTCACAGGCATCATATGAAGTGGCGAGATATCTATCTCACGTGACCAGCATGAAAACATTATGCCAAGTCTAAATTTACTAATAGTAGCTCGGTATTATGCATTTTCGGATTGAACTTTCAATTCTCACGGCCTGGGGGAAAATGCTAAAGCTGTGAGTATTGCAAGTTCCAGTCAGGGACCTTTCTAAAGTGACTCACAGGCATCATATGAAGTGATGAGATATCTATCTCACGTGACCAGCATGAAAACATTATGCCAAGTCTAAATTTACCAATATTAGCTCAGTATTATGCATTTTCTGAGGTGACTTTCAATTCTCACGGCTTGGAGAAAAATGTTGAAGCTGTGAGAAATGAAAGTTCCATTCAGGGACCTTTCTAAAGTGATCCACAGGCATCATATTAAGTGGTGAGATATCTATCTCCATTGGCCCACAGGAAAACATTATGTAAAGTCTAAATATATTAATATAAGCTTGGTATTATACATTTTCTGGGAATTGGGGTGGGGGTCTAATAATTTGGCGCAAGAATAAAAAATTAGGACAAAAATGTAACCTTTTTCAGTTGTCAATATCATTTATTATAATTATATATCAAATTTTTCGATGATGATTCCATTACGTGTTGAAATCCTGCTGGCAACACTCACTCAATCTAAATTTCATAATGGTTTTAAGCCGTATCATGTCATTGTCCGTCAATTTCAGCTGCTGTATACTGTGTGTGGGAAGACATTGTACCACCAGCCGCCTACTCCACCTGTACCAGAGTAGTCAAATCATCCATGTGGACAGTAGCTACAGTTCCCCCAAAGCACTGACCTTGTAGCTGCACTGTTGGAAGGCAAGAGGTAAGTGTAACACTGATGTGATATCAAAAGCTCCTATTTTGCATAGAAAAGAGTCTTTTTCTCAATATAATTACCCAAAGGCCAAGCAAATCTTCATTAGATTCCTGTCCTCTGTAATGAAAAGTTACACTACCTGGCTGTCATTATGCACCAGAATTCATGAAAATCTATGAAGTACCTTTGAAATGGTAGCACCTTCTTTAAAGCCAGTGAATTGCTCGATATGTACATTTCCGAGCTACGAAGACTGGACAATTTGTCTTTTTTTAAAATGAATCCTATATCATAGTGAATCGACCGAGATATATTCTTATAGTGTTTTGTTTCTCGTAATATACGTAAAAGCTTGAATAACTAGCAAATTGAAGGTTTGCAAAACTTTTAGTGAATATATAATTAACAGGCATAATTGTGGTTATATTTGAACAAATCAGGAGGTTTGGACCCACTTTTCGCACTGTCGATTATTCGACGATTGTTGTGTCGTCGGTGTCTTGTAGAGTGATGCAGATGTTTGTAGTTGTAGAGTCCCGTGAAGATTTCGGTATAAGATGATTAGTTTTCTCGATGATTATTCCTTGTTGGTTGTATCTATGTTGTTTACGTCTAAGATGATTATGGTCTAGATTATGGTACTGGTGTCTCTCCGCCATCATGTCCAAGGTGATTATTTTCCCGGTTCTTTTTAGGGCCACATCCTCCACGATTAGTCGGCTCACTGCAGCAAAATGGTTCGGTTGTTCCGTTGTTGTCCACCCCGTTGAGGCATCCGGGGTCGAGGTCACATCCCTCCGTCTCCAACCGCTCGCCCGTAGTTGGAGACAGATAAAAGAGTTCGAGGCGACGAGTGCGCCATCCACGCGAAACGACTCCCGTCTTCTCCTACCCAGTCACTCATCGCCTCTTCAGCGCCCCAATATTAGCTGTCGCTGATCCAGGTAAGTGTAAGACACTCAACAGAGTCGATGCGGGTCCTCGTCTGTATGCGTCAGCGGCGTAGATTGGTCACATCGGAACAGGTGATCCAATTTCCTGCTGTGAGCTGTGCCTTGTTCCCGACGTGCACGGTGTGGAGGCACGAACAAGTCAAATTGTTCTGACCTTAGTTGTCTCCTAGTTAAGTTCCGTTTTACACCTGCCAGCAAATTCCATAATCCTGGAAAGGATGTTAATTAGACTACACCTCACTGGTTATTGACCTGGAATATACAAGTCAGTAATTCTTGGAGCATTGGCAGGTCATCACAGCTTTACATGGTGGTATTGTTTATGACATATGAGAATAAAGGTTTAGTGTGATATTTGAAATATGACAAATAGTGGTGTTCTAATGATAACAGCCAACTGCTGGCACAACGATTTTACGTCACTCATCATATTTTTGGAGAAATGAGAGGCGTATTTCACCCATTTCATTCTGGATACATTTAAAGCTCTACATAGCTAAGTGTCTTAGCAAGATCATCTGAATAGCAAACAGCATAGAGCCTGATCAGACGGCATGTTTCGTGGTGGCTGATATGGCTCTATATTCTTTGCATATACTGTTTGAACGGTATCCAGAATCAAATGGGTTAAGAAAAGTTACTCTACAATTGAATAATTCTACAGACGGATATGTAGTCCAGTGGTAACACGCTGGATTGGTAATCCAGGGATCGCAGGTTAGATCCCCCGTCTGACCCTAATAAAATTAACAGTCTTTCAGATGGGACGTTAAACCGAAGTCTTGTGTCGGTGCTGTACACAGTGCACATAAAAGAACCAGAGGAGACTCTGGAATGGGTCTCTGTATATCTGTATCATTGCACTATCCTCCACAAATCTAAAATGACTAATCTCTCCAGGAGGCGTCGCTAATAATTTGCATAATAAATTACGGCTTGTCCATTTTCAGAGGGGACAAGCTCTGTGTCTGTCTGTCAACAATATGTTCCCTGAGTACTGGAATAATTAAATGTTTCATTATTATTAAAAGCTACTTAAAATTGACGTCACTGTTTTCAGTTAATATTTAGGTGATAGATTTGTTTACGTTCATTGTATACCGGTATGTATGTTCAGCTTATATTATATTGCTTCACACCCCTATAACAGTAGAGAAAGATGTGGATATCTTGCATAATATTAACTTAAAGTACATTACCATTATATTAATATTACTGAGTCAATTGCAAACAGATGGCAACAACTGTAATAGAACAGAGAATGGAGCAACACAATAAAATGTAAAAAGAAAACAACATAAATGGATTGGGGGGGGGGGGGTAGCCGGATCAGCAGGGGGGCGGGGCTGTAAAAAGTGGTGGCAATTTGATTTTCTCCAGTGGAAATCCTACAAGACCACTATATATAACCTGTACTAGTTTGTAAACAAATATGCTAATAGCTAATCAGCAGGGTAGCTGCACATGAACATGGTTGTTGTGTAAGCTAATATATGTATATTGGAGAGAACTTAGGTAGTTCTTGACATATTCAGTAAGGCCATACCACCAGTATCATAAGGTGATTGATGATATGGTCTTGGTGAGAGTACCATGAGCGAGTCCAGTTATATATTGTGTACTAAATGAGCTGGGCAAGTTAGCCCATGTTCATCATCACCACATTTCATATTGTTGTAAATCTACTTAAAATTAAATGATTATGACAGCCCTACCCATCCATGGGTATCTCCAATACAAAGATCTTCTGCATAAGTTTCAGCCGGATAAGTCACATATCATTTATTGTATGAGTATTATAGACATACCCCTCATACAAAATTCAGTTTCCTGCACATAGGGAGGCACACGTCATAAAACATAATGTTGTCTGTCCTTGCTCATACAATTATAAAATATTACTTATTTATGTTCAATTTATCGTCGCTACCGTTTGCCCTTATGAGCGACGCCTCCTGAAGAGATTAGACATTTTAGAGTGTTGGAGGATAGTTCAATGATACAGACATAGACCCATTCCAGCTTCTGCTCTGTTTCTTTTACGTGCACGGTGTAAAGCAACAACACGAGACCTCGGTTTATCATCACATCTGAAAGACTGTTAATTTTGTTAGGGTCAGATGGGGATTCAGAACCTGAGAACTTCTTATAAATGATATAAAACATGTAACCAGTGTATTGGGAGCACAGGAAGTGTCATTGTTGGTTGCAGATCCCTAAAAATAAGGTTTTATTGCTTTTCACACCTGTGGCAAACAGGATAAGGCTTAATGTGGTCCACAATAGTCAGAACTTGTGGTGGCACACGGTCTCAAGGGTGTTCAGGTAGCAGTCTTCAGACCGGACCAGCGGACCTGGCACCGCCCTGGATGCTACCGGTAGTTACCTGAGATCCAGTGATAGATATTATAATATCGAGCAAAGTGAAGAAATCCGATCTGGGTCACCTCGCCAGATTGGAAGTACAAGGTCATATTGAGGAAAACTACAGCAATCACCTCAAAATATAATTATACAGATGGATCAAAATGCCCCGATTCTGACAAAGTAGCTGCAGCTGTAGTCATGTCATCCCTACAATGTGAATATGTAGAAAGCTGCTGGATAGTAGATAATAATTCACCGAAAAATGTGATATTATCTGACTCACTTTCATCACTGGTCTCATTACAATCAAGGAATAGTAAGTCTAGACCAGATCTAATCAAAGGCATAGGTAAATTACATAATCAGGGTTTGAACTTGGACCGTCAGGTTACCATAGCATGGTGTGCAGCAGTGCACATATAGGTATCACTGGAGCCAAACTTTATATAATAGGCCTTTTAAGCAAACCTATAAGTTGAGCTATGTGGGGCTCAGTTGACCGGTGCCTAATATTCCCATTCTATAAAAATAGATAAGTGTATTTAAGTAGACTGAGACTGGGGACCAATCTGTTGCCTGGTAATGATGGACAACATATACTTAAATTGGATCCGGTTTGTCCCACATGTCGGGTGAAGTACACCACCGAACATTTTCCACTAGACTGTAGTGTGCACGGGACTCATCGAGCTGATATGCGGGCTGCTGTTGCAATTTTGAGAATGTCCTCAACCCCAGAAAGGCTGCCCAAACAGCAGTATACAAAGCTCTGGAGACCTACATCTTAGACTGTCAGATGTCCGACAAAATATAGAGGACCTGTGCAGTTATGGCTGGCTCAGACACAAGTTCCCATACTTTTGCAGCTTGTTAGTAGATCAATAAACCAGTTAGTAGTGCAGAAACTAGCCTCACTAGTGTCCTTTCCGAAAAGCAATTTTATTGCCGGTTTCTCATCATTTGAGTGGGAGATATTTGACCCCAGGTGAAAGAGATTACTTAAATTTCATCTTGGGGCTCTTTTGGGGCTACAGTCATCACTATAACTTAAATCAATATAAATTTGGGAAAATCTACAACGACCTGGAAAAAATAAATGTTATATATATATATCAATACCCCCGCTAATAGAACCCTTCGGACAGATCCCACACTTATGCCTCTGTCCACACAGCCATGTTAATATATTATGAAAATAGATAACTACTTATCAGCTAATACAATAGTTTCAGTAATATAAGTAATTACTTATATGACCCCCCTATTTTTGTATTAATATCGCCTCTCCCCCCCTGTGACCAAACATGTAGGAGACAAACATTTGTTCATCTCTTCATAAAACCTGCCGTAAACTAATAGATTTAATCATATATATGGGAATAATATTGTCCGAGTCAGACCAGGTGAAAACCAGAGCCCCTGGTCCAATCCACCCAGAGTAGTAGGTAAGATAGCACGCAGAACAATTGATAAGTACAGCCAGGCTAGGTACCAAACCAATGATCAATTGTATCGGGTTGCCAGGGGCTGCGGTTTTCGACCTTCTCATTTGGGCTAGTCCGAGGCGAGGAATACTCTCTACCTATTGGGTGTTCTATGTAACTAATAGGATGGTACACTTAGTGTACCTGTCCCTGGTTATCCTGACCAGATCATGATAATAGAAATTTGAATATCACTTATCAAAACTGACCAAACAGAGATTTCTTCAAAAACAAATATTTAGCACAATTTTGAACCCAGTATTTTCTCAAATTATCTGATTTATCCAGATTATTTGTATATTTTTCAGAAGCATTAATATGTTATTGACCCAACATTATCAATTAAGGTAGCCTGATTATAGTAGGATCATAATTGAGGCCCCTATGCTATGACATATGTGTAATGTCAAAACATAGTGTGTTTGTTCAGTTTTTGGTCAATTACACAAAAGATTGAAATCCCCATGTATACATAATAAAATATTATATACATATTTAAACAAACTAGAGTGAGGTTGGTAAACTTTCCAAGAAAATGTCCTTTGAGATTGTTGCCATTTAAAGTGAAAAATCTGATTTATTATACCACATGTGTTATGCATAAACAATAACCTAGTTTTTATGATCATTTATCTAATATCACCAGAATGTTTATGCCTTTCTATAAACATCAATATGATATGGACTTCAAATAATCAAATAAGGATACCTAACTGTATTATTACAACAGTTGAGGCCCTTATGCTATGACATATGGGCAATGTTGTCCAATTCTGACTTTTTGGGATTATATGCATACATAACCTAGTTTTTATGATCATTTATCTAATATCTACAGAATGTTTATGCTTTTCTATAAACATCAATATGATATTGACTTCAAATAATCAAATAAGGATACCGAACTGTATTATTACCACAGTTGAGGCCCTAATGCTATGACATATGTGTAATGTCAAAACGTAGTGTTTTTGTTCAGTTTTTGGTCAATTACACAAGATTGAAACGCATAAAGGAATAAAAATCTCCATGTATACATAATAAAATATTATATACATAATTAAACAAACTAGAGTGAGGTTGGTAACATTTCTAAGAAAATGCCCTTTGAGATTTTCTCCATATAAAGTGAGAAATCTGATTTATTATACCACATGTGTCATGCATACATAACCTAGTTTTTATGATCATTTATCTAATATCCACAGAATGTTTATGCCTTTCTATAAACATCAATATGATATTGACTTCAAACAATTAAATACGGTTACATAACTGTATTATTACCACAGTTGAGGCCCTTATGCTGTGACATATATATGGGCAATGTTGTCCAATTCTGACTTTTGTGATTATATGTGCTCAGTCAAACTATCCTGTGAGTGCTTCTTGGGATAAATATCCTAAAATGTATAGAATATAACACTATACTTATTGCAAGCTGTTATAATTTCCCCTTACCCCCTATACCCGCACCTGAAATAACCCTTTCTGGTCTGTATTTTGATCCCCACGCTAACAAAGGTCAAAACGGTACACATCCGGAGGCAGAGGAATGATAATATGAACATATATCTCAAAATTCTTGCAAAAATGATACTTTATCCCTGGAATTATACTAGGGTGTTCGAGGAAATATCAATTATCATTTCAGGTCACCTTTTTATGTAATTCTTCATTGTCCAAATCCATGCAAGAATCCAGTTTAGTTTAATTTAGTAAAAGAAGCATAGATAGGAACTTTATGACAGCAAATCGCCTATCAATGGGAATAGTCTTGTCGCGAAAAATGCCTGCGTGTTGTCGGTCTATCTCCAAGTAAGCATGAACAACTGAACCGGATTACTGCCATACAAGTTTTTTCATTCGACAAGGATCTACGGTTATTATTTGTTTGGCTATTCCCTGTGTGACTGTCTTTTTAATGTAAATACTTGAGTATATTTCAAACATTTTTACAATTTTACTGGCTCTACTGGTAAAAGTGGAGGTATTGATTGCTTAACTCCTGAAATGTTTATTGAATGCAAAGATACACTGGCGCCATTATTATGTAAGCTTTTTAACCACATGTATATAAATTGTATGTATCCAGTTAGTTGGACAAGAGGTGTCATTGTTCCTGTTCCTAAGAAAGGAGATCTAAATAATGTAAATAATTATAGGGGTATTACGCTTACCAGCATTTTTTCGAAAATATTTTCAATTGTGCTGGATACACGTCTTCGAAAATGGGCTGAGGCAAATGAACTCTTATCAGATTTTCAGTTTGGTTTTCGTAAAGACAAAAGCACTGTAGATTGTATTTTTGTTTTAACCTCGATTATAGACAAAGTTATTTGTCTAGAAAAGAAGAAACTTTATTGTGCTTTCGTTGATTTTCGTAAAGCTTTCGATGTAGTGTACAGCAACGGTATTTGGTTTAAGCTATTACAGAATGGAGCTTCAACTAAATTAGTTAATATGTTGCAAAAAATATACGAGAGTGTAAAATCATGTGTACGTATTAATGGAACTTACACTGACAATTTTGACTGTGTCAAAAGTGTAAAGCAAGGCGAACCATTATCACCGTTGCTATTTCTATTCTTTATCAACGATATGTACCAGTCAATTTACGATAATACAATAGACACCGTTAGTATTGATGAACTTCGTATGTAGTTATTATTATTTGCTGATGATACTGTTCTAATGTCTTTTTCTAAAGAAGGTTTACAACGTTTGTTAAATAATTTACATATGTATTGCAACAATTGGGACATTAGTGTAAATATTGATAAAACTGTTGTTATGGTGTTTAAAAAGGGCAACAGACCTGAACATATTGTAGTGTCATATAATAATTACAAGTTAAATATTGTTACAAAATTCACATACCTAGGTGTAACATTATCTGCTAATGGTAGTTTTTACCAAACACAAAAAGCGCTTTCACAGCAAGCAATGAGAGCTTTGTTTTCTCTTAATTCCTTGTTTGATGTTTTATCTTTTGAATTGTCGGAAAAAGTTAAGTTATTTGACTCCATGATCGCCTCAATTCTAAACTATGGATGTGAAGTATGGGGTTTCCATAAAGCTCCTGACGTCGAACGTTTGCATTTAAAATTTCTTAAACAAATATTACAAGTGCGACAGCAGACAACAAATGCAACAGTATATGGCGAGTTTGGACGTGTTCCATTATCTGTAATTCGTAAGGTTAGAATAGTTAGATATTGGTATAAAATATCTAAATGTCCAAATTGTCTTGTGTATAAATTGTATAATATGCGTGATATGAATGGTAATTATATAAATAAATGGTCAAACGATGTTAAAACACTCTTAGACAACCTAGGGTTTTCCTATTTATGGAATAGTGCAGTTGTAACAAATGTACACATACAGAGTGTAATAAAGTGTATACATGATCAATATCTACAGCAGTGGTTCTCAGACCTTAGAAATCTACCTAAACTTGAAACCTATTGCATGTTTAAAACATATTTCCAACCAGAAAAGTATTTATCCTGTGTTAAAAATGTTAGTTATAGAATTAACTTGTCTAGATTTCGATGTTCTGCTCATAATTTACTCATAGAAGAAGGTCGTAATAGAAATATTGATAGAAACCAGAGAATTTGTACGAAATGCAATATGAATTGTATTGAAACTGAATATCACTTTTTATTAGTATGTCCATTCTATACAGAAGTAAGAAACAACTGTTTACCACATTATTATTGTCATTGGCCTAACTTGAATAAGTTTAAGTCATTGTTACAATGTTCACAAAGTAGTATTATAAAAAAATTATCAAAATATATTTACCAAGCATCTGTTATTAGAGGGTAGTTGTCAATGAACACATTTACGTATGTATATTTATTATATATTTTCAAACTACGATACCCATTAATTTTAATTTTGTTTTCATGCTTTTCTCATGTATTATATTGTAATTGTATATTATGTACTGTCCGTCGTACATGTTGTATAGGCGACGAACAATTGTGTTTAATGCCAATAAACTCTGAAAACTGAAACTAAGGAGACC
>CM026387.1:60037229-60134520 GCA_014843695.1 Archivesica marissinica
ATAGTCGTATGTTGATACCTTGATATTAACTGTTAAAGTAACCAAGCCCAAGTCGGGGTTCGAACCCACAACTGCCTGATCCTCCAATACCTGAAGGCGAACACTCTACCGCGTCGCTATAAAAGCTAGCTCTATAGCGAGACAGTATAAGTCTCCCTATATACCACTACACTCTTCATATCTTTTGAATCCAGACATCAACCGTGCATACAGTAATTCAACGGAGTATAGCCCTCCAACCAAAGTACGAGTCTGTGTAGTCAAACATGGGCCCGAAAAACACTTCTGACACCATTAAAGTAACCAAGCCCAAGTCAGGGTTCGAACCCACAACTGCCTGATCCTCCATTACCTGGAGGCGAACTTTAAGGCCATATTGAGGGAGTGCCGAAATCACCAAGAAGAAGAAGAAGAACACTCTACCGCGTCGCTATAAAAGCTAGCTCCCTATATACCACTACACTATGTGTGTATTCCGGTGTTACTGGTTTCCGACGATGTAGTACATAACAAACTCCTATAGGTTTAGAATTGTCATACAATGCAAACAATTTTATGTCACCAAATAAACAATATTTTACCATTCATTCACAAAAAGCGATTGTTTACATTTTGAGAAAAGTTGACAAAATAACGGTACCTCATTCTCAGTAATCCAGAATGACGTCACCTGTTTTCGCCTAACTGTGAAAATTACCTACAGCGCGAGCATTAGTATGATTTATATTTTCGAATTGAGTCAAAAATGGCTGCCATTTTTATTCTGTTTACAGAACACATAGCAACCATGCTCGCTGACCAACAAACTGACGACTACAAGAACTCATAATCATTGTCGTCAGTCTATCTTCCTTAGATGTCAAACCCCTCGCGAGGATGTAGTCTTTTAAGTCTAGTTCAGTAGTTAATTTTGACTACAAACTATTATTGGCTTTCCCAGTTGATATGTAGTGCTTATTTCATATTACTAAGATACGTTATAGCTACTCCAAAGATTATATCGTTGCTTGAGCTCGATTTGCGGCTTTGTTTTATTCATGTCATGTCCGTTTTAGACATTAGTTGCGGTATAGATTAAATTGGCGATAAATGGATGACTATAAACCAACGACGTATTAGTTGATGATGATCCGAACATTATTTCAATCACAGATGAGCCAGATGAACTTCTGCAAGCAAGCGTCTTACATGATTTTATTTGAAACAGCTAGTTTAAACATATTTTATTCAGTTAATTCAATAAATGTACAGTATACAAATACACGGGCTATCTGAAATGGATTGGAACACAAGCTGAGAGCTTATGTAAATTCCTTTCCATGAGGATGTTACAATATACAGTTGTTAGCATTGAGAGCGGTTAGTGAGACATGACGGGCATTGTCTTAAGTTCTATAGCCCCCATTGGTCCTGGGTGCTTGCATGCGTACTTGTGGGGCAAATTGTAACAAGTGTTGTCATCATGTGTGCACTAATTGTTTGTGAACTGAATTGGATAAAATGGGAAAGTTAGTAAATGGGATGAAATGAAATGGGTTGCTGTGACACACAGGAAAGGAAGGATGGACCTGGAATACCCACCCGGTAGTCGGATCATGCATCAAACCTCTTTGTGGCTGCCTGGACAGTTAGAAAGATGGATTTGTTATTTTTGAATGGTAAACGATCGTCGCCATACAAAAGATTGTTTGTTGTCAGTGTGCAAGGGATATCGGACAGAAGTAGGCGACGAGCATTGTTGTATCGTGGGCACTGCATAAGGTAATGCATTGTTGTATCGTGGGCACTGCATAAGGTAATGCATTGTTGTATCGTGGGCACTGCATAAGGTAATGCATTGTTGTATCGTGGGCACTGCTTAAGGTAATGCATTGTTGTAGCATGGGCACTGCATAAGGTAATGCATTGTTGTATCGTGGGCACTGCATAAGGTAATGCAGTTGCAAATATGAATTTCTTTGCACAAACAAAAGGTTATCAATACATTTGAATACTGGAGATAGATTGTACCAGCAAACAATCATTTTAAGCACAGTATTAATATAAGATCCAGGCTTCTTTTCTTCTTTTTTTTTTAAAGCATGTATGTCTTCCTATATATATGTTGTATCACTAATCTCATATGTTTTCTACTATCAGCTGATTGACTTAAAGGCAGAGCTATTCAGAAAGCAAGAGGAATTCAAAGGTCAGAAGTTACAGAATCAGCATACAGGCTTTATTAGAGGAAAATCTTCTGCTTCACTTAAGGTAAGATAGAATCAAGATCACATAAGATCTATTCAAAGACACAAAGTATATATACTAAGTGTGCAAAATCACATAAGATATATTCAAAGACACAAAGTATATATACTAAGTGTGTAAGATCACATAAGATATATTCAAAGACACAAAGTATATATACTAAGTGTGCAAAATCACATTTTTACAGGCCTGGAGTTTATAAAAATAATTCACATTTCTCAAGCTCCATTGACCCAATTTGTTGAATTTGAGTTTTACTCTCAGCTCTCAGCTATCACTGAACCTTGTGTGTGTTTTACGTTTATTTATCTTCACTAACGGTTGCCCATGTGAGCTACCCCTACTGAAGAGATTAGTAATTGTCATTTTAGATTTTTTGAGGATAGTGCAATGATACAGATAGAGACCCATTCCAGTGTCTCCTCTGGTTCTTTTAAGTGCACAGTTTAAAGCACCACCACAAGACCTCGGTTTTAAATCCCATCTGAAAGGCTGTTAATATTATTACGGTTCAGACGGGGAATCAAACCTGCGATCCCTGGATTTGCAGTCCAACGTGTTAATCACTGGACTACTGACCAGTCTGTACCTGAACCTTGAGAAAAGTTTTATAACAGATCTAAAGCTCAAATGATATGATTGGTTGATTCTGGGATTTGAACTAATCAAAAATTTGATATTGAGTTTGATATTTTAGAAAAGTTTTATAACCTCCAGGCCAGGCCAAGTTTTCAAAAGCACACTAAACATAGATGAGATAGCTGATTTTAAAAACACACAGTACATGCATGTAATACATTTCTGAGATGCATGATATTTTTTTCCAATTGCTCAAAGTATATAAATATTAATTTTTCAAAACACATCATTCATACAACTTCAAAAACACAGAATAAATTATGGATATCACGGTTTATTTAATCAAATCTTAGAAGTGCAACAACATTGTGTTCTTTCAAAAAGGCTTTGAAGACACACCTTTTTAAATGTTCATATGGAACATAAATATCGAACTATGTCTGTGCTCAATCAGGATTAAGACTGCAAATGAACACATTTTATTTAATTATTACCTATATTTTAATTGTTATAATATTAAATCCTAATATTTTATAGCATATTTAGAATCCATTGTAAATGTGTTTGCTAATTTTGTCTTGTTTTATCTCATTGTATGTGGAAGTTTTTATCAATATTTGTGATATTTTAGGCTGTAAAGCGCTTTTGAACGTTTTATTTTTAAATGAAAAGAGCGCTATATAAGTTTGGTATATAATAATAATAATAATGTGTGTAAACTATACGACTGAGGGGGGTCACTTTTCCATGCCATAGAATAATGACCTCCCTGTGTGTAAACTATACGACTGAAGGGGGTCACTTTTCCATGCCATAGAATAATGACCTCCCTGTGTGTAAACTATACGACTGAAGGGGGTCACTGTTCCATGCCATAGAATAATGACCCCCTGTATATAAACTATTATGAGTGAGGGGGGGTCACTTTTCCATGCCATAGAATAATGACCCCCTATGTTTACACTGTACGAGTGAGTGAGGGGGTCACTTTTCCATGCAATAGAATAATGACCTCCCTGTGTGTAAACAATACGACTGAGGGGGGTCACTTTTCCATGCCTTAGAATAATGACCCCCTATGTTTACACTGTACAAGTGAATGAGGGGGTCAATTTTCCATGCCATAGAATAATGACTCCCTGTATATAAACTATTATGAGTGAGGGTGGGGGGTCACTTTTCCATGCCATAGAATAATTACTGCTCAGTATGTAAACTATACGACTGAGGGGGGTCACTTTTCCATGCCATAGAATAATGACCCCCTGTATATAAACTATTATGAGTGAGGGGGGGTCACTTTTCCATGCCATAGAATAATGACCCCTATGTTTACACTGTACGAGTGAGTGAGGGGGTCACTTTTCCATGCCATAGAATAATGACCTCCCTGTGTGTAAACTATACGACTGAGGGGGGTCACTTTTCCATGCCATAGAATAATGACCCCCTGTATATAAACTATTATGAGTGAGGGGGGGGGTCACTTTTCCATGCCATAGAATAATGACCCCCTGTATATAAACTATTATGAGTGAGGGGGTCACTTTTCCATGCCATAGAATAATGACCTCCCTGTGTGTAAACTATACGACTGAGGGGGGTCACTTTTCCATGCCATAGAATAATGACCCCCTGTATATAAACTATTATGAGTGAGGGGGGGTCACTTTTCCATGCCATAGAATAATGACCCCCTATGTTTACACTGTACGAGTGAGTGAGGGGGTCACTTTTCCATGCCATAGAATAATGACCCCCTGTATATAAACTATTATGAGTGAGGGGGGGTCACTTTTCCATGCCATAGAATAATGACCTCCCTGTGTGTAAACTATACGACTGAGGGGGGTCACTTTTCCATGCCATAGAATAATGACCCCCTGTATATAAACTATTATGAGTGAGGGGGGGTCACTTTTCCATGCCATAGAATAATGACCCCCTATGTTTACACTGTACGAGTGAGTGAGGGGGTCACTTTTCCATGCCATAGAATAATGACCCCCTGTATATAAACTATTATGAGTGAGGGGGGGTCACTTTTCCATGCCATAGAATAATGACCTCCCTGTGTGTAAACTATACGACTGAGGGGGGTCACTTTTCCATGCCATAGAATAATGACCCCCTGTATATAAACTATTATGAGTGAGGGGGGGTCACTTTTCCATGCCATAGAATAATGACCCCCTATGTTTACACTGTACGAGTGAGTGAGGGGGTCACTTTTCCATGCCATAGAATAATGACCCCCTGTATATAAACTATTATGAGTGAGGGGGGGTCACTTTTCCATGCCATAGAATAATGACCTCCCTGTGTGTAAACTATACGACTGAGGGGGGTCACTTTTCCATGCCATAGAATAATGACCCCCTGTATATAAACTATTATGAGTGAGGGGGGGTCACTTTTCCATGCCATAGAATAATGACCCCCTGTATATAAACTATATGAGTGAGGGGGGGGGTCACTTTTCCATGCCATAGAATAATGACCTCCCTGTGTGTAAACTATACGAGTGAGGGGGGTCACTTTTCCATGCCATAGAATAATGACCTCCCTGTGTGTAAACTATATGAGTGAGGGGGGTCACTTTTCCATGCCATAGAATAATGACCCCCTGTATATAAACTATTATGAGTGAGGGGGGGGGTCACTTTTCCATGCCATAGAATAATGACCCACCTGTGTGTAAACTATGAGTGAGGGGGGGTCACTTTTCCATGCCATAGAATAGTGACCTCCTGTGTGTAAACTATACGACCCCCTCACTCATACTGGGGGGTCATTATTCTATGGCATGGAAAAGTGACCCCCTTCACTCATATAGTTAATATACAGGGGGGGTCATTATTCTATGGCATGGAAAAGCGACCCCCTCACTCATATAGTTAATATACAGGGGGGTCATTATTCTATGGCATGGAAAAGTGACCCCTTCACTCATATAGTTAATATACAGGGGGGTCATTATTCTATAGCATGGAAGTGACCCTCCTCACTCATATAGTTAATATACTGGGGGGTAATTATTCTATGGCATGGAAAAGTGACCCCCTTCACTCATATAGTTAATATTCAGGGGGGGTCATTATTCTATGGCATGGAAAAGTGACCCCCTTCACTCATATAGTTAATATACAGGGGGATCATTATTCTATGGCATGGAAATGTGACCCCCTTCACTCATATAGTTTACATACAGGGGGTCATTTTTCTATGGCATGGAAAAGCGACCCCCCTCACTCATATAGTTAATATACTGGGGGGTCATTAATCTATGGCATGGACAAGTGACCCCCCTTCACTCCTATAGTTAATATACAGGGTGGTCATTATTCTATGGCATGGAAAAGTGACCCCCTTCACTCATATAGTTAATATACAGGGGGGTCATTATTCTATGGTATGGAAAAGTGACCCCCTTCACTCATATAGTTAATATACAGGGGGGTCATTATTCTATGGCATTGAAAAGTGACCCCCTTCACTCATAGTTAATATACAGGGGGGTCATTATTCTATGGCATGGAAATGTGACCCCCTTCACTCATATAGTTAATATACAGGGGGGTCATTATTCTATGGCATGGAAAAGCGACCCCCCGTCACTCATATAGTTAATATACAGGGGTGTCATTATTCTATGGCATAGAAAAGCGACCCCCCTCACTCATATAGTTAATATACTGGGGGGTCATTAATCTATGGCATGGAAAAGTGACCCCCTTCACTCATATAGTTAATATACAGGGGTTCATTATTCTATGGCATGGAAAAGCGACCCCCCTCACTAATATAGTTAATATACAGTGGGGTCATTATTCTATGGCATGGAAAAGTGACCCCCTTCACTCATAGTTAATATACAGGGGGGTCATTATTCTATGGCATGGAAATGTGACCCCCTTCACTCATATAGTTAATATACAGGGGGGTCATTATTCTATGGCATGGAAATGTGACCCCCTTCACTCATATAGTTAATATACAGGGGGGTCATTATTCTATGGCATGGAAATGTGACCCCCTTCACTCATATAGTTAATATACAGGGGGGTCATTATTCTATGGCATGGAAAAGCGACCCCCCCCGTCACTCATATAGTTAATATACTGGGGGTCATTATTCTATGGCATGGAAAAGTTTCTTGCACTGGGAGGCACACATTATAAAACATAATGTTATCTGTCCTTGCTCATACAATAATAAAATATTATGTATTATGAATGATATAAAACATGTAACACAGGAAGTGTCATAGTTGATTGCAGTGCTCCAGCAATAAGGTTTTATTGCTTTATTATGGGGATATTCACACCTGTGGCAAAATTAGTTAGCCACACCAGTCAGAATTATAATGGTTTATAACAGTATATTATATAGTTGTACATATTTTCTGGAAAGTTTAAGAGAACATGCATGAATATGATAAGAATGGTTAGTACTGTGCTATTTTATGGTATTTATTTTGAGCTGCATGGTTTCAAATACCAATTAAGTTGAGTGTATGTCTTTTTTCATACATAAATTCAATATAATTGTATTGATAATTGTTAATTTTATGGCTTATGCAATTATTAATAAAATATATTGATAACATTGTTTTTGTAGGCTTTGGGGATGGGGGGGGTCATTATTCTATAAGGGGGGTCATTATTCTATAATAGAATATGGACCTGCGGGTCACTTTTTCCTATAGAATAATGACCCGTGGGTCATTATTTTGGCGGATCAATATTCTATATGACACCGGGATAAGACTAAAACCATGTTCAGGTAAGTGGCAGTCAATCAGAAGTTAGTCACGGACAAGTCAAACCACCGTGGGTGTGGTAATCGCACAAGTGTCCAATAAACATAAGTTGGTGGTCGCCAGATCAGACAGGTGGGTTTTCTCCGGGTACTCCGGTTTCCTCCCACATGAATGACCACATTTACGCTTTCATCCGCGCCAACGAGAGTGATTAATATAAGTTGTTAGAACTTGCTTCGCAATCGTTGTAAAATAAATAAAGTTTTTAAAAAAAACAAAAAACATAAATTATATAGACAAACTAATCAACTAGTTATTGTCATGTATGCAGCAAGTTCAAACCTGCTGATCAAAGTGGAAGTCGTGATAGCGCAGTGGATGCGCGTTCGCTTCAGGTGCGAAAGGTCCGGAGTTCGAGCCCCACTGGAGCCGTTACGATTGTGCCCTTAGGCAAGGCATTTAAATTCCACGTTGCCTCTTCTCTCTCCCTCGTGGCGATGGATTCCATCAGGAATGAGGTCTCGAGAGTGATTTATATAAGTTGAAATAACTTGTTTCGCAATCGAGCTAAAATAAATTTGTATAAACGAAACCTGGGTTACATTGATTGGAAGCGAGCATGCTAACCACTGCGCTAACTGAACAGCCATTGTTACACATGTTTTGTGTGAAGATAGTGAAGCATTGCCTGTTTTCATTTTAGAAACCCAGTTTATTCAGCAAAAAGAATGCAGGTGTTATGCAGAGAGCAGAAAAAGATTACGAGGAAAAAATAGAAGAAGAAAATGTGTTTGAAAGATCCAGGTAATACTTGATGATTTTTCTGTTCCTTTCGATAATGAACCATTTCCGTAAAAACTAGGGCAGTAGGTTAAGTAAAGGGAAAACCTGGAAAACACTGATTCTAATTTGATTTTGATTTAAATCTTCATTAAACCTTGGTTGCTTTCAATAACCGGCTGTTTCTTTATGAAAAGTAGGTCAATCTTAGCAACTGCTATTGTAGGCTCGATTTTGTTTAAGTTACTTTTTCATATTAGCTTTGTTAATTTAGTCACTTGCCATTTTCGTAATGAAATAATGTGATAATGCGAAATTAAAGAAAATCTTTGTAAAGCCTGGTGGTTTTTTATACTTAGTGATCTCTTAGTTTCTAACCCATTCAACACCAAGTAACTGACATGGACTGGTGCATTCAACCCCAAATAACTGACATGGACTGGTGCATTCAACCCCAAGTAACTGACATGGACTGGTGCATTCAACCCCAAGTAACTGACATGGACTGGTGCATTCAACACCAAGTAACTGACATGGACTGGTGCATTCAACCCCAAGTAACTGACATGGACTGGTGCATTCAACCCAAGTAACTGACATGACATGGACTGGTGCATTCAACACCAAGTAACTGACATGGACTGGTGCATTCAACCCCAAGTAACTGACATGGACTGGTGCATTCAACCCCAAGTAACTGACATGGACTGGTGCATTCAACACCAAGTAACTGACATGGACTGGTGCATTCAACCCCAAGTAACTGACATGGACTGGTGCATTCAACACCAAGTAACTGACATGGACTGGTGCACGATATTTTTAGACTAATAAATTAGTCCGAAAAAATATATATGGACCAGTTCATTTATCAAAATAGATAATTTTGTCTAAAAATAGTAATATTACTGGCAAAGAATGTAGATCCTGATGCATCTGGATCTACACTTTTTTAAGCCTACCATATTTAGAGGTATGTGGTGTTGAAAGGGTTAAGCACAGTAGCAACACTTGGATACAATACTCTGTCACAAGTATATGAAATTTGCAAAAATACTAAACCACAGCCTAGAAATTTACCTCAAACATACAAAATCTCCATAGAACTTGTATTATGTGCGTAATTGTATAGTTTTCTCAGATGTGACACAAACGTCACTGACCCTGTAATTGCACCATTGTCATACAAACGACCCAAAGCCACTAGGCCCTCTTGTTTAACATGTTGTATATATAGGATCTTATACTTGTGATGATTTCATACCATATTTTATGAAATTAATCTTGGAATTTTGCTATTAACCCATTTCATTCTGGATACCGTTCAAACAGTATTTGCAAAGAACATAGAGCCAGATCAACTGCCACGGAACCTTCTGTCTGATCAGGCTCTATGCTGTTTGCTATTCAGATGATCTTGCTAAGACATTTGGCTATGTAGCAAACAACATAGATCCTGATCAGCACGCAGCGTCACGCTGCGTGCTGATCAGGATCTATGTTGTTTGCAAAAGCCTTTAAATGTATCCAGAATGAAATGGGTTAAGTGATCCGTTTAATAGCAAACTTTCAAAACGAGTTTCATAAAATATGGTATGAAATCATCACAAGTGTATGATCCTTATTATCACATTACCACAGCGCGCTCATTTAAATAAATAATGTTGCTACTTTCATTTTGGCGCTAAGTGTCAGCGTAAATTGTCATGTCATCACTACGCAAAGCAGCGTTATATTTATGTTTTAAACAGCGTTATAATTGCGTCAAGACTTCTTTTAAATCATAATTTGTCTTATCATTGACGTTATATACCAATTCAAATAGAAATATACATAATTTACAGTTTACTTTACAAATTATAAGGATAATTCTCACTACCAATCAGAATCCTTTCAGGTGTTATTACACTTGTGTACATATAAGAAATAATGAGATGACTGTAGTACACTGAATACAAGCAAAGTTATGTGATAAATATATATATTCAATATACATGTACTGAATTATTTGTTTACAGAAAGGCCCTGGAGACCAAGGCAAAGCTTTATGAGAAGATATCTATGGGCACAGACATCTCTGGTAAATGGAACATTTAATCAAGGCACATATATATTACCTGTTATTTAGAGCCACACCAATATGGCACAAGCTGAGGTCATATACCATTATTTTGTAATAAGGCCTTTTGGCAAAATAATCAAATTTAAATTGTGACATTCAAATGAGGTAAAACTACCATTGTTTCCCATTGTACTGATATTAGTTTAATTTTTTCTTGCTTATTTTAACCTTCTTACCACCTACAAGCGTATAAGCAGTGCACGTTCTAGGTGAGAATGAGATAAACAAAATTGTTATCAACTTTAGATAGACAGGACAGACTCTAGGCAAGACAGAATCTAGATAAGACAGGATCTAGACAAGATATACTCTATACAAGACAGCCACTAGACAAGACAGGTTCTAGACAAGACATAATCTAGACAAGACAGAATCTAGACAAGACAGACTCTAGACAAGACATACACTAGACAAGACATACTCTAGACAAGACATACACTAGACAAGACAGACTCTAGACAAGAAATACTCTAGACAAGACAGACTCTAGACAAGACATACTCTATACAAGACAGACACTAGACAAGACAGACTCTATACAAGACAGACACTAGACAAGACAGACACTATACAAGACAGACTCTATACAAGACATACACTATACAAGACAGACACTAGACAAGACAGAATCTAGATAAGACAGACACTAGACAAGACAGAATCTAGATAAGACATACACTAGACAATACAGAATCTAGATAAGACAGACACTAGACAAGACAGAATCTAGATAAGACAGACACTAGACAAGACAGAATCTAGATAAGACAGACTCTAGACAAGACAGAATCTAGATAAGACAGACACTAGACAAGACAGAATCTAGATAAGACAGACACTAGACAAGACAGAATCTAGATAAGACAGACACTAGACAAGACAGACTCTATACAAGACAGAATCTAGATAAGACATACTCTAGACATGGCAGTCTCTAGACAAGACATGCTGTATACAAGACAGAATCTAGATAAGACAGACACTAGACAAGACAGACACTATACAAGACAGAATCTAGATAAGACAGACACTAGACAAGACAGACACTATACAAGACAGAATCTAGATAAGACAGACACTAGACAAGACAGACTCTATATAAGACAGGCCCTAGACAAGACAGTTTCTTAGTATTAATGTTTACGTAATGCATATACTTATATAGAATTTTATTTCATACACTCGACAATAAACATAACTTTAATGCGCGCTACATGACCTTAGATGTCGATGCGCCGTAAAACACCATTCATTCATTCATTCATTCATTCTAGACAAGACAGACTCTAGACAAGATATACTCTAGACAAGACAGACTATATACAAGACAGACACTAGACAAGACAGACTCTAGACAAGACAGACTCTAGACAAGACATACCCTAGACAAGACAGACTCTAGACAAGACAGAATCTAGACAAGACAGACTCTATACAAGACAGACTCTAGACAAGACAGAGACTAGACAAGACAGACTCTAGACAAGACAGAATCTAGACAAGACAGATACTAGACATGACAGACACTAGACAAGACATACTCTAGTATAGACATACACTAGACAAGACAAACTCTAGATAAGACAGGCGCTATACAAGATAGACACTAGACAAGACAGAATCTAGACAAGACATACACTAGACAAGACAGACTCTAGACAAGACAGACACTAGACAAGACAGACATAGACAAGACATACTCTAGACAAGACATACACTAGACAAGACATATTCTAGACAAGACATACTCTAGACAAGACAGACTTTAGACAAGACATACTCTAGACATGACAGTCTCTAGACAAGACATACTCTATACAAGACATACTCTAGACAAGACATACTCTAGACATGGCAGTCTCTAGACAAGACATGCTGTATACAAGACAGACTATAGACAAGATAGACTGTAGACATGGCAGACTCTAGACAAGACAGACTCTAGTGCAATCATTTTATTACATTACCTTGTTTTAATTGTTTATTTTATAAAGAGGAAGATGGTAGTGGACTGTATTTGGTGGATTTCCAGAAAAAAAGCCTGGACGATTTTGAGGAGAGGAGAGATAGGAATAGGAAGGAGAAAGAAGAGATGGAGAGAAAAGAGGTGGAAGAAGAACAAAAACAACTGTTGGAGCCTGTTCCTCCACCTCAAACTGATGAGGAGGAATGGTGAGTATAGTCTGTTTCTTGGAGTGATTGATGTCCCACTGTGTGCCTGTTCTCTATAGGGAATGGGATCTCTCCATCATGGCCATGGATTCTATAAGGAATGGGATCTCTCCCTCATTGTGATGGCTTCTATAAGGAATGGGATATCTCCATCATGGCCATGGATTCTATAAGGAATGGGATCTCTCCCTCATTGTGATGGCTTCTATAAGGAATGGGATCTCTCCATCATGGCCATGGATTCTATTAGGAATGGGATCTCTCCCTCATTGTGATGGATTCTATAAGGAATGGGATATCGTCCTCATTGTGATGGATTCTATTAGGAATGGGATCTCTCCCTCATTGTTATGGATTATATAAAGAATGGGATCTCTCCCTTATTGTGATGGATTCTATTAGGAATGGGATCTCTCCCTCATTGTGATGGATTCTATTAGGAAATGGGATCTCTCCCTCATTGTTATGGATTATATAAGGAATGGGATCTCTCCCTTATTGTGATGGATTCTATTAGGAATGGGATCTCTCCCTCATTGTGATGGATTCTATTAGGAATGGGATCTCTCACTCATTGTGATGGAGTATATAAGGAATGGGATCTCTCCCTCATTGTGATGGATTCTATCAGGAATGGGATCTCTCCCTCATTGTGATGGATTCTATCAGGAATGGGATCTCTCCCTCATGGCCATGGATTCTATAAGAAATGGGATATCTCCCTTAGTGTGATGGATTCTATAAGGAATGGGATCTCTCACTCATGGCCATGGATTCTATCAGGAATGGGATCTCTCCCTCATGGTGATGGATTCTATAAGGAATGGGATATCTCCCTCATTGTGATGTATTCTATAAGGAATGGGATATCTCCCTCATTGTGATGGATTCTATAAGGAATGGGATCTCTCCCTCATTGTGATGGATTCTATCAGGAATGGGATCTCTCCCTCATGGTGATGGATTCTATAAGGAATGGGATCTCTCCATCATGACCATGGGTCCTATAAGGAATGGGATCTCTCCCACATGGCCATGGATTCTATCAGGAATGGGATCTCTCCCTCATGGTGATGGATTCTATCAGGAATGGGATCTCTCCCTCATGGTGATGTATTCTATAAGGAATTGGATCTATCATGGATTATATCAGAAATTTGTATAAACAAAATATACATGATTGTAATAAGAATTTGAGTCCAGCTTTCTTAATAGCCACACACAGTATATTTGAGAAATACTGTAAGCTAAATAACCAGCATGATAAATTCTATACAGGGTAGACTATGTGGATGCATTTGGTCGGTCGAGACGCTGTCTGAAGAAGGACCTACCTGATTTAATGAGACAAGATGAATCTCTGCAGGAGAAGAAAAGGTATGTAGGCTACCTGATAGCAATTCAACACTTCGGTGAAAGGTTTCAGGGTTCCCGCTGTCGGTCGCCAATGGCGACAAAAAAATAATATTGGCGCTAAATTTTGTGAATTGGCGAAACTATTTTTTTTGGCACATGTGATTTTAGACTGGATCTCGACAGTCACACTGGAGTTATTACCCTTTTAATTGACTAAAAATCCACAAATTGTCCGTCCAGAGTCATTTCTCAATAACTAACTTGTATTATTTTATAAAGCTTAAAATAGATATGTATCACCATAGTGTTGTGGTTAGCGTTCATTCCCTGTGTGGATCGGCCCAGTAAAAACCAGTGTTATTGCCCTTTAATTGACAAATTTGTCCGTCCGGAACCTGTTCTTAGTACCCAATTGGTGGAATCTTACGACACCTAATACCACGTTGTGGTACAGTGATGAGCGTGTGATTTTAGACGGGATTTGGACAGCCACACTGGAGTTATTACCCTTTTAATTGACTAAAAATCCACACATTTGTCCGTCCAGAGCCATTTCTCAATAACTAACATAGATTTGTATCACCATAGTGTTGTGGTGCATGTGCATGCCGTCAGGCTTAACCCAGTAATACCAGAATTATTACCCTTTAATTGAAATTTGTCAGTCCAGATCCAGTTTGGTGGGGACTATTAATTCATTCAATTTGCTTGTTGACACACAAATCAGCATACAGGGACAAAACTCCATCATCATCATCATCTCCATCTCCAGTGAATGCCTCTAGCATATGCTCTATGTACAGTTGTCGTGACGGCAACTGTTGACTTGCGTTGTGATGGCAACTGTTGGCTTACGTTGTAATGGCAACTGTTGGCTTGCGTTGTGATGGCAACTGTTGGCTTGCATTGTGATGGCAACTGTTGGCTTGCATTGTGATGGCAACTGTTGGCTTGCATTGTGATGGCAACTGTTGGCTTGCATTGTGATGGCAACTGTTGGCTTGCATTGTGATGGCAACTGTTGACTAGCGTTGTGGCATAATATAAAATGGCATTAATGTCAACCATTGAAGTGACCTTTATTATTTTATTTCCAATGTCTTGAATATTTTATGTTCCTGAAGAACGTATATTTTATGTACCTGAAGAACGTGTATTTTATGTTCCTGAAGAACGTATATTTTATGTCAGGTACGTATATTTTATGTACCTGAAGAACGTATATTTTATGTACATGAAGAACATATATTTTATATCAGGTACGTATATTTTATGTCAGGTATGTATATTTTATGTACCTGAAGAACGTATATTTTATGTACCTGAAGAACGTATATTTTATGTACCTGAAGAACATATATTTTATGTCAGGTACGTATATTTTATGTACCTGAAGAACGTATATTTTATGTACCTGAAGAACATAATTATATTTTATGTCAGGTACGTATATTTTATGTACCTGAAGAACGTATATTTTATGTACCTGAAGAACGTATATTTTATGTCAGGTACGTATATTTTATGTCAGGTACGTATATTTGATATCAGGTATGTATATTTTATATCAGGTACGTATATTTTATGTCGGGTACGTATATTTTATGTCAGGTACGTATATTTTATGTCGGGTACGTATATTTTATGTCGGGTACGTATATTTTATGTCAAGTACGTATATTGTATGTCAGGTACGTATATTTTATGTTCCTGAAGAACGTATATTTTATATTCCTAAAGAACATATATTTTATATTCCTAAAGAACATATATTTTAGCTTAGATTAAGTTTTCAAAGAAGCAATAATATGAACTGGTGAACCAAATGAAGATCGGGATATTTGCTACCATTTTTGAGAAGATTTTCATCCACCATTATTTAAGAGTACACTCGTAAAGTGCTGCATCGACAGATATACTGCATGTTATTATAATTATGTGTGAAGCTAGCCTGTAATGCTCACTATATTAATAATTAGTAGATTCTGTATGTCAATCATAAAAAATCGAGTCTGCAAATTTTCCAAGCCTCTTGCTATTAAAAACGTTACCGGCAGATATATGGGTCAGTATATATGGTCATGTTCTGTATTTTAGGAAGATAGACGAAAAGACAAACAGAGGTTATAAAGATTTTCAATCTTTGAGGTAAGTTATTTTTGCAGTTTAACCCTTAAGGCTTTCCATCATAGAAGCACCTCTTGACGCCATTACCAATATGACATACATTAACAATGTAGTAGCCAAACAAATTTTCATAAACCCTTACCCTCATAGAAGCACCTTTTGACATCATTACCAATACGACAACCATTAACAATGTAGTAGCCAAACCATTATTCATAACCCTTTCCCTCATAGAAGCACCTCTTGACGCCATTACCAATACGACATACATTAACAATGTAGTAGCCAAACCATTGTTCATAACCCTTTCCCTCATAGAAGCACCTCTTGACGCCATTGCCAATACGACATACATTAACAATGTAGTAGCCAAACCAATGGTCATAATGTTCATATGTATAATAACCATTCTGAGAGATGTTTTTGGAAACGATTGATTGCTATGTTTTCTTTTGGTAAATTATGCATAGAATATTCATACCTACTGTAACACATTCAAGTTAAGTGTAGACCATTTGTTTATTGCAAAATTTATTAGTTTTATGGTAAGTGTTCAGTTGTACCAGTCAAGATGTAGGGTTTATGTTTTATTATTAGGGATGGAAACAAATGTATTCGAATATTCAATTGGCTAGGTATTCGAATATTCGATTGACTAGGTATTTGATTATTCGATTGACTAGGTATTTTACTATTCGATTGGCTAGGTATTTGACTATTCGATTGACTAGGTATTCGAATATTCGATTGACTAGGTATTTTACTATTCGATTGGCTAGGTATTTGACTATTCGATTGGCTAGGTATTCGAATATTTGACAGACTAGGTATTCGAATATTCGCTAGGCAGGGTATTCCAATATTTGATTTGTTGGGTATTCGAATATTTAATTGGTCAGGTATTCGAATATTTGATTGTTTAGGTATTTGAATATTCGATTGGCTAGGTGTTCGAATATTAGATTGGCTAGGTATTCGAATATTCAATTGGCTAGGTATTCGAATATTCGGAACTACATTTTTGATTATTTCTGACATCTCGTAGTTTTGTACAAACGCTCCACACTATCCATAACATTCGGAATAATTGATTTTCCACTTGCAAAAACAATCATGTACCCGTAATAATAATATTACTATGGTTACTATTTGAAGCGTGTGGAAAATTCATGTCCTGATTATCGGCCATGTATAAAAAGATCGTGTTTTTCATAATTTAATAATCCAACAAAGAACATGGTATTACATGTATGTACATTGTACAGTCATACTATTTGTGACACATTCTGGTTCAATACAAATCCCGTGTGTCAATAATATAAGCAAATACACAGTATCAACATGTCAACTGTGTATTGGGGATCTCAAATTACATCACATTACATAGCACAGAGAAATAAACAGAATGACCTAAATATGTTAACATCAAACGTTCCGACGAGGGGTCAGTCATGCTTTTAGTGTGAAGTTTGGAATCTTGGAATTTCCTTTGCACAGACAGATCTGTAGTCCAGTGGTACCACGTTGGACTGGTAATCCAGGGATTGCAGGTTCGATCCCCCGTCTGACCCTAATAACATTAACAGTCTTTTAGATGGCACTTTAAGCAGAGGTCTCGTGTCGGTGCTTTACACCATGCACGTAAAAGAACCAGAGGAGATTCTGGAATGGGGGTCTGTTTGTATCATTGCATTCTCCTCCAAACATCTAAAATGACTAATCTTTTCATGAGACGTCGCTCATATGGGTAACTGGTAGCGACGATAAATAAACGTAAAGCACACAGACACATCCGTTTCTGCACAAACAAATCCTTAGTGAGAAATATGAAGCTACACAATTATGGCCGGCGACACATGAAAAAATGGCCCTCAGACTTAATTAACAATGATATATTGTGTCTATACCACAATGTCAGGACACATGAAAAAAGGTCCCTCAGACTTAATTGACAATGATATATTGTGTCTATACCACAATGTCAGGACACATGAAAAAAGGTCCCTCAAGCTTAATTAACAATGATATATTGTGTCTATACCACAATGTCAGGACACATGAAAAAATGGCCCTCAGACTTAATTGACAATGATATATTGTGTCTATACCACAATGTCAGGACACATGAAAAAATGGCCCTCAGACTTAATTACATGATATATTGTGTCTATACCACAATGTCAGGACACATGAAAAAAGACAATGATATATTGTGTCTATACCACAATGTCAGGACACATGAAAAAAGGTCCCTCAGACTTAATTGACAAGTTGATATATCGTTACTATACCACAATGTCAGGACACATGAAAAAAGGTCCCTCAGACTTAATTGACAAGTTGATATATCGTTACTATACCACAATGTCTCAGTCCATGGGGAAAAGTTTTTATAACAGCTACATTTAGCTTCCTACTTGATCCCATGAATTATGTATGTTGCTCTATGTTATATGTGGATGTTTTGCAATACATATTGTTTTAATCAATGTCTAAAGAACAAATCCTGAACATTTCAACTCAATAGGTTATCAATTGAGAAAGTTGTGACTTGTTTAGTGACACATAAACCGATGTTTTGGATGGAATGTTTGAAAGGTCGCGCCAGCATTAATGATGTGCTATAATCTGTAGTTTTGGTCACTTATGACAAGTATTTGTTTACTATAAATTTAAGACATTCACATATATAAGACAAGACATTCCTATTGTTCACAACATCATTCACAATTATAGCCCACAACTTTACATCATGATATGACCAAATACCACGCCATTATCTTTTTTAAAGTGATTGACTTGGCAACAGTTTAGAATTTTTGATACTATTTTATATCGAAATTTAAACGCCATATAGCTTTAACTATAATCCCTTGAAATTATACGGTAATATTAATTTAAACACTTTCTTTCCATGTTTCTGAAAAATATCCATGTGCCCGTTTTCGCATGACTGCGGCCATATCATAAAATGATGAATGAAATGATGACTACATTTCAGGTAACTAGATTTCAGTATTGCTGTGTATGTAAAATCTAAACAACATTTTTTTTAAAGGGCAGGTTTTAGACTGTCGGTCTGGAAATTGGAAATAAACACCATTGCTAAGCGTGGTGATTCTAAATTAAAGAATTTTAGGAAGTGTAAAACTGCCTTCTCCAATAACTGCCCCAATATTAGTCATCAACTCTTCTACTGTGTCTGATTTTGTTTGGTGTGGGACCTTCATGGTGTATGACCAATATTGTTTGGTGTGGGGCGTTCATGGTGAATGACTAATATTGTTTGGTGTGGGGCCTTCATGGTGTATGACTAATATTGTTTGGTGTGGGGCCTTCATGGTGTATGACTGACATTGGTTGGTGTGGGACCTTCAATGTGTATGACTGATATTGTTTGGTGTGGGGCCTTCATGGTGTATGACTGATATTGTTTGGTGTGGGGCCTTCAGGGTGTATGACTGATATTGTTTGGTGTGGGACCTTCATGATGTATGACTGATATTGTTTTGTGTTGGACCTTCATGGTGTATGACGCGTTCATGGTGTATGACTGATATTGTTTTGTGTGGGGGCTCCATGGTATATGACTGATATTGTTTTGTGTGGGGTCTTCATGGTGTATGACTGATATTGTTTGGTGTGGGACCTTCATGGTGTATGACTGATATTGTTTGGTGTGGGACCTCCATGGTCTATGACTGATATTGTTTGGTGTGGGACCTTCATGGTGTATGACTGATATTGTTTGGTGTGGGACCTTCATGGTGTATGACTGATATTGTTTGGTGTGGGACCTTCATGGTGTATGACTGATATTGTTTGGTGTGGGACCTTCATGGTGTATGACTGATATTGTTTGGTGTGGGGCCTCCATGGTATATGACTGATATTGTTTGATGTGGGGCCTTCATGGTGTATGACTGATATTGTTTGGTGTGGGACCTTCATGGTGTATGACTGATATTGTTTTGTGTGGGGTCTTCATGGTGTATGACTGATATTGTTTGGTGTGGGACCTTCAATGTGTATGACTGATATTATTTGGTGTGGGAACTTCATGGTGTATGACTGATATTGTTTGATGTGGGGTCTTCATGGTGTATGACTGATATTGTTTGGTGTGGGGTCTTCATGGTGTATGACTGATATTGTTTGGTGTGGGGTCTTCATGGTGTATGACTGATATTGTTTGGTGTGGGGTCTTCATGGTGTATGACTGATATTGTTTGGTGTGGGGTCTTCATGGTGTATGACTGATATTGTTTGGTGTGGGACCTTCATGGTGTATGACTGATATTGTTTGGTGTGGGACCTTCATGGTGTATGACTGATATTGTTTGGTGTGGGACCTTCATGGTGTATGACTGATATTGTTTGGTGTGGGACCTTCATGGTGTATGACTGATATTGTTTGGTGTGGGACCTTCATGGTGTATGACTGATATTGTTTGGTGTGGGACCTTCATGGTGTATGACTGATATTGTTTGGTGTGGGACCTTCATGGTGTATGACTGATATTGTTTGGTGTGGGACCTTCATGGTGTATGACTGATATTGTTTGGTGTGGGACCTTCATGGTGTATGACTGATATTGTTTGGTGTGGGACCTTCATGGTGTATGACTGATATTGTTTGGTGTGGGACCTTCATGGTGTATGACTGATATTGTTTGGTGTGGGACCTTCATGGTGTATGACTGATATTGTTTGGTGTGGGACCTTCATGGTGTATGACTGATATTGTTTGGTGTGGGACCTTCATGGTGTATGACTGATATTGTTTGGTGTGGGACCTTCATGGTGTATGACTGATATTGTTTGGTGTGGGACCTTCATGGTGTATGACTGATATTGTTTGGTGTGGGACCTTCATGGTGTATGACTGATATTGTTTGGTGTGGGACCTTCATGGTATATGACTGATATTGTTTGGTGTGGGACCTCCATGGTGTATGACTGATATTGTTTGGTGTGGGACCTTCATTGTGTATGACTGATATTGTTTGGTGTGGGACCTTCATGGTGTATGACTGATATTGTTTGGTGTGGGACCTCCATGGTGTATGACTGATATTGTTTGGTGTGGGACCTTCATGGTGTATGACTGATATTGTTTGGTGTGGGACCTTCATGGTGTATGATTGATATTGTTTGGTGTAGGACCTTCATGGTGTATGACTGATATTGTTTGATGTAGGACCTTCATGGTGTATGACTGATATTGTTTGGTGTGGGACCTCCATGGTGTATGACTGATATTGTTTGGTGTGGGACCTTCATGGTGTATGACTGATATTGTTTGGTGTAGGACCTTCATGGTGTATGACTGATATTGTTTGGTGTGGGACCTCCATGGTGTATGACTGATATTGTTCGGTGTGGGACCTCCATGGTGTATGACTGATATTGTTTGGTGTAGGACCTTCATGGTGTATGACTGATATTGTTTAGTGTAGGACCTCCATGGTGTATGACTGATATTGTTTGGTGTGGGACCTTCATGGTGTATGACTGATATTGTTTGGTGTGGGACCTCCATGGTGTATGACTGATATTCTTTGGTGTAGGACCTTCATGGTGTATGACTGATATTGTTTGATGTAGGACCTTCATGGTGTATGACTGATATTGTTTGGTGTGGGACCTCCATGGTGTATGACTGATATTGTTTGGTGTGGGACCTTCATGGTGTATGACTGATATTGTTTGGTGTAGGACCTTCATGGTGTATGACTGATATTGTTTGGTGTGGGACCTCCATGGTGTATGACTGATATTGTTTGGTGTGGGACCTCCATGGTGTATGACTGATATTATTTGGTGTGGGACCTCCATGGTGTATGACTGATATTGTTTGGTGTGGGACCTCCATGGTGTATGACTGATATTGTTTGGTGTGGGACCTTCATGGTGTATGACTGATATTGTTTGGTGTGGGACCTTCATGGTGTATGACTGATATTGTTTGGTGTGGGACCTTCATGGTGTATGACTGATATTGGTTGGTGTGGGACCTCCATAGTGTATGACTGATTGTGTAGGGTGTTGGACCTTCATGGTGTATGACAAATGAAGCGTTCGCTTCAGGTGCGAAAGGTCCGGAGTTCGAGCCCCACTGGAGCCATTACGATTGTGCCCTTAGGCAAGGCATTTAAATTCCACGTTGTCTCTTCTCTCTCCCTCGTGGCGATGGATTCCATCAGGAATGAGGTCTCGAAAGTGATTTATATAAGTTGAAATAACTTGTTTCGCAATCGAGCTAAAATAAATTTGTATAAAACATATGACTAATATTGTTTGGTGTGGGACCTCCATGGTGTATGACTGATATTGTTTGGTTTGGGACCTTCATGGTGTATGACTGGTTTTGTATGGTGTTGGACCTTCATGATGTATGACTGATTTTGTTTTTGTGTGGGGCCTTCAGGGTATATGACTGATTTTGTTTTGTGTGGGGCCTTCGGGGTGTATGACTGATTTTGTTTGGTGTGGGGCCTCCGTGGTGTAATTGATATGATGTCTGCCTTGTAAGTTTGAGCCCTGTCAGACCACGGTGGATTGTGTCTTTATATTAGGCAAGTCACATACGTCCACATTGACTTTTCTCTCTCCCTCATTGTGATGGATTCCATCAGAAATGATACCTTGAGAGTGATTAATCTAATGTTGTAAAAACTTGTTTTGCGATCGTGCTAGAAGAAATTTGTTTGAAATACAATTTATATACAATGCAACTGTGTGACCGTTTAGATTAATGAAGCTGTATTTTGCAATATTTTGCCAAACTGTCATGAGATTTGGTGAGATTTCAAATCTCTATTATTGGTTTATTATGCTGTATTTTGTTGTATAATCTGATCCAATATGTACGTTATAAAACCCATTGTCTTCATAAGGGATAAGATGGGAGATGCACCAAGTCATACCAAGTGATATGAAACGAGAGTTGGACAGACAGAAATGGGAGAAAGAAGAAATGGAGACAATACAGCAGGAAAAACAAGGCCCAATACACTATGCTGACGTACAACATAATGGTAAGTTGCTAACCATTTGTAGATGTATACGTTAGATCACAAGATCTTGAAATTCTCTTTATACAGCACCAAAAGCCTAAGTATATCAACTATACAGGAATGCAATGTAAACAATACCCCACCCACTATTCACTGTAACAATACTAACATTGCTAACAATGTTTCGGCATACAAAGCTTGATGTTCGAAACTCCTTGCCTGCAGCTTGAACTGCTGGACTCATTGCCTTGCAGCTTGATTTATTGAACTCCTTGCCTGCACCTTCATCTTCTAGACTATTTGCCTTCTACATGTACGTGATTTTCTCAACTATTTGCCATCTACATGATCTTCTGGAGTCTGCCTTCTGCATGACTATTTGCCTGCATCTTGATTAAATTGAACTCCTTGTATGCTGTTTCATCTTCTGGACTCTTCGCCTTCTGCTTGATCGTCTGGATCCTTCGCCTTCTACTTGATATTCTGGACTCTTTGCCTTCTACTTGATCTTCTGGACTCCTCGCCTTCTACTTGATCTTCTGGACTCCTCGCCTTCTACTTGATCTTCTGGACTCTTTGCCTTCTACTGGATCTTCTGGACTCCTCGCATTCTACTTGATCTTCTGGACTCCTCGCCTTCTACTTGATCTTCTGGACTCTTTGCCTTCTACTTGATCTTCTGGATACTTCGCCTTCTACTTGATCTTCTGGATATTTTGCCTTCTACTTGATCTTCTGGATTTATCACCTTCTACTTGATCTTCTGGATACTTCGCCTTCTACTTGATCTTCTGGACTCTTCGCCTTCTGCTTGATCTTCCGGATTCCTCGCCTTCTACTTGATCTTCTAGATTCCTCACCTTCTACTTGATTTTCTGGACTCTTCGCCTTCTGTTTTATCTGCTGGACTCTTCGCCTTCTACTTGATCTTCTGGATGTTTTACCTTCTGCTGGACTCTGCCTTCATCTTGATTTATTGAACTGCTTACCTGTTATTTGATATTCTGGACTCTTTGCCTTCTGCTTGATATTCTGGACTTTTTGCTTGCAGCTTGATCTTATATACTATTTAACTGCTGCTTGATCTTCTGGACTGTTTGTCTGCAGAGGGATCTTCTGGATACTTTGCATGCAGCAGGAGTTTCTGGAATCTTTGTCTGCAACCCATAGCTGAATCTTCTGGACTGTTTGTCTACTCTCTTATGTTGTAAAGTATCTTCTTTGTGATTTACAGTATAGCTGCGGTACTGTTGTCCGAAGCTTCAATAGTTGGCAAAGTTAACAGTTTGTTAAACTATGAAATACAATATGTACATTTTGAGGAACTTTAATCACTAATTATGTGTTTCATTAAAATGGGCTACGGTATGTAAGTTTGCAACCAAAGTAAGTTTTCAAAATGTTTGTTTTATTTCCATATAAGTTTGAACCCACAGGACTCTAGATGTGGATAGGCTTTTTTAATATATGGAAATTAAATGGTGTATTTTTCAGAGATTCGGACACATGGCGTGGGATTCTACAAATTTGACACAGAAGAGTCAGTTAGACAGGAACAGATGGACCAACTTCACACGCTCCGACAACAGGTACAGCCAGTAATATGTTAAGCAAGGTATCACACCGATGACAGATTTAGTATGATAGCAACTCTGATTATAAGCACAGAGAAACATTGTATAGCCTCCACACTGCACAAATAGTGCTATTGTGAAATTAAATCATACAATTGTGCATGATTTATTTTCAGACAAAAGACGAGCGGTCAAAGAGTGATAGAATCAAGGAGAAGAGAAAAGCGGCCCTCGCTGCTCGACTTGCCAAGGTGAAACAGAGAACGCGGGAGAAACTGGGTCTCCCTGAACCAGACGAAGGTAGTCTTACACACTATGCAACTGTAGCTTGCTTGACAGGAAAGATGATTTGTTGTATCATGTAGCATACAGCACAGATGTGTGGGGTTTAAACAACTTAAAAAATCTTATTTATTTTTTTAAAAATCATTTCTTCAGGTCTGTAGGTCTCTATAAAAAATAAAATAAATACAGCAAACAAAATACTTCGACATAACCAAAGTTTGACATAACCGACGTTAACCATATTGCCCAAGATGACGTTTCTCGTAGATCACGAGCTTTAACGTCTACGCCTGCCCCATAGTAAATTATTTTCCAAGTTGGCATAGTCTGTTATACCCGGGATATGGGTTTAGTTTATACAAATTTATTTTAGCTTGATTATAAGATTATAAGAACTTGTTTCGCAATCAAGCTAAATTAAATTTGTATAAACTAATAATATATATTTAAATTTTTGATAGATGAAAATGCGAGTTCCGGTGAGGAAATTGGACCAACATTAGCTGAAGAGACTAAAGCGGAACCAGAACCTCTGACTCGGGATGACAGCTTGAGGGCTAATACAACATCTACACGGGAATGGGATAAAGGAAAACACTGTAAGTGCATAACTGTAGAAATACAAACATTAGATCTAGGATAATGATGTGATACAAGTATGTGCTCTGTAGAAATACAAACATTAGATCTAGGATAATGATGTACAAGTATGTGCTCTGTAGAAATACAAACATTAGATCTAGGATAATGATGTACAAGTATGTGCTCTGTAGAAATACAAACATTAGATCTAGGATAATGATGTACAAGTATGTGCTCTGTAGAAATACAAACATTAGATCTAGGATAATGATGTGAACAAGTATGTGCTCTGTAGAAATACAAACATTAGATCTAGGATAATGATGTGATACAAGTATGTGCTCTGTAGAAATACAAACAGTAGTACAGGATAATGATGTGATACAGTATGTGCTCTGTAGAAATACAAACATTAGATCTAGGATAATGATGTACAAGTATGTGCTCTGTAGAAATACAAACATTAGATCTAGGATAATGATGTGATACAAGTATGTGCTCTGTAGAAATACAAACATTAGATCTAGGATAATGATGTGATACAAGTATGTGCTCTGTAGAATGACCGTTCACATAGGTGAATATTAAATTGTTGCTGGTAAGTATTGAAGTACATTATTCTTTAATGGTTCTTGTTTTGCACAGGCCAAAATGAATGAAAACTAAATAGCTGCTTCGAAAATAATGTGCTGAGAACTCTATATTTTGTTGCCATTTAGATTGCAATTGATTAGGGGCAAGGGGGTAGGGATGAATCTGAGGGCAGAGACTCGTTATATATTTTTGACTTTAGATATATAGGCTTACAAAAAGTGTAGATCCAGATGAGCCGGCTCGTGAAAGAATCTATATACTCTTTATATTACTTCACTACTAAATCTCTATCTTTTATTGGAAACTTTAAAATAAAATATAGTCAAACCTGTGTTAGTGGTTACCTCCATTAAGCAGCCAACCTGTATTAAACAGCCATCTTCCAGATTCCCAATATGTTGATTTATTATAATTTGCCCTCTATTAAGCAGTCATCTGTGCTAAACACTTTCTGTGATTCCCTTGACTGGCTGCTTAAGATAGGTTTGACTGTAGATTCATCTGATGCCTAATAAAGAATGTGTGTGTTTTAAGTTTATTTATCGTCGCTACAGGTTGCCCATATGAGCGACGCCTCCTGAAGAGATTAGTCATTTTAGATTTTGGAGGGTAGTGCATGATACAACCAGAGAGCCATTCCAGAATCTCCTCTGGTGCTTTTACGTGCACAGTGTATAGCACCGACGCAATACCTTAACATCCCATCTGAAAGACTGTTAGTTTTGTTAGGGTCAGACAGGGGATCGAACCTGCGATCCCTGGATTACCAATCCAGCGTGTTACCACTGGACTACAGATCTGTGTGTTAATAAAGAATATTTCATGGTTAGTGTTCGATACATGGATGAGAGCAACCATCTTGTTTTCTGTTACAGTAACCATGGAGAGATCAGAGCAGGCGTGGTTAGAGACACAGAGGTCGGAGAGGGAGGAGTTTGCTCCGCCCACTTTCTACTATGATGACACGCCCTCCACTAAATACAGTACTGTCAAAGGCAAAATGACTAACAAAAGAAAGGGCGCAAATAAGCTTAGTATGGGAAGTAATCAATATGTCGGTGATATTCCATCAATGGTAACGAAGCAGGTTAACAAGATTAACACAATTGCAAAATGTCACCAAAATGGACAGTTGTGCTGATGATAGGTCGGGAATTGACACATCAACAAGAATTCAAGACACAATTTACAGTATATGTAATAATGTGCAGTCTGAATTCAATGAACCGGTCTACATCAATCCCCAACATGCAAACTTAAACGCCCCTCCACCAAATAGTTATGCTCCGCCTCCACAATTTAATGTCCCACCCCCACAATTTAATAATCCCCCCACAAACTTTAATGACATACCCCCACAGTATAATACCCCGACTCCACAAATGACCACTGTGCCTTCACAATTTAACATCCCGCCTCCCAATTACCAAAACCCACCTCCACCTTTCAGTGTTTCTTTCAATGTTGCGCCTCCAAATGTGAATATTCCTCCTCCAAATTTTAACCAAACCTTTTCAGTTAATACTGATTCTGCTGGTCAATTTATAGCAGTTGTTAATTCAACAAGTTCTTCATCTGCTGCTGTACAAACGGTGTCTGTGTCTGCTGGAGTAGCAACAGTAACATCTACTACAAATCAAATAGGTCAGACTTCTGCTGGATCAGTGGATGAAGCAGGTAGAAAGATTGTGCCGAAATTAGACATATTAGATACTCGACATATGGCCAGTGAAAATATGTAGAATTTATTTAATGAAAGAAACTATCCAATGTGTTCTATTAGGCATGAGGTCTTGAAAGTGTTTAAAGAAGTAATGTAGCAACTTTATTTTTATTTTTTATATACTTTATTTAGTTTACAAAGATTGCGAAGCAAGTTTTAACAACTTATATTAATCACTCTCGTTGGCTCGGATGAAAGCGTATAATTATGTGGTCATTCATGTGGGAGGAAACCGGAGTACCCGGAGAAAACCCACCTGTCTGATCTGGCGACCATCGTACCATCTCACATACTTTCCTGTCCGAGGATCGAACCCAGGTCGCATTAGTGAGAAGTGAGCACGCTAACTACTGCGCTAATCGGATGGCCAATTAACTGCTTGATTCAAGTTAGTGTTGTCTGCACTAAATGTTATGCTGCAGTTAGTGTCTAATAGTGTTATCTAATATGGTCCTGTATGTTATTGCCATACAAGTTATGCTGTGTGTGTTTTCCTATTTAATGGGTACATTTATTGCAGCAATCTTCATTGCTATTTACTGAAAATCGAAATTTTATTCACGATATTCCAGCGTTCGATATTTTCATGAAATCTTAAATTAACTTGTGTGGACTTCCATGTTTGTAATCGGGATATGTAGGCGACAATCGTTTATGTAATAAGTGAAATCTTGAATTTGTGATATCTTTTGGGAATTACTGTGAAATTAAACCTCATATGAAATTATAGTGTAGAGTAATCTCGGCCATATCATCTAACATACTATATGAATGAAACTTTAATACAGTAAAACCTCTCTAAACCGAATAACCACAGGACCAGAAGTAACCTCTCTAAACCGAACGGCCAGAGGTAACCCCTCTAAACCGTACGACCACAGAACCAGAGGTAACCCCTCTAAACCGAATGACCACAGGACCAGAGGTAACCTCTCTAAACCTAAAAACCACAGGACCAGAAGTAACCTCTCTAAACCTAAAAACCACAGAACCAGAGGTAACCTCTCTAAACCGAATGACCAGAGGTAACCCCTCTAAAACGAATGACCACAGAACCAGAGGTAACCCCTCTAAACCGAATGACCAGAGGTAACCCCTCTAAACCAAATGACCAGAGGTAACCCCTCTAGACCGAATGACCACAGAACCAAAGGTAACCCCTCTAAACCGAATTACTACAGGACCAGAGGTAACCCCTCTATACCAAATGACCAGATGTAACCCGTCTAAACCGAATGACCACAGGACCAGAAGTAACCTCTCTAAACCGAAAAACCACAGAACCAGAGGTAACCTCTCTAAACCGAATGACCACAGATCCAGAGGTAACCCCTCTAAACCGAATGACCAGAGGTAATCCCCTCTAAAACGAATGACCAGAGGTAATCCCTCTAAAACGAATGACCACAGAACCAGAGGTAACCCCTCTAAACCGAATGACCAGAGGTAACCCCTCTAAACCAAATGACCAGAGGTAACCCCTCTAAACTGAATGACTACAGGACCAGAGGTAACCCCTCTAAACCAAATGACCAGAGGTAACCGCTCTAAACCGAATGACTACAGGACCAGAGGTAATCCCTCTAAACCTAATGACCACAGAACTAGAGGTAACCCCTCTAAACCGAACAACCACAGAACCAGAGGTAACCCCTCTAAACTGAACTACCACAGAACCAGAGGTAACCCCAAAGAACCAGACAAACAAGCATAAGCATACTCAGTGTGTGTCAATATTTCGAAATACATAGTCCTTCTTCAATTGCGAGTGTGTGTGTGTGGAACATTGAAATTCTGGATTATGCAATTACATGTTTCACATTGCCAATACAACATAAACATTTATGCAGTTTTATTATTACTATGTCTACTGTTGGTACAGTGTATTAAATTCTAACATGACTCGGCATTTTGTCTGCATGCACAAACTAGTTTACAGTGCTTAAATCCGCATTCAAAACATGGTTTGTAGTTTTGTGACGTCATACACGCACTCCAGGAAATAACACAAACTATGTGTGCGTTTTTTGGACATCTTGGTCATATTAGAACGGAAATAAGTGGTGGTTTTACGTTTATTTATCGTCGCTACCGGTTGCCCATATGAGCGACGCCTCCTGAAGAGATTAGTCATTTTAGATTTTTGGAGGATAGTGCAATGATACAGACAGAGACCCATTCCAGAGTCTCCTCTGGTCTTTTTTACGTGCACGGTGTACAGCACCGACACGAGACATCGGTTTAACGTCCCATCTGAAAGACTGTTAATTTTATTAGGGTCAGACGGAGGATCAAACCCACGATCCCTGGATTACCAGTCCAGCGTGTTACCACTGGACTACAGATCTGTCTGTAAGCATACTCATTGACATTACCTTTGTCTTAGGGTTTAATAGTTTATACATGCAACTTCTACATCACAGAGTGAATACCGTACGTGTTATCCTCTTTATTTTATGCTAATTGATGAAATACAGCGTTCTATCAGTGAGATATAATCCATATCACCACTGCATATCACTCACTGTATTTTGCCGGACTACTTTTTTATTATCTCCCTTCCCAATACACTTCTTGCACTATTACTCTCCCTTTAAATGCTTAGGCAACGTATTATTTAATTTTCACCGTTTACCTGGCTTCAATGACACTATTTACCTGTATTATTATTTTTGTTATGAAACAAATCAAAAGCGAAATACAACTGACAATGTCTCGAAGTTTGTCACTGCAAATTGTAACAATATATCCAATAAATGTGTTCATGTATTTTTCCTCGATTCAACTTTAAATTCAAGATGGCGGCATATTTGTGTATCGACTCACGACGTATAGTCGTCAATGTATTCATCCGCGCAAAAACACGGCGGCCAGCTATTTTAATTTCTTCATTTTGTGTTTGTTTTTAACCAATTAGCATAAAATAAAAAGAAAATGTGTTTGTTTTGAGTGAATATGGAATATATCTCACCTCGAAGTGAGAATATTTTCACTCGCGATACGCTCTCGTGAAAATATTTGGAATGTTCTCACTTCTCAGTGAGATATATTCCATATTCACTAAAAAAAAAATATCCTCTATATATTTCGTCACACGTATTCCTGTTTTGGATAAGTTTATTTATAGCCACCACTAGTTAATCGGGACTACGCCAACACCACATAAATTATATACTTTTTCTAGAGAATTATAGCTCTAATCTATTTAGACGTCGGAGTAACGTCTATGAATATCACCCTATCTATGAACACAGCTATATCTATGAACACAGCCCTATCTATGAGCACAGCCCTTTGACTTCGATATTGAATCAACCAATTATATTTGGGTCAAAGTGAAATATGTCCATAGTTTGTTTCTTCGGCTGGAGTAATCTGTTCATTTTCGGGATTAGTTCAGTCCAGAAATGCATACGTCTGGGAAGGAACCGTTCAATGACTGATGTTGAAGACATCTGATTGGATATTTGGAAATACATCTGCGACATCAGTGTGTACTCCGGCCACGTTGTCTGGATAATTGGAGTCACATCCATAGGTACATTAGGATTTCTAAACGAGACAAACAGTACAAATAAAAATAAATTTTAATGTCTTTGTGTAGTCAGCGCTGTGGTTTAGTCTATACAAATTTATTTAGCTCGATTGCGAAACAAGTTCTTACAACATTGGTTTAATCACTCTCGAGAACTTATTCCTGATGGAATCCATCGCCATTAGAGAGAGAGAATAGGCATTGTTCCACAGATGATATGGATTAGAACCATGGTTAGCAAAGTTGACCGTAGCATATAATAATATTATATTATTATCCACTGTGGCTACATGATGCTGTGTTTGACTGTTGTCCGTATTTTGCTGTTTATTTTGGAGCACTCCACTCAATATATGACAGATGTCGTCAATGAAAACATGCATTTCTGCAAAATAATACTTCTTTTCTTCTAGGATTGTCTTACAATTTGTAGTCATTTATGAATATTAGTATGACAGTATTCATAACATCAATTGAGATACAAGTGATACACTTTAATTCTATGCTATAGTAAATACCGAAATAAACAGTGTGTTTACGTTGATATGTATGCATGTGAGTCACATTGTAGGAAGACCAACATAATGGTCAAGAAGTTGTTGAAGTTGCGCAGTGGTAGCACGATTACTTCAGGTGTAAGAGGTATGGAAGTTCGCGCCCAACTCAGCTGTAGCCATTAAGATTGTGCTCTTAACCAATGCACCTTAATAAAATTAAATTCAAAATTGTTTCTCTCTTTCGGTTAGGTTACATCGGGTTTGAGTGTGTGACTCCCCCCCCCCCCTGAAATGGACAACAGCACATAATAGTCCCAAGAGAGTGCTGCAGTGTAATTGTATAGTTAGATATAAAACATATGAAAATTAAAGAAATTTTAATATTTGCACACTTTAATATATATATATATGCATATTAATATCGCAGATTTTTGTCCTGTGCAACGTTGTGGTATTCTGGAATAAAAATTTGTATTAAAGCCGTCAATGGTAAATAAAACCAGTCGAGTATGAAAGGTTAAAATATGGCACAAACGTTATTTATGCCGATTTTTTGTGCAATTTTCTGAAAATCGCCAAATTGAAATTTTAGGAGCCATTTCTATCGCAACATCGCCATTTGGCTATTGTGGCGACTGACAGCACACTCGTTCAGTTTTGAAAAACATTTAGACTTTATTAACCCATTTCATTCTGGATACATTTAAAGACTTTTGCAAACAACATAGATCCATATCAGCTGCAGCGTGACGCTGCATGCTGATCAGGATCTATGTTGCTTGCTACACAGCCAAGTGCCTTAGCAAGATCATTTGAATAGCAAAAAGCATAGAGCCTGGTCAGACGGCACGTTCCGTGGCGGTTGATCTGGCTCCATGTTCTTTGTAAATACTGTTTGAACGGTATTCAGAATGAAATAGGTTAAAGAAGACAGATTTAGAATGGCGGTGACAAAATTCCGAACTTTATCCCATGATTTAGCTATCGAACGTGGAAGATATCAAAGCATACCCAGTAATCAAAGAATATGTATATATTGCAATACAGGCATGATAGAAAGTGAATATCATTTCCTTCTTATATATCCGAAATTTAGAGATCTTAGACAGAAATATTTAAAACATTATTACTATACATGGCCAACTATTAATAAATTCACTAATTTAATGTCACAAAAACCATTGTTAGAAATTTAGCAAATACATATATTTCGCAAATGTATATAGAAACTAAAATTAGTATAAGCAGAGAGTATATTAACAGCTTGCTCTTTTGTAAATCCATGTCGTTACCTACATGTATACATATACTTGCTATATACATTGTATGAATGTTTAATGTAATAAAGGTATTGTTGATATGATGTTTTTGCAAAGTTGTACGATTTGGTCGTGTGAGCTATGATCAATTACAATGCGCCCTTGTGTGTGGGGGGGGGGGGTCGATCATAGGTTCGCCACATGCAGCTCTTATATATATATACATGTACGCGGTCAACCCGTACCATAGTCAACGCGACAGTCCCATTTAGGCTAATCACGTGACTGCCTTTATACAATTTTATACATATTTAGTTTAGCTCGATTGCGAAACAAGTTCTTACAACTTATATTAATAACTCTCCAGACCTCGTTCCTGATGGAATCCATCGCCACGAGGGAGAGAGAAGAGGTAATGTGGAATTGAAATGCCTTGCCTAAGGGCACAATCGTAACGGCTCCAGCGGGGCTCGAACTCTGGACATTTCGCACCTGAAGCGAACTAGCATCCACTGCGCTATCACGACTTCCACCGCCTTTGACCAATGGAAAGGATAGAATTGAGTGGAAGATGCACTAATTTTAATTAGAATGTCGAGCATGCAAAAACACACAACAAAGATGAGGCCATTGTCCACATAAAGCATGTAGGTAGAATCAACGACAAATAGGGGGTTCATACTAAATGTCAGTGGGTCAGTGGGTCAGATCAGCGGGTCAGCGGGTCAGCGGGTCAGTGGGCTATTCTCGAATTAGTATAGACACATTATGCAGGAACAGTCTTACATTGCAGACGGTGTTACGAAGACTGGAAGTGCGTCATTGAACCCAAACAGTATATCCTCATTCGTTGAGGACGTCCGGATACAAGATCTTGTCACAAAATCGAATCAAGACTACTACCGTAACTGTAGTATTATATATAGGTAATGTCTCCAATTCGATACTCCTTCTTTTTAGAAGATTTAGAAATGTTGTTGACTCTAGTTTATTAGTTTCTACAAATTTATTTTAGCTCGATTGCGAAACAAGTTCTTTCAACTTCTATTAATCACTCTCGAGACCTCATTCCTGATGGAATCCACCGCCATGAAGGAGAGAGACGAGGCAATGTGGAATTTAAATGCCTTGCCTAAGGGCACAATCGTAACGGCTCCAGCGGGGCTCGAACTCCAGACCTTTCGCACCCGAAGCGACTCTAGACTGTTGTCTCTAGTATAACCTTAGATGATATTACATTTATATGTATGTTGTTTGCGGAAAATATTGTAATTGTATGTAAGTCACCAATAATTTATATATGATTTACGGATGGGGATTAAAGGTGAACGTTGGTAAAAGTAATATAATAGTGCTAAGAAATAGAGGACCAGTGAGAAATAAGGAACAATGGTTTCACAACAACGTTCCTTTAGAAATTGTTAATAAGTTTAGTTATTTAGGTAGTGTTTATCTATACTCACTGTCTGGTAGTGTCATTCTAAATCTAGAGTATTTAGCTAGTAAAGGATTGAAAACATTAAATATGTTACTATGTATACGCCAAACCCCAATTAAAATCGGTATTGCCCTTGGTATTTCCAACTGTGTATATGCAATATAATGTTATGCTGCTCCATTATATATATCTAGATTGATGCTAACGCACTGTATGAATAATGTACAATGGTTGAGATGGATATAGGAAATCTCGAAATTTAAAATATTTATATTTTCTGCTATATAGAGGCAATATATTGTTAATGATGCCACATATATATTAAAGTTTAAACTTTATTTATTTTACAACAATTGCGAAGCAAGTTCTAACAACTTATATTAACCACTCTCGTTGGCGCGGATGAAAGCGTATATGTGGTCATTCGTGTTGGAGGAAACCGGAGTACCCGGAGAAAACCCATCTGTCCGATCTGGCGACCACCGTACCATCTCACATACTTTCCGGTCCGAGGATCGAACCCGGTCGCATTGGTGAGAAGCGAGCGCGCCAACCACTGCGCAAATCGGACATATATATATCTAGGTTGGTGCTAGCGTACCGTATTAAGAATGTGCATAAAATAAGACCATTTGTATATAATGAGTTTGATATTGAATAGTATTTATATATTTATATTTTCGGCAGTATATAGGCACTATATTTGTTGGCCATGCCACTTATACATATCTAGGTTGATGCTAACGTACTGCGTGAAGACGGTGCATAAAATAAGACCATTTCTATAGAATGAATTTGATATTGAATAATATAGAGAAAATCGCGAAATTGTGCGCACGCCATTTTAAAATAAGTCCAACCAAGGAGAACAATTCTTATATATAATACTTAGTATTTCATTTTATCCTATTTTGTGTTAGTGTATATCATTTGCTGCTGTTTTATTTGTTTGCTTTGAGTTAAAGTCGCACCAACAGCTTAGATCAAATGGCGGCTCTCCAGCTTGTGGAGGAACACCTTGTGTGCGACAGCAGTATTGCGGGCACGACGGGCACCCGGGTAGAACCACCGACCTAACGCAAGCCAGTGGAATTCGAACCAACAGCGGCGAGGGGCAAATGTTTTGAAGGAAACTGCCTTAACTACATTGGCGCGTTGTTGCTGTAAATAATTGAAAAATAAAATATGCTTATCCTAACTGTGATTTATCGAACAATGCCGCTGGTATAAAGACACAACTATATCTCATTAGGCTCCATGCAGACGGATCTGTAGTCCAGTGGTAACACGCTGGACTGGTAACCCAATGATCGCAGGTTCCATCCCACGTCTGACCCTAATACAAATTCTTTCACCTGGGACTTTAATCCGAGGTCTCGTGTCGGTGCTGTACACCGTGCACGTACACAACTAGAGGAGACCCTGCAATGGGTCTCTGTCTGTATCATTGCACTATCCTCCAAAAATCTAAAATGATTTATCTCTTCAGGAGGCGTCGCTCATATGGGAAACTGGTACCGACGATAAATAAACGTAAAACACACAATTAGGTTCCATTAGCCGATTCTAATAAACTATCCGATTAGCGCAGTGGTTAGCGGCTCGCCTCTCACCAGTGCAACCCGGGTTCGATCCTCGGACCGGGAAGTATGTGAGATGGTACGGTGATCGCCAGATCAGACAGGTGGGTTTTCTCCGAGTATTCCGGTTTCTTCCCACATGATTGACCACATTTACGCTTTCATCCGAGCCAACGAGAGTGATTAATATAAGTTGTTAAAACTTCGCAATCGTTGTAAAATAAATAAAGTTTAAACTAATAAACTATGAAACATCATATTCTGTCATATAATCTCAACATATGAACCTCCGCATTTTATTTTATATTGAATATAGTTTATGTTTGGTTTAAACATATTTTATTTATCGAGATAAACATGACATATAATATATGTACATATAACATCCATACAATACAATGAATGACCACATATACGCTGTCATCCGCGCCAACGATAGTGATTAATATAAGTTGTTAAAACTTGCTTCGCAATCGTTGTAAAATAAATAAAGTATATAATACAATTATCAAGACAAGTGGATTGAATTTTTTAAATTTTTGTAGGTTTATTTACCCTCGTCACCGGCGAACCAATCTGGGCGAGCTCCAGCTTTTACTGGTGGAGGAAGACCCCGGGTGCCCCTCCGTGCAGTATTTCAGGCACGGGTGGGTACCCGGGTAGAACCAGCGACCTTCCGCAAGCATGCTGGCTAGCTTCCTCACATGAAAATCCTAGAACCCAGTGGGATTCGAACCTGCAGCGGTGAGGGGCAAGTGATTTGCAGTCAACGACCGTAACCACTAGGCCACGGGATTGAATTGAAAGCTACAGGAGCTTATATAGTTTATGTTTGAGCGCAGGTTAAATACAATCATTATTTGCTCTTTCTCCAATGATCCCTAATAATGAAAACATTACTTAAATATAAAAGTTATACCCTTTGGTGGCCTCATTACCTACACTGGACTGGTTCTTTATTGGTCTAATAAACAAGTCATTGATCCCTCGTTACATGTGTAACGTTTTTGTAATAATATTATGCTATTGTCTCTTATAATTCTGTTTATACTAATTTACTTTAGCTCGATTGCGAAACAAGTTCTAATAACTTATATTAATCACTCTCGAGACCTCATTCCTGATACCATGAGGGAGAGAGAAGAGGCAACGTGGAATTTAAAAGCATTGCCTAAGGCCACACTCGTAATGGCTCCAGCGGGGCTCGAACTCCGAACCTTTCGCACCTGAAGCGAACTTATAATCCCAATGTGTAGAATGGCTATATGCAATGTATGTGTTATAATATAAATTGAAATGTATGTACTGTACATAGACGAGACTGAAATAAAGATATAATATATATTATACAACTTGAAGATTTCCGCAAAGGCAATATATTATATATTCCAAACTGCTACCCCATTGGTGGCACCGGCAATCAACTGGAACTGTACTGGTCTAATAAACACCTAGTTATCACACCTTTGTGAGGGTATCATATACTACGCCCCAAGGGAAGTGTATGTGGCTTTAATCCTACACGGTTTAAGCATACTTATTCGACATTATATAACATTGTGTTTTACGTTTATTTATCGTCGCTACCGGGTGCCCATATGAGCGACGCCTCCTGAAGAGATTAGTTATTTTAGATTGTGGAGGATAGTGCATGACACAGACAGAGACCAATTCCAGAATCTCCTCTGGTTCTTTTACGTGCACGGTGTAAAGCACCGACACGAGACTTCGGTTTAACGTCCCATCTGAAAGACTGTTAATATTATTAGGGTCAGACGGGGGATCGAACCTGCGATCCCTGGATTACCAGTCCAGCGTGTTACCACTGGACTACAGATCCGTCTGTTTATATAACATTATTTACAACAGATAAGTATGTACATATTAATAAATACAATTAAGTGGAATGAAATAAAAGCTAAATTCGGTGCAAGGTATATATGTCTTGGCCATATTTATTGTTTATATTGTAAATGGCGAAAGGCAATATTTTGCCGTTTGCCAATATATGAATGAATGGTATGTCGATATATATCATGTATATATAATTTTATGTTAATTCTAACTATTATGCCTGGACTGGTAATCCAGATGGGACGTTAAACCGAGGTCTCGTGTCGGTGATTTACACCGTGCACGTAAAAGAACCAGAGGAGATTCTGGAATGGGTCTCTGTCTGTATCATGCACTATCCTTCAGAATCTAAAATAACTAAACTCTTCAGGAGGCGTCGCTCATATGGTAGCGACGATAAATAAACGTAAAAACACAACTATTATGCAGCGTGTCGAAACAAGCGACTGGCTAATTAAAACACCAAAACAAATACGAAATTTGTCAATATTGTATAATGTCCCCGACAATGGAATGAGATAAACTACACACATCTATATAGCCGATTCTATTCATATTTATGTGTGTGCATGAATTATGTTTAAATATAGAGCGTTGTACTATTTTAATATTAGGCGTCTAATTTTAAGATTTCAAATATGTGCTGTCTCTATTTTAAAATTGCGACAATCAGTACTCCAAAAGCGAAAGTAGGGTTTCATGTAACTGTCAGCACTGGCTTGATGTGTGTTTATTATTGAATTTCATACTAAGTGCGTTACACCGTGATACTGTAGTGTAGAGATGATTTAAATTTGACCAGTCTATGATTAAATATGCACAGGCACAAATACGTGACATAACGGTAAGTCTGTACCATAACATTAATGTTGTTATTAAGGATACACGCTTTGTATTTCACATGACCTTATTTATAGTATTGTGTTATGTTAACGTACGTCGTATTAGCGGTAACCACACAAGCTGTTTGCTTTCTCCTCAATCCTACATGTATGTAGCGGTAACCATACAAGCAGGTCGCTTTCTCCTCAATCCTACATGTATGCACATATTATTTATATTTGACCATGTTTATTCAAAGAAATAAATATTAAAACTTTATTTATTTTACAACGATTGAAACGTGAGTGACTAATAGGTTTATTAATAGTCACCACCGCATAAATGCATTTGGCGACTGCTTGAAACGTGTACTAGAACTTGCCATATATATATATATATATATATATATAATTATATAAATATATATATAAAGCAGCATTACATCGTATGAAATAAGAGATATTTGAAAACTTCAATTTTTACGTATGGGTAGCAATGCTGCTACACAATCTAACATTATACTGTGTATGCTTATGTTCATTTGGTAAACAGTGTTTTATGCGATAAAACAAACTCGAAACCGAAACTAAGATTTTCCGAGTCGGTCGGTCACGCACTTGTTTACAACCGGAACGCATCGTCCGCAATTGTTTACATTCCGAATGCATCGTCCCCATTTGTCCCACGTTGTCTTTTGTAATTAAATTACTTGATATGTTGATTCATACCTCTGTTAGCTAAGTCTTTAGGGACATTTCTACATCCCCACGAGGGGTTCGACATTGAAGGAAGATAGATAAATAGTCTTTATGTTCAAAATAATTACGTTGTTTTCCACATCCTCTGTTGTTTCACGCATGCGCGCTGTGCGTGTTTACATTTCGTGTGTTGATAAACAAATTCGCGTATACGACGGTTTATATTTATTGGAATTTTATCGTTTCTGAGCGACTATTTCGAGTTTTGTAAACACACAAACATTAGTATTTATATTTAACCCACAATATCCTTTATTACGATGTAATGCTGCTTTAAATTAAGGAAATTATTATAAAAATGAGAGTTCGCGATATTGAAAATGTAGATTATTTTAGAAATGGCGTAAGTGACATCAACAACTAACACGGAAAGTAGTAGATATAAATGTGTTAGAGCAAATTGCATGTACGAGGGAGGTGCTAATTCTCAACAAGAAAGAATGCCTTATAAAGATGGACAATACAGGCGGCTTATAATCATGCTTAGCCAAGACATTCGTTCAGATGAATTGGAGAAACTTAAATTTCTATCTGGCGTTAAGTATAAATAGTTCAGAAATATGTATGAACTTAAATGTGTTAATTAGTAACAGTTCGATTATTACCCCCACCTTATCCACCCCCACCTTATCCACCCCACCTTATCCACCCCCACCTTATCCTGGCAGTATTTCGTTTTAAGATAACATACATTCCAAACACAATCTTACAGTTCTTTTCGGATTGACGCCCAGACATGTATACCATGTTCATACATTTACACCATGTTCAGACATTTACACCATGTTCATACATTTACACCATGTTCATACATTTACAACATGTTCAGACATTTACACCATATTCATACATTTACAACATGTTCATACATTTACAACATGTTCAGACATTTACACCATATTCAGACATTTACACCATGTTCAGACATTTACACCATGTTCATACATTTACACCGTGTTCAGAAATTTACACAATGTTCATACATTTACAACATGTTCAGACATTTACACCATGTTCATACATTTACAACATGTTCAGACATTTACATCATGTTCAGACATTTACACCATGTTCATACATTTACACCATGTTCATAAATTTACAACATGTTCATACATTTACACCATGGTCAAATATTTACACCATGTTCATACATTTACACCATGTTCATACATTTACACCATATTCAGACATTTACACCATGTTCAGACATTTACACCATGTTCATACATTTACACCATGTTCAGACATTTACACCATGTTCAGACAGTTACACCATGTTCAGACATTTACACCATGTTCATACATTTACAACATGTTCAGACATTTACACCATGTTCATACATTTACACCATGTTCAGACATTTACACCATGTTCATACATTTACACCATTTTCAGACATTTACACCATGTTCAGACATTTACACCATGGTCATACATTTACACCATGTTCAGACATTTACACCATGTTCAGACATTTACACCATGTTCATACATGTACACCGTGTTCAAACATTTACACCATGTTCATAAATTTACACCATGTTCATACATTTACACCATATTCATGCATTTACAACATGTTCAAACATTTACACCATGGTCATACATTTACACCATGTTCAGACATTTACACCATGTTCAGACATTTACACCATGTTCATACATTTACACCATGTTCAACATTTACACCATGTTCATACATTTACACCATGTTCATACATTTACACCATGTTCAGACATTTACAACATGGTCTACATTTACACCATGTTCAGACATTTACACCATGTTCAGACATTTACACCATGTTCATACATGTACACCGTGTTCAAACATTTACACCATGTTCATACATTTACACCATGTTCATACATTTACACCATGTTCATACATTTACACCATGTTCAGACATTTACACCATGTCATACATTTACACCATGTTCAGACATTTACACCATGTTCAGACATTTACACCATGTTCATACATGTACACCGTGTTCAAACATTTACACCATGTTCATACATTTACACCATGTTCAGACATTTACACCATATTCATGCATTTACAACATGTTCAGACATTTACACCATGTTCATACATTTACATCATATTCATGCATTTACAACATGTTCAAACATTTACACCATGGTCATACATTTACACCATGTTCAGACATTTACACCATGTTCAGACATTTACACCATGTTCATACATGTACACCGTGTTCAAACATTTACACCATGTTCATACATTTACACCATGTTCATACATTTACACCATATTCATGCATTTACAACATGTTCAAACATTTACACCATGGTCATACATTTACACCATGTTCAGACATTTACACCATGTTCAGACATTTACACCATGTTCATACATTTACACCATGTTCATACATTTACACCATGTTCAGACATTTACACCATGTTCATACATTTACACCATGTTCATACATTTACACCATGTTCAGACATTTAGAACATGTTCAGACATTTACACCATGTTCATACATTTACACAATGTTCATACATTTACACCATGTTCATGCATATACCCCATGTTCAGACATTTACACCATGTTCAGACATTTACACCATGTTCATAAATTTACAACATGTTCATACATTTACACCATGGTCAAATATTTACACCATGTTCATACATTTACACCATGTTCATACATTTACACCATATTCAGACATTTACACCATGTTCAGACATTTACACCATGTTCATACATTTACACCATGTTCAGACATTTACACCATGTTCAGACAGTTACACCATGTTCAGACATTTACACCATGTTCATACATTTACAACATGTTCAGACATTTACACCATGTTCATACATTTACACCATGTTCAGACATTTACACCATGTTCATACATTTACACCATTTTCAGACATTTACACCATGTTCAGACATTTACACCATGGTCATACATTTACACCATGTTCAGACATTTACACCATGTTCAGACATTTACACCATGTTCATACATGTACACCGTGTTCAAACATTTACACCATGTTCATACATTTACACCATGTTCAGACATTTACACCATATGTATGCATTTACAACATGTTCAGACATTTACACCATGTTCATACATTTACACCATATTCATGCATTTACAACATGTTCAAACATTTACACCATGGTCATACATTTACACCATGTTCAGACATTTACACCATGTTCAGACATTTACACCATGTTCATACATGTACACCGTGTTCAAACATTTACACCATATTCATGCATTTACAACATGTTCAAACATTTACACCATGGTCATACATTTACACCATGTTCAGACATTTACACCATGTTCAGACATTTACACCATGTTCATACATTTACACCATGTTCAGACATTTACACCATGTTCATACATTTACACCATTTTCAGACATTTAAACCATGTTCAGACATTTACACCATGGTCATACATTTACACCATGTTCAGACATTTACACCATGTTCAGACATTTACACCATGTTCATACATGTACACCGTGTTCAAACATTTACACCATGTTCATACATTTACACCATGTTCATACATTTACACCATATTCATGCATTTACAACATGTTCAAACATTTACACCATGGTCATACATTTACACCATGTTCAGACATTTACACCATGTTCAGACATTTACACCATGTTCATACATTTACACCATGTTCAGACATTTACACCATGTTCAGACATGTACACCATGTTCATACATTTACACCATGTTCAGACATTTACACCATGTTCAGACATTTAGAACATGTTCAGACATTTACACCATGTTCATACATTTACACAATGTTCATACATTTACACCATGTTCATACATATACCCCATGTTCAGACATTTACACCATGTTCAGACATTTACACCATGTTCATACATTTACACCATGTTCAGACATTTACACCATGTTCAGACATTTACACCATTGTCATACATTTACACCATGTTCAGACATTTACACCATGTTCAGACATTTACACCATGTTCAAACATTTACACAATGTTCATACATTTACACCATATTCAGACATTTACACAATATTCATGCATTTACAACATGTTCAGACATTTACACCATGTTCATACATTTACACCATATTCATGCATTTACAACATGTTCAGACATTTACATCATGTTCATACATTTACACCATGTTCAGACATTTACACCATGTTCAGACATTTACACCATATTCATGCATTTACAACATGTTCAAACATTTATACCATGGTCATACATTTACACCATGTTCAGACATTTACACCATGTTCAGACATTTACACCATGTTCATACATGTACACCGTGTTCATACATTTACACCATATTCATGCATTTACAACATGTTCAAACATTTACACCATGGTCATACATTTACACCATGTTCAGACATTTACACCATGTTCAGACATTTACACCATGTTCATACATTTACACCATGTTCAGACATTTACACCATGTTCAGACATTTACACCATGTTCATACATTTACACCATGTTCAGACATTTACACCATGTTCAGACATTTAGAACATGTTCATACATTTACACCATGTTCATACATTTACACAATGTTCATACATTTACACCATGTTCATATATATACCCCATGTTCAGACATTTACACCATGTTCAGACATTTACATCATGTTCATACATTTACACCATGTTCAGACATTTACACCATGTTCAGACATTTACACCATTGTCATACATTTACACCATGTTCAGACATTTACACCATGTTCAGACATTTACACCATGTTCAAACATTTACACCATGTTCATACATTTACACCATATTCAGACATTTACACAATATTCATGCATTTACATGTTCAGACATTTACACCATGTTCATACATTTACACCATATTCATGCATTTACAACATGTTCAGACATTTACATCATGTTCATACATTTACACCATGTTCAGACATTTACACCATGTTCAGACATTTACACCATGTTCAGACATTTACACCATGTTCATACATTTACACCATGTTCAGACATGTACACCATGTTCAGACATTTAGAACATGTTCAGACATTTACACCATGTTCATACATTTACACAATGTTCATACATTTACACCATGTTCATACATATACCCCATGTTCAGACATTTACACCATGTTCAGACATTTACACCATGTTCATACATTTACACCATGTTCATACCTTTATACCATGTTCAGACATTTACACCATGGTCATACATTTACACCATGTTCAGACATTTACACCATGTTCAGACATTTACACCATGTTCATACATGTACACCGTGTTCAAACATTTACACCATGTTCATACATTTACACCATGTTCAGACATTTACACCATATTCATGCATTTACAACATGTTCAGACATTTACACCATGTTCATACATTTACACCATATTCATGCATTTACAACATGTTCAGACATTTACAACATGTTCATACATTTACACCATGTTCATACATTTACACCATGTTCAGACATTTACAACATGTTCAGACATTTACACCATGTTCAGACATTTACACCATGTTCATACATTTACACCATGTTCAGACATTTACACCATGTCCAGACATTTAGAACATGTTCAGACATTTACACCCTGTTCATACATTTACACCATGTTCAGACATTTACAACATGTTCAGACATTTACACCATGTTCAGACATTTACACCATGTTCATACATTTACACAATGTTCATACATTTACACCATGTTCATACATATACACCATGTTCAGACATTTACACCATGTTCATACATGTACACAGATAGGAAATTGAAAATACATCTGTGATTGCAAGTGGTATGCTATAAACAGTACTCGGTTAGTTCAATTGAGTAGCTGCAATCAATCTTAACAGCTCAGCTATGGCGAGCCCACATACACTGGTATATCTAGTATATATCTTATAACTGAAAACATACTGTTAGCTTTCTATGTAATTATAATTATTATATAGATCCTTTAGTGAAATATATTTTGAGCAGTTACTTAATCAAATAAATGTTTTTATTTTAGACGGAACACGGTCTTTATGGTAGAAAGCGATGCATTTAAATGCATTGATGTATGCGTCATTAATATCTACTATTAACAGATACATTATATATACCTATATGGAGACTCGAACCTAGGTGGTAATATTACCTAAGCTGTTGGTGTGACATTAAACTACAAAAACCAACAACAACAAGGAGTACAAATCTAGTTTCTATGTTGCACGTTCTTACGAACTGAGGTATCCGTCATACTTTGAAATATGTATCAGCTTAACATATTTAACATAGTTATATGCCATATGTAAATATATCGTGTGTACTTTTGCTGCAGAAATAAAACATTGACATGCATGGAAGACTTCCTTTATTTTTTGCAAATTTAATATACCTTCATCCATCCCGAAAAAACAGATATTAGTTTGGTGTTGTACTGTTGCCGTAATATAATTATTATACTACAATACTTTACTTACTATCGTCAAAGTACTTAGTTTAATGTACAAACTGCTCGTGTAATTGCGAGATCGGACAGGTTTGATGGCATCTTCAATGTACAAAATATATTGTAGTATTCTAAATGTTCGCCTCAGTGTATGGACAGAAACCAAGAACAAAATAGCAGAGGAGCAAATAGCCAAAGTTATCTACATTTACAGCATGATGTGATATAATCTTCTGTGATACTGAAATAAAGATTAAATATATATACATTTCCTGCACACACATTTCCAAGTGCAAAGGATTGTATGAGCACCTCCATCTTTAAATCGCTAGCCAGTATATACGTGTTTGTACAAATATCCCACTGATGTGATCATGCGCTGTTTCAAACTGACATAGCCACTGATAACCTTCTTAGTTATTTAGTACTCTAGTGGAAGTTGTACGACATATCACACATGCCCCTCTTCAAATGCATACATACACCTGTCAAATATCTGACATACATGTACATGCATGTGGTAGTTCTTCAATGATGTGAGCATGTGCTGTTTTACACTCATTATTATATAATTCACACTCACGTAATCGTTCTCTAGAATATTTGAGCATCTGCTCCTTCAAACTGTCAGACCAGCTAAAAGCTGTATTACATATTCCACACTCAGTTGGTCGTTCTCAAGTATGTATGCGACTGTGCACCTTCAAACTGTCAGATCGGCTAAAAGCCGTATTACATATTCCACACTCATGTGGTCGTTCTCAAGTATACATGCGACTGTGCACCTTCAAACTGTCAGACTGGCTAAAAACCGTATTACAAATTTCACACACATGTGTCCGCTCTACATTATGCTTTAACGTGTGCTGCATTAGATGGCTCGACTGCGACTGACTAAAAGCCGTGTTACATAGTTCACATTCATGTGGTTGTTAACCAGTATGATTGAGCATGTGCAACTTCAAACTTTTGGAATGGATAAACGCTTTATTACATTTTTCACACTCAAGTGGACGTTCTCCAGTATGTATAAGCATATGTTGCTTTAAATTGCCAGATCGACTAAACGTCTTATTACATACTTCACACTCATGTGGACGTTCTCCTGTATGTGTGAATATGTGCCTCTTTAAACTGCAAGACCGACTGAACGTTTTATTACATAATTCACACTCATGTGGACGATCTCCAGTATGTATGACCATGTGCGTCTTTAAAGATCCAGAATGGCCAAACGCTTTATTACATAGTTCACACTCATGAGGTCGTTCTCCAGTATGTATGAACATATGCTTCTTTAAAGGTTCATATAGGCTAAACGCTTTATTACATATATCACACACATGTGGACGTTCTCCAGTATGTACAAGCATATGTTGCTTTAAATTACAAGACTGGCTAAACGTTTTATTACATAATTCACACTCATGTGGCCGTTCTCCAGTATGCATGAGCATGTGCTTCTTTAAATATCCATATTGGCTAAACACTTTATTACATATTTCACACATATGTGGACGTTCTCCAGTATGTACAAGCATATGTTGCTTTAAATTACCAGACTGGTTAAACGTCTTATTACATAATTTACACTCATGTGGCCGTTCTCCAGTATGAATGAGCATGTGTTTCTTTAAAGTTTGAGATTGGCGAAATGCTTTATTACATATTTCACACTCATGTGGACGTTCTCCAGTATGTATAAGCATATGTTGCTTTAAACTACCAGACAGGCTAAAAGTCTTATTGCATATTTCACACTCATGTGGATGTTCTCCAGTATGCACAAGCATATGTCGCTTTAAATTACCAGACTGGCTAAAAGTCTTATTACATAGTTCACACATATGTTGACGTTCTCCAGTATGTTTCATCATGTGCATCTTCAAAATACTGGAATGGCAAAACGTCTTGTTACATAGTAAACACACAGATATGGTCCTTCTCCAGGATGTATGAGCATGTGCTTCTTTAAAGATTCATATTGGCCAAAACGCTTTTTTACATATTACACACTCATGTGGACGTTCTCCAGTATGTACAAGCATATGTTGCATTAAATTTTCAGACTGACTAAAAGCGTTATTATATATTTCACACGTATGTGGCTGTTCTCCGGTATGTATGAGCATGTGCTGCTTTAAATTGCCAGAATAACTGAACGCATTATTATATAGTTCACACTCAAGTGACCGTTCTCAGGAATGAACTGCCATGTCCTGCTAGACACTTTGAGAATCCCCAGTTATATTATTAAATGTATTGCCTGCACTAATATGGAGTTCAGTTCTAAACATGATAGTATAACATCATTCTAACATCCTGTCCACAATTTGAGATTTCTTAAACCAGGACATGATATTGACGAAGATTTTTTTTCTAGTGAATCAATTTACGTAGGAGAATAACACAAATCTGTTTATGGTACAATTCTTGGAAATGAACTCATCTAGATCTGTTCCTGTAAACATCACGTTTCATCTCCTGTAAGCAGACAACATATTAAACATTCATAAGTCACAAATGAATGTTTCAGCAATTATTGGCCATTCTAAACCTTATTATAATACGTCACAGTTGGGCCATGACGACGACGACCACCACCACCACCACCACAGCCATTGTGGAGATATACATGTATTTCAAACATTCGATAGTGTCTAATTAACAATAATATGTCAGAGATTGGTGAGTGTGTTATGGGGACAATGACATGATTACGTAAACTGGAATTAACAGTAGTATTTGAAAATGCATTTCACCTAATTAAATAAGCACACATGCATGCATTTGAAATAAGCAACTGCTAAACCCAAATCAGAAATTCCTTTCAAATAAATAACAACATTTAATAATTAAGATTGTTGTTAAATAGTCGCGTTTCATGGTATTTCAGTTCACGAAAAAAAGAAGTGTGGAAAGTCGCTTAGTGGCGTACTATACGGTCACATGCTGCCGGTTGATTGTTAGGGTGACATATGATTCCGCGATATCATGCCTGTACATTGATGAACAGAGCGAGAGTATCGTAAGAAAAGAGATGTACCGATATGTTCACACGTCGCAATTATGCCTGGTAGAAGATTCAATCAGAATCCTACGAGAATGTGAACTACTCAAAATATGATCAGCGTATTCCACAAATATAGAGTCCATAGAAAGGTTGTAAACGTTTTTTCAGACCATTCCTCACGATTATTTGATTCCAACAATTTATTTGAATATATACTTGCTAACAGGACATTTTAGAGCAAACTTTTGAAACAAGACGGCCCGGTCAATAATCTTTATTGGCTGGTTAATTGCCAACCTTCTAATAACTAATCATGTGGATTCAATGACATACCGTGGATTGCCTCTGTAATAATGACACACATACTTGTATCTTGTATTTAGTTGATACAAGGCAAATAATGTAGGGAGCTGAGCGATTAATTTACATCTAACATGACTTGGATACTACTGTATGTATAATGCATCTTAATATATGCCAAACAAATTTCTCATTGAAAAATGGTCTTACCAAAATCCTGTCTAAGAACTGGTAATTCGAAATGCACATTGTGACATTATGTGTATGTATTGGATCACTTATATTTAACTTTTTACATCTAGGAATATTTGCATTTATAGCCATGCTTGTATCATGCAATCATGATTGTACCAATGATTGTACAGCAGAGTCTAAAACGTTTAGCAAAAGTTAATATAAGTCATATTTATAAGAAATATAAAATGTGTAAGTGGTCCGAATAAGCCACTGATCTGGTCTGAATAAGAACTGATGTTTTGTGGGAGGTTGTTTATATAGGCTAGGAAAAGCAGGGGTCCAAGTACGGATCCTTGTGGGACTCCAGAGGACACCGGAATGGCCTCTGAAATAATAAGGATAACTGATTGGAGTCTATTATCTAGAAAATGCTTAATCCGCCTTAATGGAGGATCACTAACTCCATAGTCATGCATTTTTATTAGTACTTTCTCGTGATTGACCTTGTCGAAAGCCTTACAGAAGTATAATAGGATGAGATCTACCTAATGCTTATTGTAGACAGAGGTAACCAAGTCATTGACTAGCATTACTAATTGGGTCACGAATGACCGTTTTTCTCTAAAACAATGCTGCAAAATGGTACAGAACACTGGTTAGTGAAGTGTTTTACTATCGAGGAGGAAACTATGTTCTAGAACCTTGCATAGAACACATGTCATTGAGATAGGCCTATAGTTTGTGGGGTTTGCCTTGTCCACTTTTTTTGTAAATGGGAGCAACATTTGCTGATTTTCACTGGGACGGCAGTGATCCTTCGTTGATGGATTTTTGGAATAAGACTTCAAGGATAGGTGAGAGTTCTTTAGACAGGGTTTTAAGTATGATTGGCTTAATTTGGTCAAGACCACTAGCCTAATGAGGTGGTTTTTATTGTGATCACATTCATGTTTAGCGTGGATTGACCATTCAGGTTTTCATTTGTGTCCTGAATTTTCATTTTACAAATGAAGGTAAGTCTTAGTGGGGATTTGGAGCTGAAGACGGACTGAAACTGTTTGTTCAGTGCTGTGGCTTTAGCAGCTTCTTCATGATGACATTTGTTTTCATGCTTTAGGGGTGGCATTGATTTGGAGTCTTGCTTGGAATGCTTAAGGAGGGAATAAAGATTCTTGGTGTTTGGTCTGTAAGGATGGGAGGCATCAGCACTGTTTAGATTTAGGATGTTTTCAAGATATTGGTGATAAGCCTCTTTGACCTCTCCGTGCCATTACGGTGAACCAAATAAGATTTCGTTTAATATCCAATTGTTCATACGCATGAAATGTACTAAATAATAAATCATTCGGATTTCTTTTGTGAAGACTGCGCAGAAAAAATGGGAGAAATGCACACATTTATAACCGTTCATGTCCGAACAGCTTCAAAATATTGGTCAGAAATCCCGCCATCGGATCAGGGCGCAAAGTGCTATGCGAAAATGAACTTTAACGATAAGACCTCGAAATAACAGAAAGAATTTTTTTATGTAGATGTCTTATTTATAGGACTAATTTATAAGAAATATAAAATGTGTAAGGTGGTCCGAATAAGCCACTGATCTGGTCTGAAAAAGACTAGTTCGAATCAGCCGTTGAACCACTGGTAGAGGGTATGGCAATCGAGATATACAAATAATTACCCAACTAACTAACGATAGAATGTTCCTCCAATAAGCCTAGTCCGATTCAGTCATGGTCCGAATCAGTGATAGTCCGAATCAGCCGTTGAACCACCATTAGAGAAGGTGATATTAGACAATAGAGATATACAAACACATAATTACCCAACTAACTAACTATATAATGTTCTTCAAAGTCGCGACCGCATAAATGCATTTGGGGAAGAAGTATAATTACCTAGATTACCCCATTGGATATTTTTGTTGAGTACAAATGGCGTATTTTTACGAAGGGATAAAAATTATCATATTTTTTAGGTTAAACATTTATCCAACTCTTCCTAGTTGATTCTCCGTACCGTATCGTCCAAATAGTATTCTTTCTACTTCTATTGCCCATCAATCATTTTCTGATTATTGTTGGAAAGTCATTCTGCTGTGGCGGGTAGTGGAACAATCTCATTTCCTGGGCAAGCATATGTACTCTCCATCCGCAGTAGGCGACTGACCGCTTTCACCGATATCATCATACAGTTTATCTCTTGTCCCCGATATGGAGCGAACCTGCTGCAATGATATCAGTGATTATTGTTGGAAGGTCATTCTGCTGTGACGGGGCGTGGAACATTTCCTGGGCAAGAATACGTGCTCTCCAACTTCAGTAAGATACTGGCAGCTTTCTCCATTATAATCATGTATCACTTGTCGCCAGTATGAAGCGAACATGAAGCAAGGCGGGTTCTAACGACCGCGTATTAATTAGACCACTCGGCGACTGATGCTTTGTGTAATATACCGACAATGTACGGAAACATCCGATGATGTACGGGGATATCTTTGCACGGATAAAACAATTACACATTATTGTTGTTGTTGAAGACACATATACCAAGTGGCCAACTATTATGCTAATATACAGTATCCGTGGCCTAGTGGAGCGGGAGGTCGTCACGGGTTCGAACCTCGTCATGGGTTCGTTCTGATAAGGGCGGTCGTGAGCCACCAGCTAGGTAAATAATTGTTACCGATTGCCTACCAGCATGGCGCCTGGTATACAAGCATAGGATTCGGGAAGTACTGATGTTCATAAAAAGATGTGTCTCATAAATCAGGAATGGCTGGCACTTTAAATAGGGATGACACTATAATAAACAAACACTTTACTCTACATTTACACTTGAAAGATTACCTCTACTGGCGTCATAAAATAGGCGAATACCTTCACAATCTTGGATTAAACATATTATTTCGACATTATATAACATAATTTACTACAAATAATTATATACACAATAAATACAAGTGGACTGAAATAAAAGCTAAAGGTGGTATGAGTAAGCCTAACCGTAAATGTGTCAATCGAAGAATTTCTTAATATCAGAGTCCAAATAACGGTCAACAGGTTTGAAAGTCTATAGCTCTTAGCACCTTTCGACAGTAAGCTACGTAAGCAACATTCGTAACATATCTCGTACCTCGCCAAATACTAGTAAAACATTTTATCACATAACTTTGCTTGAGCGTAATCTTTATATATTTTACAACGATCTCAAAACAAGCTTCAACAACTTATATTAATCACTCTTGTTTGTGCTGATGAACGCCTATATATTATGTGGTCGTAGTTGTGGGAGGAAACAATATTCCTGTGCTAAACACAACTTCTGACTACAGTACACGACATCCTTCAATATCGTGCCCAAATAGACGTGCTCGTCCTACACTTCTCAAAAGCATTCGACACCGTACCCCACGAACACCTCCTGTACAAGTTAAAGATGTACGGTATTGGTGGTAACATCAACGCCTGGCTTAGAGACTTCCTGACGAAGAGATCCATGCGGGTTGTAGTGGACGGCGATGCTTCAGACTCGGTCACATTTGACTCTGGCTTCCCTCATGGTTCCCCAACTGTCCCGATGAGTGTCTACTGTATCGGCGAATCAAGTCTACAAAGGACAATATCCAACTCCAGGAGAACTTGAAACAACTAGAACACTGGGCATTTCCAAAGTGATTTCCTATAACAGTACTCTGATATGGAATTGAACATACAGCTGTGACTGCAAGTGAGTGGCTGTAAACAATGCACTGATAGGGAATTGAACATACAGCTGTGATTGCAAGTATACCTAGTTATCTGACAAACATTGAGTCGGAGGCCAGTTTCCGATCAAAACTGAAAACCCATCTGTTTAGGCAATTTTATGAACGATAAGTGTTGTGCTCTTTGTACAACAATAACATATGTGATGATATAAAACAGTTTAAATGCAATAGTTGTGTTCAATAAGATCAAAGATCGACTTTATATAAGTATTGGATTGACGAGTTAAGTGTTGGATGGGCATTCTCTTGGGTTCGAGCTCTGTCGTGTGGTGATGGGCGGATCACTGTACCGGCCCATTCACTGTACTGGCCACATCACGGTTGTCATTCTTACGGCGGTGTTTGGGTCTATGGTTCACATTGCCACTTTTATCGTTAATCCAATCACTCACTTATATACTGTAATGGTGTAGATATCATGATAAAATATGTTCTTATCCAATTACTAGAATCCTAGTTATATCTATATATGTATACATTTTTGTGATTGCAAGTGAGTTGCTGGAAACAGTACTCGGATAGGTAATTGAACATACAGCTGTGATTGCAAGTGATTTGCTGTAAACAGTACTCGGATAGGGAATTTAACATACATCTGTGATTGCAAGTGATTTGCTGTAAACAGTACGCTGATAGGGAATTTAACATACATCTGTGATTGCACGTGATTTGCTGTAAACAATACGCGGATAGGTAATTGAACATAAAGCTGTGATTGCAAGTGATTTGCTGTAAACAGTACTCGGATAGGGAATTTAACATACATCTGTGATTGCACGTGATTTGTTGTAAACAATACTCGGATAGGTAATTGAACATACAGCTGTGATTGCAAGTGAGTTGCTGTAAACAGTACTCGGATAGGGAATTGAACATACAGCTGTGATCGCAAGTAAGCTGCTGTAAACAGTACTCGAATAGGGAATTGATCATACCAATGTGATTGCAAGTGATTGGCTGTAAACAATATACGGATAGGGAATTGAACATACAGCTGTGAGTACTTGGATATGGAATTGAAAACATACAGCTATGATTGCCAGTGAGTTGCTTTAAACAGTACTCGGATATGGAATTGAAATCAGTAACGTGCTGCAACATTTGTTATATTAGAAAAGAAATTCTAATCATACCACCGTAGCATTTTACTGAAAATGGTTTGCATACATCTGTCAAAAGTAGGTCACCAGGATTGAAGAGCTAGTGGTGTTCCGCCGCGATTCTCGGGCTGTTATTGATGGAGGAATACACAGAGTCTCATTCCGAGCAGTAGCTCAGACGGGTACCCAGGTGGAACCTCCAATCTTCTGCAAATCAGCTATAATTATGGCTTCATCACCTGACAATATTCGGATAGGGAATTGAACATAGCGCAATGATTTCAAGAGAGTTGATATAAACAATCTTAACAGCTCAGCTACGGCGGCCCACATACACAGGTATGTTGGCTTATATAATAGAGAAAATACTTTTACGACAATAGACAATATTAGTTTTCTATGTATGCACTCCGACAAAAGGTAAGCAGCACCTGACTTGTTTCAATACTATCTTTGCTACTAATGAACTTATTTCAAATCGGTTTGCTGTTTTCGTTACCTGTACACACATACAAATACTTACTTACCTGGGAAACTAAGTTATTGATCGATTTGTATATGACAGTGTGTGTAAAGTGCCACGTGTACTTTTCAACATTTGTGTTCAGTACAGCTGTTACACAATCAGACGCCTCTACAATCAGGGAATGCGAGAGACGGGTCCATTGAAAGTCGTTTTATGCTAAGCCATACCGACTGTCTGGCAAGGGTTTAGCGCCAACGAAACACTTCATTTCAGGACAACCACATTTTGAGCACAACTGCTTTTGGAGGTGGGCGTGTAACAGCCTGTTGTTGTTTTTCCTTTGACTGTAAGTTGGACGTGTACGTTCTTGATGGTAATCTGACAGGCCATCATTACCGTGACAATGTGCTCGCTCCACAAGTAGTCCCCCATTTCGACAATCATGAGTTGGCTGACAGGCACATGTTCATGGGCGACAACGCTAGACCACATAGAGCCCGAATTGTCCAACATTTCTTACAGCAATCAGCTGTACAGATAATTCCATGGCCTGCGATGTCGCCAGACATGGACACTATATCCGATAGAGCATGTTTGGGACTTTATTGGCCATACAATTAATTAACGCAATCCAAAATATCGAGGAATTAAGACCTGCTATCTTACAGGAGTGGCAACAGTTCCCCCCCCCCCACAAGAACGGCGTAGGCGTCTTGTGCGAAGCATGACGAAGCGTGTTACAGAACTTCACAATAAACGCGTGTGTGTTTTACATTTATTTATCGTCGCTACCGGTTGCCCATATGAGCGACGCCTCCTGAAGAGATTAGTCATCTTAGATTTGTGGAGGATAGTGCAATGATACAGACAGATACTCATTCCAGAGTCTCCTCTGTTTCTTTTACATGCACGGTGTAAAGCACCGACACGAGACCTCGGTTTAACGTCCCATCTGAAAGACTTGTTAATTTGATTGTCAGACGGGGTATCGAACCTGCGATCCCTGGATTACTAGTCCAGCGTGTTACCACTGGACTACAGATCCGCCTGTAACACAATAAACGCGGTGGATATAATTGTTATTAATTGTTATGCCTTACACATACTCACACTCGCTGCATCTACAATTCATAACATTTGAAGACTGCATTTTAATGCAATGTTAAAAACCTCCATCAAAGACAAACTGGTTTTACCTTTTCCAAGCGCCTGTTTTGAACCCCATTTTGTCACGTCACGTCATAGTCAGGAGGATAAATACATCGTAGATTTGTAATTTTAGAGCCCTTGATGTAGTCTTTTAAGAAGTGTCTGAACAATGGTGATATTTATATTACAGATGTAAAAACATATAGCGATACAAATATAAGGTGGTGCGTAGTTTGTACACATTTATTTTAGCTCGATTGCGAAACAAGTTCTTTCAACTTTTATTAATCACTCTCGAGACCTCATTCCTGATGGAATCCATCGCCATGAGGGAGAGAGAAGAGCCAACGTGGAATTTAAATGACGTGTCGGTGGTGCTTAACATTTGTCGGAGTATATATACATTCTTGAGTGAACTATATTTCGAAGAAACAAATTATCTTTTTTATGTTATTAGTCTGAAAACCGTCAGGCACTAAATTACACTAGAATGTCGCGGTTAAATAAATGACGTCACTAACGATTTGAGTCTGAACACGCTCGCGTTGACACCATTTCAATAGGCAGTGGCTAGGCATAGTACATTTCAGTGTATTATCGAATTATATATTCAGTACAGAAGCACCGGGAACAAACAGTTTGATGTTGGATTTCTATAGAAAATCGACAGATTTTATAACAAACACAAATTGGTTTATTACACACATGGTAACAATTATTGTATAGAATGTTATGGTAAAACGTATACATGCTACACTTCTGTAAGCAAATAAAACACATGTTACAACAGTAAGTAAATACAATATATAAGCGGAACAGATTGGTGTGTTTGGTACATGTGTGTTCCTTCCAACTGTATAGATAATTAGATATTGTACAACATAACTATTTGGGACATATTTACAATGAAAACAACAGATTATAGATTGTTTACCCATTGGATATACTGTAGGATATATGTCGAGATATAGTAACATAATAAACATAATATGAGAAAGTGGAAGAATAATGATGGCATGTAGTGTAGTGCAAAGGAAATAACTGATAAAAACAGAGGAAACAACTTAAGAGGACTTACATATGATTACTGAGTATTCATGGGCAGTAACTGACCGATGGCTCTCATTAGATATTGTACAACATAACTGTTTGGGAAATATTTACAATGAAAGCATCGGTGGATAAAGTCCGATGTATCCCTAAATGCATAGCGGTCCATTCAGTTGGAATCCTTTGTTTGTACAGTTTTATTAGTTATGTTCCTTCTAACTGTATGGATATTGTACAACATAATTATTTAGAAAAAATACAAGAAACGCATTGACACTGGCCACGATCTCTGATCACTATAATGGTAAATGACATGGATACATGTGTACACAAGGTTCAGCTAGCGATGCCATTGTGGATATATATGCTGGATTTCTCAACCAGTATCCCAGCGGAACATCCTAAAACACCAATTGCTAATATGGGAGAACACTGCACCAAATACAATGTAGAGAAGTGGGTACTCATACAGGTCGCATACTTAGTACAAGACTTAACAGTAGTCGCAGCAACAAAATATATATACATTTCAAAACATAACACACACACATTCAATAAATTGGTGTCAACAAAGTGTTTATATAGGACAGTGTATTAGGGGCCATATTAACTGTGAATAACATGTCTGGCTCAAACCGCGACACTATGTGGATCTATAAAAGGGGCACCGCCACATATTCCGGTGTTTATTGTTTTAAATAAATATATAGTGAATAATAGCATCTTGAATATCAGTCATCAGGCAATTGATAAACTGAAAGTAAACAATATATGGAAGATCTGGTATAGACAGAACATATCTACGTAATTACCGGTACATGTACGTACTTTAAGTCTGTTTAGAGGAATGAATGCCCAACTTATTATGCCGCCAAAACATAGATTGGCATATAGTAAATTTACATTGTATATTACATTAATGCAACTGTTAATTCTCCCGGTTGTTATGATTGTTATGTTTCGATAAACTAAATAAAGATAATTTAACATTGAATCCAATTTTCAGTGAAATAATTATGTCAAAATTCAAGTGTTGAGATAATGTTGTTATATTTTTTTTTTTATGTGTGACACATTTTGTGGAAACTAAATTTACATTTACTGCATTTCTAAAAGCAAAGGAATGTATGAGAGCGCCAATCTTTTAAAGTCTATCCGTGTGTGTACACAGTTCACACTCGTGTGCTGATTAAAACTGCCAGATCAACTCATTGCCGTCTTAGATATTTAGCACACCGAATGTTATGCATGCTATATTTAGTTACGGAATTCCATATATGTCCCTCTTCACATTTATACACTAGTCATATATCTGACATATATGAACATTAATGTAGACGTTCTGCGGAAAGTATGTGAATGTGCTTCTTTAATTCGCTGGGCTGAAGGAACATCTTCTTAGATACGTATTACTCATTCATTTGACCGTTCTCCAATAAAGATGTACATGAGATCCATTACATTTCTAGATTGACTGTAAATCAAATTACATTTCACTTATGTGACCGTTCTTCTCTGTTATGCTTGAGCAAGTGCAGCTTCAAACTGCCAAAATGGTATACATGTATTACATGTATCACACTCGTGTGGAATTTCTCCAGTATGTATGCGCATGTGAACGTTTAAAGCCATATTACATATTCCACACACGTGTTGCCGTTCTCCGGTATGATTGTGCAGGTACTGCTTCAAATTAGAGGACTAGGTAATCGTTTTATTGCATATTTCACACTAACGCGGCCTTCAGTATGTATGTGCATGTGCTGCTTTAAATGGCCAGACTGAATAAAAGCCTTATTACATATTTCACACTCATATTGTCGTTGACCGGTATGTATGAAAATATGCTTCTTTAAATTACCAGACAGACGGAACGACTTATTACATATTGCACACGTATGAGGCCGTTCTCCAGTATGTATGAGCATATGCTGCTTTAAAGTTCCAGAATAACTGAACGCCTTATTACATATTCCACACTGATGTTGTCGTTCTCCAGTATGTATAAACATATGCTGCTTTAAATAGCCAGACATACTGAACGCCTTATTACATATTTCACACTCATGTGGTCGTTCTCCAGTATGTATGAGCATATGGCGCATTAAATGGCTAGACAGACTGAAAGCCTTATTACATATTTCACACGCATGTGGTCGTTGTCCGGTATGTTTGAGCATATGCTTCTTTAAATTTCCAGACAGACTGAAAGCTTTATTACACATTCCACACGCATGTGGTCGATCTCCAGTATGTATGAGCATATGTTGCTTTAATTTCCCAGAATAACTGAACGCCTTATTACACATTCCACACACATGTGTTCGTTCTCCAGTATGTATGAACATATGCTGCGTTAAAGTTCCAGAATTTCTAAAAGTCTTATTGCATATTCGACAGGCATGTGGTCGTTCTCCGGTGTGTATGAGCATATGCCGCTTTAAATGGCTAGACTGACTGAAAGCCTTATTACATATTTCACACTCATGCGGTCGTTCTCCAGTATGTATGAGCATATGCTGCTTTAAATAGCTAAAATGACTGAAAGCCTTATTACATAGTTCACAATCATGCGGTCGTTCTTCAGTATGTATGAGCATATGCCGTATTAAATGGCTAGACTGACTGAAAGCCTTATTACATATTTCACACTCATGCGGTCGTTCTCCAGTATGTATGAGCATATGCTGTTTTAAATATCTAGAATGACTGAAAGCCTTATTACATATTCCACACGCATGTGGTCGATCTCCAGTATGTATGAGCATATGTTGCTTCAAAGTTCCAGACCGACTGAAAGCTTTATTACACATTCCACACGCATGTGGTCGATCTCCGGTGTGTATGAGCATATGCTCCTTTAAATGGCAAGACTGACTGAACGTCTTTCTACATGTTTCACACTCATGTGGCCGTACTTGAATGGTGATGTCCTTCATTGTTCTTCTAGACATTGTGAGAATTCATAGATTATGTTAATACATCCTTTATTCGCACTATATGCATATGCATTGACAAGGTTGATAAGTTCTTATACGGCATAACATCTTTCTAACATGGAGTTAACATTTTGAAAATAATGAGCATATATGAAGAATTCCGATGATATTTCCTCGAATGTTTTTCTAGTGTATACTAAATTGATCAGAAATGGATGAACATGATTATGTTCATAGCACAGATATTTAAATAAATGAACTCATCTAGATCTGTAAACACCATGTTTCATCTCCTGGAAGTAAACAACATATTAAATATTTAAATGCCATAAATGCAATTTTCAAATAGTTATTGGCCATTCCAACCGCTTATTATATAAAGTCATAATACTGACCACATCATCAACATCATCACATCATCATCAGCACCACCATGAGTATCCATGTTCAACGAATGGGATATTCACCTCATATCGTATAACTTAAGGTGAATACGTCGCCCGATATGGTATTTGGTAGAACAATATATGCGTCGGCAATTGTGCTTTATTTTACGAGCAGTACCCACTATCCTGTTTTGTTGTTGATAATTTATTTGTGGTTGCTTACGTGGAGTTCAAATGCATAATAAAACAACATATTGGGAATCTGGAAACTGGCTGCTTAATACAGGTGACCACTAACACGGGTTTGACTGTAATCATATAAAACTGATAAATACAAGTTTGACATAAAGAAATACTTCCAAAATAAATCATATGTACAAGCGGCGATAAATAAACGTAAAAACATACGCACACAATGATCATAATGTATCTGTTGATACTGTTTTATTTGGATGGGATGTTTTCTTTTATGTTTTCCAATGAATGAATGAGTTTTCTTAGGTAAAGAAAACGCCATCTTCCCCACTGTTTTCAAACAATGAAAGATGCATTTTCTCTGTCACAGCTTGATTTTCGTATTCCTTTTCTGACAATCATGAACAGTTATTTATAACGTAATATATTCTAATGGATTTGTTTCGTTAGTCGTTTTTAATTTTGACAGCAAACAGAAACTAACTAGATCATTTACCGGAACTATTTCTTATTAACACAAGTGGTTGTGCGGATGTGTATTGAATATAAATGAAGCAGCCGATAGAGCAATTTAAAATGAATTAAATATGAGAACAACTATAATATTATGCGAAATAATAAGTATTTAAACACAAATATCCTCTATGTCAAAAATCAGTAACAACACACACTATTACAGTATCATGAATATAAATTTCAAGTCAGTCAAATAGTTCACCAAAGCTTTCGTGTTATCTGCGTAGTCATGAGAATATGTTGTGGTATATCCAAGTAGCTATGAGAATATGTTGTGGTATATCCACGTAGTTATGAGAATATGTTGTGGTATATCCGCATAGTTATGAGAATATGTTGTGGTATATCCGCGTAGTTATGATAATATGTTGTGGTATATCCGCGTAGTTATGAGAATATGTTGTGGTATATCCGCGTAGTTATGAGAATATGTTGTGGTATATCCGCGAAGTTATGAGAATATGTTGTGGTATATCCGCGTAGTTATGAGAATATGTTGTGGTATATCCGTGTAGTTATGAGAATATGTTGTGGTATATCCGCGTAGTTATGAGAATATGTTGTGGTATATCCGCGTAGTTATGAGAATATGTTGTGGTATATCCGCGTAGTTATGAGAATATGTTGTGGTATATCCGCGAAGTTATGAGAATATGTTGTGGTATATCCGCGTAGTTATGAGAATATGTTGTGGTATATCCACGTAGTTATGAGAATATGTTGTGGTATATCTGCGTAGTTATGAGAATATGTTGTGGTATATCCGCGTAGTTATGAGAATATGTTGTGGTATATCCGCGTAGTTATGAGAATATGTTGTGGTATATCCGCGTAGTTATGAGAATATGTTGTGGTATATCCGCGTAGTTATGAGAATATGTTGTGGTATATCCGCGTAGTTATGAGAATATGTTGTGGTATATCCACGTAGTTATGAGAATATGTTGTGGTATATCCACGTAGTTATGAGAATATGTTGTGGTATATCCGCGTAGTTATGAGAATATGTTGTGGTATATCCGCGTAGTTATGAGAATATGTTGTGGTATATCCGCGTAGTTATGAGAATATGTTGTGGTATATCCGCGTAGTTATGAGAATATGTTGTGGTATATCCGCGTAGTTATGAGAATATGTTGTGGTATATCCGCGTAGTTATGAGAATATGTTGTGGTATATCCACGTAGTTATGAGAATATGTTGTGGTATATCCACGTAGTTATGAGAATATGTTGTGGTATATCCGCGTAGTTATGAGAATATGTTGTGGTATATCCGCGTAGTTATGAGAATATGTTGTGGTATATCCGCGTAGTTATGAGAATATGTTGTGGTATATCCGCGTAGTTATGAGAATATGTTGTGGTATATCCACGTAGTTATGAGAATATGTTGTGGTATATCCGCGTAGTTATGAGAATATGTTGTGGTATATCCACGTAGTTATGAGAATATGTTGTGGTATATCCGCGTAGTTATGAGAATATGTTGTGGTATATCCGCGTAGTTATGAGAATATGTTGTGGTATATCCGCGTAGTTATGAGAATATGTTGTGGTATATCCGCGTAGTTATGAGAATATGTTGTGGTATATCCGCGTAGTTATGAGAATATGTTGTGGTATATCCGCGTAGTTATGAGAATATGTTGTGGTATATCCGCGTAGTTATGAGAATATGTTGTGGTATATCCGCGTAGTTATGAGAATATGTTGTGGTATATCCACGTAGTTATGAGAATATGTTGTGGTATATCCACGTAGTTATGAGAATATGTTGTGGTATATCCGCGTAGTTATGAGAATATGTTGTGGTATATCCGCGTAGTTATGAGAATATGTTGTGGTATATCCGCGTAGTTATGAGAATATGTTGTGGTATATCCACGTAGTTATGAGAATATGTTGTGGTATATCCACGTAGTTATGAGAATATGTTGTGGTATATCCACGTAGTTATGAGAATATGTTGTGGTATATCCACGTAGTTATGAGAATATGTTGTGGTATATCCACGTAGTTATGAGAATATGTTGTGGTATATCCACGTAGTTATGAGAATATGTTGTGGTATATCCGCGTAGTTATGAGAATATGTTGTGGTATATCCGCGTAGTTATGAGAATATGTTGTGGTATATCCGCGTAGTTATGAGAATATGTTGTGGTATATCCGCGTAGTTATGAGAATATGTTGTGGTATATCCGCGTAGTTATGAGAATATGTTGTGGTATATCCGCGTAGTTATGAGAATATGTTGTGGTATATCCACGTAGTTATGAGAATATGTTGTGGTATATCCACGTAGTTATGAGAATATGTTGTGGTATATCCGCGTAGTTATGAGAATATGTTGTGGTATATCCGCGTAGTTATGAGAATATATTGTGGTATATGCCACAATAAAAGTCTGGTTAGAAAGAAAATGTGCTTGCCATAAGTGGTTAGGGATAGAGGCAGTAATCCCACAAAACAGGTGGCAGTAACCTAAAGTTGAAAAGTAGAATACTCTTCAATTGAAGATCAAATTTAACACTAACCCTAATGTCCATATTACTGCCAATTGTCTCAAGATTACTGCCTATCCGAATCAGCCATTGAACCACCAGTAGAAGGTATTGCAATGTATATATATACAAACAAATAATTACACAACTAACTAACTCAAATGGGCAACCGGTAGCATAGTCCTATATATAAGACCTCTACATAAATTGTTATTTCTGTTATTTCGATGTTTTATCGTTAAAGCTAATTTTCGCATAGCACTTTCAGCATTGATCCGATGGCGGGATTTCTGACCAATAATTTGAAGCTTTCCGGACAAGAACGTTATAAATATGTACATTGGTGTTAAGAATAATCATATATATAGATATAAACACCGTTTAAAATATATTGTCTGACCTTTGTGAATATGATGTTGCCGTTTTAATTCGACAGGTGTGATTATCCATCGTTTCTGTGCCGTCTTCACAAAAGAAATCCGAATGAATTATTTGTTAGTAGGCTTACATTTCATGCGTATGAATAATTTGATAGTAAACAAAATCTTATTAAATTCACCGTAATGGCACGAGAGATAAATCTTCATAACTATTTCGTCTAATGATTTCTATTTTGGCTTTCGTAATAACAAACAAATTCAAAATGGACGAAATTGACCCCCCCCCCGTATAATATTGTGTCAAGAGACATTATAGACTGTGCATAATTCAAACAACGGTATGTGTGTTCATCTTGTTAGCAATTTTAATTGATAAAAAACGACTATTTAGAATATAAAATATGTTACGCTTAATTGAGGTTTAGCGCTTAGACTTTGAAAAATGCCTTGGTCATAGTAAAATGTCACATTTTTGAAGTCTAAATATTTGGACTAAGTCCGAATCAGCCGTTGAACCACCAGTAGAAGGTATTGCAAGGTATATATACAAACACATAATTACCCAACTAACTAAACTAACTAACTAACTATATAACATTCTTCAAAGTCGTCACCGCATAAATGCATTTGCGTGACTAGTATAATTACCTAAATTGTCCCATTGGCCATTTTTGTTGAGTACAAATGGCGTATTTATACTAAGGGATATAAGTGATCATATTTTAGTGTAGAAATATATCCAACTCTTCCGGGTCTATTCTCCGTACCGTACCCTCAACTTCAACTTCAATGTCTTTACTCACCAAGATCCGTCAGGCGGACATAACGACGAAATGTGCGGTTTAAAAAAGTGTGCATGTGCATCGCCAGACGCTTTGAATGTGAAACTGTATGTGCCGTCCAAATAGTATTCTTTATACTTCCCACTGCCCATCAATCATTTTCTGATTATGTTGGAAGGTCATTCTGCTGTGGCGGGGAGTGGAACAATCACATTTCCTGGGCAATAATACGTACTCTAAAACCTCAGTAAGTGACTGACCGCTTTCTCCAATATCATTATTTATGTCTTGTCCCCGATATGGAGCGAACCGTACCATTTGCAGCATGGTTTTAGAGATAAACGGCCATGCGTGACCCAACTAGTAATGCTAGTCAATGACTTGGTTACCTCTGTCTACAATAAGCATCAGGTATATCTCATCCTATTAGACTTCAGTAAGGCTTTCGATAAGGTCAATCACGAGAAAGTACATGTACTACTAAAAATGCATGACTATGGATTCAGAGGTCAAACATTAAGGTGGATTAAGAGTTTTCTAGATAATAGACTCCAGTCAGTTGTCCCTAATGGTGTTAGTTCAGATGCCATTTTGGTGTCCTATGGAGTCCCACAGGGATCCGTACTTGGACCCCTGCTCTTCCTAGCCTACATAAACGACCTCCCATAAAACATCAGTTCCAAACTCCGTATCTTTGCAGATGATACTGCAGTCTATCTATCACTGACATCTGCAAATGAATCGGTCACACTCCAAAACGATCTTAAAAGATTAGAAGAGTGGGAATTGGAGTGGGACATGGAATTTAACCCCTCCAAATGTCAAGTTATCCACGTCACCAGAAGGAAACATCCTATTCCCAGTAAATACAAACTCCATGGAGTCCTACTTGAGTCGGTCACCTTAGCCAAATACCTTGGCGTGGATATCTCAAATAACCTGTCGTGGGACACTCACATAAAAAGGTCAACAAAGAAAGGATTTCTACGTAGAAACCTCCAGGTCAAATCTGAACCCATTAAGTCCATGGCTTACCAGACACTAGTGAGACCCCAGCTTGAATATGGCTCCGAGATCTGCTCGCCCCATACCCAAACATTGATATACCAAATTGAAGGTGTCCAGCGAAGAGCAGACCGTTGGATAAAGGCTGATTTATATCGTACCTCTAGTGTTACAGACATGCTACATTCCCTAAATCTACACAGACTAGATCAACGGCGTATTGACAATAGGTTATCCCTTATGTATAAAATTCATAATGATCTTGTTGCTATTCCCATTGAAAATTACCTAGTTCCCCTCTCCCGTCCTGCTCGCCATTGCCATTCCTTAAACTATAGGTTAATTACAGCAACTACAGACTACTACAAGTTTTCCTTTTTTCCAAGAACAATCTACCATTGGAACCACCTCCCTCCTGACAGTGTCCATCTCCCTACCATAGAGCAATTCAATACGGCAGTTTGCCATATGAACATGCCAGTCCCTATTTGTTCTGCGCAGCTGCTTTTAAACTTTTACCACAACTTATTTTCATTACCTTCTTAAATCATACTTATTTTACTACTCATACTTTTAACTTCTTTGCGGTTTTTGACGCGCAACATGTCTACCTCCCCGCGAGGGGTTCGACATTAGCGGAAGATAGATAGATAGAACCTGCTGCAATGATGATATCAGTGAAAGGCGAGTTCCATCAACGGCGTGTTAGACAACTCGGCCACTGAGGCTCTGTGTATAATACCAACAATATATGGACACATCCGATAATGTACGGGGATATCTTTTCGCGGACAATTAAATTAACTAGCACTGTAAGGCTTGTTGTTGTTGATGAAGACACAAATACCTACTGGTCAACTATTATGTTAACATACTGATAATGCAGGAATCGCAGGTACGAGCCTACGTCTGACCCTTATACAATTAACAGTCTTTCAAGTGGACTTTAAAAAGAGTTCTCGTGTCGGTGCTTTACACCGTGCACGTAAACGAACAGGAGAAGTCACTGGAATGGGCCTCTGTCTGTATCATTGCACTATCCTCCAACAATCTTCGACACATCTAAAATGACTAATCTCAGGAAGCGTCGCTCATATGGATAACCGGTAGCGACGATAAATAACCGTAAAACGTACATGTATATAGTTATAATCGAGGGTATTGATTTTGAAACAGATGTACAGGGAAAACGAGACCAAAAATATGAAGAAACAAGAATGGAGAATACGCCGAATCAGACGAATATTAATAATACATTCAATGTGCTTAGAGCAATGTACATGCAACGGGCTTAGAGCAACGTACACACAACGTACATAGAGCAATGTACAAACAACGTGCTTAGAGCAATGTACACGCAACGTGCTTAGAGCAATGTACAAGCAGCGTGCTTAGAGCAATGTACAAGCAACGTGTTTAGTGCAATGTAGAAATAATGTGCTTAGAGCAATGTACAAACAACGTCTTTAGAGCAATATACAAGCAGCGTACTTAGAGCAATGTACATGCAGCGTCCGTATAGCAAGTACAAATAATGTGGTTAGAGCAATGCAATGTACAAGCAGCGTGCATAGGGCAATGTACAAACAGCGTGCTTAGAGCAATGTACAAGCGACATGCTTAGAACAATATGCAAACAACGTGCTTAGAACAATATATAAGCAACATGCTATGAGCAATGTACAAACAGCGTGCTTAGAGCAATGTACAAACAGCGTGCTTAGAGCAATGAACAATCAGCGATCTATTAGCAGCCACTAGTTCCCATACAGTGAATGCTCTACTAGCCGCTCCATTCCATATCGAGCAGGCGATTTATTAGCAGCCACTAGCTCCTATACAGTGGGCGATAAACTAGCCGCCCCCATTCCATCCAGTGTGCGATCTATTAGCAGCCACTAGTTCCCATACAGTGTGCAATCTACTAGCAGCCCCTATTCCATGTACAGCGGTCGATACAAACGGGTAGGAAGATTCAATTACGGATACTTTTTTAATGAATAAGTATCGTCAGAAATTAAAGGTATGATACTTCTAGAGAGGTCCTCCATTTATCTAAACATAGCCTCCGTGGTCGAGTGGTTAAGGTCGCTGACTTGTATACCACTGTAACCTATCATCACTGATGGTCACGGGTTCGAGCCCCGCTCAGACCGTGTCTCATTTACATGAAAAAGTTGGCAGTTTCTTACGGAGGTTGGTGCACCCAAGTACTGGTTAACCGCTGGAGCCTGCCCAGGAAAGGTGTTAGGTAAACTGCCCGCCGGCGATATAGCCCAAAATGGTGCTGATGCAGGCGTAAAACCCGAAATATAATAATAATAGCCAGAAGAGGATTCAGCTCAGTAGGTTGCCCTGTCAGTACTATGCTATGGTAGATCCATAGGTGGTCGGTCTTATTATTGGGGTGTTACTGTATAGGAATTTATTTGTGCTGGTCTAAGTATGCAAATAATGATATATTTTACTTAAAGACGAAGTATATGCGTTTCTTAGCAACCGTCGAAAAAATAATACTATAATTGATATCCAAATTTATCTCAGTTTAACCATCGCTATAGAGTTACTGGCATGATTTGAATAAAAAAATTAAGTCCATAAAGGGAAGTAATTCATATATGATAATTTTCCGTATGTGACCCTATTATCCAATTTATACTTATTTATGAACTAATTTATTACATAAGAAGGAAATTATAGTACAATAATCACTATATCTAACTATCGGCTCCTGACAATATCATAGTTTGCTGCCACTATCTTACTAAATTAATGCAATCTGGGGCTTTCAGTGGAAATTCCAAATGCAATGTAACCGCCTAATAGTATCATACATTATGATTTCTATCCTAGAGTGTATTTCCATTACAGGCTCACAGACAAATTAGAACGCAGTGACATATTTGATGCCTATATGGTATCAACAGTGCTGGAGAGCAAGGAAATAGCGTACGTCAAACACCTGGATTTAATTATGAGATTTTCAGCTGGATGGACGCGGAAGTAACGAGACTCAATATTCCCATTGAGGGCAGAGTTGGCGGATTGCTAATTGATGAAATGTCAATACAAGAAAGTATTGATATTTCAAAAAATGGTTAAAATATGGACCTGGTTGAATTCACAGATATGGGAGAAGAAGGGGATCTAATGCAGGCACTGAAAAAGGTCAACAAGACAAAGAAACAAACATGCTGTCACATTCTGCAAATAATGTTTCAGGGCATAACAGGATTCAGGTTTCAATTTGCTCACTTTGTTAGTCGCCAATTCAAATACTACAACATATTTTGTACATTAAAGATGCCACGACAATTCCTGTCCGATCTCGCAATTACACGTGCAGTTTGTACATTAAACTAAGCACGTTGACGATAGTAAATAAGATCTGTACTCCTATTGAATTTGGTAATATAATAATTAAGCTGCGACAACACTACAACACCAAACTTATATTTGATTTTTTTTGGATAGATGAAGGTATATTAAATTTGCAAGAAATTAATGTTCGAACAAGACGATAAAGGAAGTCTTCCATGCATGTCAATGTTTTATTACTGCAGCAAAAGTACACACGATATATTTACATATGGCATATAACTATGTTAAGCTGATACATATTTCAAAGTCTGACATATATAGCCCAAAATGGTGTTGATGCAGGCGTAAAACCCGAAATATAACAAAATATAACAAAATAACATATACCTCAGTTGGCAAGAACGTGCCACATAGAAACTATGTTCGTACTTCTTGTTTGTTTGGTTTGTTTTAATGTCGCCCCAATAGCTTAAGTCATATTGCCACCTAGGTTCGAGCCTCCACAAAGGTATATATAATATATAATATTATGTTATTACTAGATCTATATAGACGACATCGCTAGGCCACATAGAGCCCGAATTGTCCAACAATTTTACAGCAAGAGGCTATTCAGACAATGCCATGGCCTGCGATGTCGCCAGACATGAATCCTATAGAGCATGTATGGGACTTTATTGGCCAAACAATTAATCACCGTCAATAATGTCAACATGTCACAATATTGACGAATTAAAAACTGCTATCTTACAGGATTGGCAACAGATTCCCCAAGAACGGCTTAGGCGAAGCATGACGTGGCGTGATACTGAACTTCACAATAAACGCCATGGATATACTCGTTATTAATGTGTATGCTTTACACATACGCACAATAGCTGCATTTAAAAGTTCTTAAAATGTGAAGACTGTATTGTAATGCAATGTTAAATCCCATGAAAGACAAACTGGTTTTACGGTTTTCTAGAGCCAGTTTTGAACCCCATTTTAGCCACGTCATAGTCACGTCTTTCATGAGGATATATATTTTATTGTTTTAACAGTATTGATGTAAAAAAATATGTATATATATATTCTTGAGTAAATTATATTTCGCCCAGTCACTTAAACTAACAACTTATCTTTTGATTTTAGACTGAAACCGGTCAGGCGCTAAATTACACTAGCATGTCGCGTTTAGACGACGTCTTAAATAAATGATGTCACTAACGTGTTGTGTCTGAACACGCTTGCTTTGACACCATTTCAATAGGCAGTGGCTAGGAACAAAACATATTCAGTATAGAAGCAGTGGGTGCAAACATTAAGATGTTGGATTTCAATAGAAAATCGATAGATTTTAAAACAAACTCAAATTTCCAGAATTGCTAAAAGTCTTATTGCACATTCCACACGCATGTGGTCGTTCTCCAGTATGTATGAACATATGCTGATTTAATTATCCAGGATGACGGTACATCTTATTACACATTCCACACGTATGTGGTAGTTTTCCAGTATGTATGAGCATATGCTGCTTTAAATTTCCAGAATTGCTAAAAGTCTTATTGCACATTCCACACACATGTTGTCATTCTCCAGTATGTATGAGCATATGCCTCTTTAATATCCGAGAATGACTGAATGCTTTATTACATATTCCACACGCATGTGTTCGTTCTCCAGTGTGTATGAGCATATGCTGGTTTAAATTTCCAGAATTGCTATGTCTTATTGCACCACCTTCCACACGCATGTTGTCATTCTCCAGTATGTATGAGCATATGCTGCTTTAAATGGTTAGACAGACTGAAAGCCTTATTACATATTTCACACAGATGAGGCCATTCTTCAGTATGTATTAGCATATGCCGCATTAAATAACTAGACCGACTGAAAGCCTTATTACATATTTCACATTCATGCGGTCGTTGTCCGGTATGTATGAGCATATGCCGCTTTAAATGGCTATACTGACTGACAGCCTTATTGCATAGTTCACACCCATGTGGTCATTCTCCAGTGTGTATGAGCATATGTTGCTTTAAAGTTCCAGATTGACTGAACGCTTTATTACATATTTCACACTCATACAATCGTTCTCCAGTATGTACGAGCATATGCTGCTTTAAATAGTCAGACGGACTGAACGCCTTATTACACAGTCCACACGCATGTGTTCGATCTCCGGTATGTATGAGCATATGCTGCTTTAAAAGGCTAGACCGACTGAAAGCCTTATTACATAGTTCACACTCATACGGTCGTTCTCCAGTATGTATGAGCCTATGCCTCTTTAATATTCCAGAATGACTGAATGCTTTATTACACATTCCACACGCATGTGGTCGTTCTCCAATATGTATGAGCATATGCTCCTTTAAATGTCTAGACCCACTGAAAGCCGTATTACATAAGTTGTCTTTAAAGTTCCAGAGAGACTGAAAGCTTTATTGTACATTCCACACGCATGTGGTCGTTCTCTCTAAGATATCCACGTATATTATCGGATGTTTCCGTATATTATCGGATGTTTCCGTACATTGTTGGTATTATACACAGAGCCTCAGTGGCCGAGTTGTCTACCACGCCGTTGATGGAACTCGCCTTTCACTGACATCATCATTGCAGCAGGTTCACTCCATATCGGGGACAAGAAATAAATGATGATATCGGAGAAAGCGGTCAGTCGCTAACTAAGGTTAGAGGGTACCTATTATTTCCCAGGAAATGCGATTGCTCAACTCCCCGCCACAGCACAATAATCAGAAAATGATTGATGGACAGTGGTAATAATAAAGAATACTATTTGGACGGTACGGTACGTAGAATAGACCCGGAAGATTTGGATACATTTCTACACTAAAATATGATCACTTATATCCCTTAGTAAAAATACGCCATTTGTACTCAACAAAAATGGCCAATGGGACAATTTACTAATAGGTAATTATACTTGTCCCCAAATGCATTTATGCGGTGGCGACTTTGAAGAACAGTGGATAGTTAGGGTTAGTATTAAATTTGATCTTCTATTGAAGAGTATTCCAATTTTCAGCTTTAGTTTACTTCTACCTGTTTGTGGGATTACTCAGTAATTTACTGCATCTACCCCTAAACACTTATAACAAGCATATTTTCTATCCGATCAGATTTTTATTGTGGCATTATTTTACAGCAGTTAGACTCCATGAAATAGTTCGAGAGGAAAATGTGGATATACCACAACATATTCTCATAAATACGCGGGATATACCACAACATATTCTCATAACTACGCGGATATATCCCGGTGTTACTGGTTTTCGATGACGTAGTACATAACGGACTCCTATAGATTTAGAATTGTCATACACTGAAAACAATTTTATGTCACCAAATAAACAATATTTTACCTTTCATTCCCCAAAATCTCAAAGAAAACCGATTGTTTACTTATTGAGAAAAGTTGACAAAATAGCGGTACCTCATTCTCAGTAATCCGGAATGACGTCACATGTTTTCGCCTAACTGTGGAAATTGCCTACAGCGCGAGTATTATTATGTAAGCAACAGTTTTTTTTAACAAAACAATATAAATAAGGAACACTTACTTTAATAATAGGCTTAATTTATCATTTTCACTCAAAATTCATTTGTTGGAGAGCATTTTGTCTATATACTGTATCTAAAACACTAATTTAGTTTAACTTAGACAAACACACGGGGCATAAGAAGTCATCGCCCCTCCTAATTACTCTGACTGGGTGCAGAACCGTAACTGGACCCATCCATCAAACACATCACACGGTGCCTAACAGAGAATAACTAGGTTTACACAACCATGCATATCAGTTGGAGAACCTCTGTGAAAACACATGGACCTGAAGGCGAAAAACGGTGAAAATCGATATTATGAATAAGGACCCATTGTGTGTAATAATGGACATAACTCATAAACACGGAGCAGTGAGACTATAATGACATTTTTATTCGTAAATATATTGGCGTGGCAGATGATGCATATGTCATTTTGGAGAAAAAATTGCCAATTTCTTTAAAAAATGATATTTATATGGTGACATAAAACGGATATAGTGAAAATAGTGAAAACTGGGGTAGGTTTAAAGTTTTCACCGCTAATTTACCTTGTCTGATATATTATGATCAGTTAGAAATAGATTGGAAGTGCACAAGGTATGTTTATTTATAATTCCGGTAACTGGAGCGTGAAATATTGCGTGATCTCTCGCGACTTGCTATTCCCACAGTTAGGCGAAAATCTGTTCTGGGCGAAAACTCGTCACGCCGGGATACCACAACATATTCTCATAACTACATGGATATATACCACAACATATTCTCATAATTACGAGGATATACCACAACATATTCTCATAACTACTCGGATATAGCCCAGTTCAATAAGTACAGTTGAAGTTATCTCCCCTTGTTAACTCTTCATCACGAAAGATAAATTCGGCGCTCCGAGACGGCCCCACGACACATCGGCCCCAGACACCTCGGCCCCACGACACATTGGCCCCATATATTTTTGTATAGGGTATTTATTTTATAAAAAAAATATCTATTTAATGGGCAGAATGGTATGAAATTGTATTTTTTATGAATAATTACACCAAATTCGATATCCACGCCAAGGTATTTGGCTGAGGTGATCGACTCAAGTAGGACTCAATGGAGTTTATAATGACTGGGAATAGGATGTTTCCTTCTGGTGACGTGGATAACTTGACATTTGGAGGGGTTAAATTTCATGTCCCACCCTAACTCCCACTATTCTAATCTCTTAAGATCGTTTTGTAGTGTGACCGATTCATTTGCAGATGTCAGTGATAGATATACTGCAGTATCATCTGCAAAGATACGGACGTTTATGTAGGCTAGGAAAAGCAGGGGTCCAAGTACAGATCCATGTGGGACTCCAGAGGACACAGGAATGGCCTCTGAACTAATACCATTAAGGACAACTAACTGGAGTCTATTATCTAGAAAACTCTTAATCCACCTTAATGTTAGTCATGCATTTTTAGTACAATCTCGTGATTGACCTTATCGAAAGCCTTATTGAAGTCTAATAGGATGAGATCTACCTGATGCTTATTGTAGACAGAGATAACCAAGTCATTGACTAGCATTACTAGTTGGGTCACGCATGACCGTTTTTCTCTAAAACCATGCTGCAAATGGTACAGAATACTGTGGTTAGTGAAGTGTTTTATTATCGAGGAGGAAACTATATGTTCTAGTACCTTACATAGAACACATGTCAGTGAGATAGGCCTATAGTTTGCGGGGTTTGATTTGTCCCCTTTTTGTAAATGGGAGCAACATTTGCTGACTTCCCATGGGCCGGTGTAGCGTGAGCCCCGTAAGTCCGTGAGGATTGTAAGTTCGCTAGTTGAGGCTTACGGGGCTCACGCTACGGGTATAAGAAACGTAAGTTGTGAGAATTGAAAGTCAATAACAATATCTTTCCTTCACTTTAATTTAAACATTTTATTTCTCAATTATTTACACAGATAAATGATAGTAGATAAAGGCTACTAATGAGACTCCAATTTCCAGTGTATGAGGTTTAAAAACGCTTGTGTTTGTGTATAACCATGACTTACAGAATACGCGGTCAATTGATGGAACAGCTTATTGGTATCGATCACGACACCTGTCAATCAAACTATAATGGATAATCCAATCAGCTATCGATATTTCACACATCCTCAAGTAAGCTTGTGTATCCCAATACTGCAGTTTTAAGTTGATTGTAAGATTAGCCAGCTAATTTAAATGCAACTATGAAATCGATTATGGATAAATAATCTAGATTTTATCATACAATATGACTGCCATTGTCATTACCGAAACTGTATTAGTTAGGCCACAACTACTAAGTAGAAATAGTGTGTTGTCGTAATATTTGTATGAAAGTCTGGAGTCTTATGACCTAAGCTGTTGATGCGACACCCCTACATGTTCTATTACAATGTGAATATATTAATAATTCACACAATTCTACCAACGGACATAAAATTATTGGGCAAAATCGTATCTGTATATTGTTTATGACCCTTTTGACTGTCATAAATAATTTAAAGTTAGATAAATCAAGATAGATTTTTGTAGTTTAGTTTATACAAATTTAACTTAACTAGATTGCAGAACAAGTGTTTACTACATTATATTAATCGTCCTCGAGGCCTCATTTCTGGTAGAATCCATCTCGATAAAGGAGAGAAGAAGCAATTTAAGTCCCTTGCTAAGGGACACAATCATAACAGCTACAGCTGGGCGCGAACTCGGGTCATTTCGTACCTGAAGCGAATGCGCTACAACTGCACTATCACGACTTCCACAATGTCAATGCCACGAGATCAATATTTTAAATATAAAAGATAAACAAGGCCACTAGAAACTCGCTTTTACAGACGGATATGTAGTCTAGCGGTTAACACGCTGGACTGGTAATCCAGGGATCGCAAGTTCGATCCCCCGTCTGACACTAATAAAATTAACCGTCTTTCAGATGGGACTTTAAACCACGTAAAAGAACCAGAAGAGACTCTGGAATGGGTCTCTGTCTGTATCATTGCACTATCCTCCAAAAATCTATAATGACTAATCTCTTCAGGAGGCGTCGCTCATATGGGCAACCGGTAACGACGATATATAAACGTACACCCCCCCACCCGACTCGCTTTAAGTTTGAATAATTATCTTATATAAAGATAAGATTGTGTGTGTGCCTGCCTGTGGGTGTGGTTTTGTGCATGACTGTGTACATAAATACATACTGACTAGGTACTCGACACACGGACGGCTTGTCCCACGATTGCACGGTATAGAGGCCAGACAGGAATATGAATAAAATCCGAGCTCCTGCCCAAGCTACCATGCTAGAGAGTGTAGCGGGTCCAGTGTCTTTCGCTATGTTATATGTTTATAAATACTAACATGCATTACTTTTTGTAATCGTCGCTACTCAGGTTGCATAAGTGAGCGACACCCGAAGAGTCATTTTAGATTTTGGAGGATAGTGCAATGATACAGGCAGAGAGACCCATTCAATAGTCTTTGAGGGGACTGATGCATTGGCAGAGTGATTCACTTTGAGAATTGTTTTGTTATTTCATCGCTTTCAATCCCCACCCAATCCCCATTTTGTTAGTTTTTCACTTGATATAAAACTATATTTTCATACACGTATTATATATTTTGGTATTACTACATAATACGTTTATCTCTTAATCGCCGATAGTGCACACATTTATATATTTAATGGAGATAATCTCAATAAGCTATAAGCTTTCGATTTAATCCATTTTCGTTTTGTATACAATATGTCACCGACTCGAGTTCACGGGGTTTGAACTTGTGTGCAGGTTAACTCTAAATGGGGAATTAGTGTGGTAGAGTAGAGAACACAAAGTGGTGGCATATGAAGGAGTCAGTCCACGGTGTATGGTCAATTTGAATTAAACCAATGACGATTCCAGTTACTAATTTAATATATATATAATTGTCCAGCAATAACGATAATTAACACAGATTGTGAGATTGAAGTTCACGTTAATTATGTAGGTGGTTTTAATGTGTGTGTGTGTGTGTGTGTGTGTGTGTGTGTGTGTGTTTATGTGTATTTATCGTGGCTACCGGTTGCCCATATGAGCGACGCCTCCTGAAGAAATTAGTCCTCTTAGACGTTTGGAGGATAGTGCAATGATACAGACAGATACCCATTCCAGTCTCCTGTGGTTCTTTTACGTGCACGGTGTTGCAACACCGACACGAGACCTTAGTTTAAAGTCCCATCTGAAAGACTATTAATTTTATTAGGATCAGATGTGGGATAGAACCTGCAATACCTGGATTACCTGAGTCCAGCATGGGTTTTAATGGTGTCCATATATAGTTCATAGACTATTAGTTATATAAGTAATGTGGCTAGCATTATGCCACTAAATGATACATTGTATTAACAGTAGCTGCTTTATGCTACTAAAGGTATTTATATCAAAGAAACCATAAATTCTAAATAATGACAACTCTTCTAAGACATGTTATGGATAATAATATCAGATAACATCTGCTTAAGAAAATGCATTAGTGATATATAAAATATAATGTAAAAGTCACCATTATACAAAGAAACTAAATGATTGAAATTATAGGAATGAAATAAAATAATAATTATGTAACTAATGAATTTTATTGAAATTCTGACCGTTACATATATATGTACTGTACATTATGAATGAATAAATATGTTTAAACCAAGTCTTCGCTGGTTCTTTTAGTGTCCAGCTTAGGCACCGACACCAGACCTCATCAGAAAGTCTATTAATATTATTAAGGTCAGACGTGGATCAAGCCTACAATATCTAACCAGGATCCTTTATCTAACTTACCAGTTGGTCATGGTACCCAGTTTATCCTGTGTTCTTCTATGAATGCATTGGACGCTTGCTTAGGATCGCTGTCCTGTTGAAAATTGTGTGCTGTAGGCAATACATACTAATATCAATGTTGTATTACATTCATATATACAGTGGGCCGTCATATTTACATTACATATTTGTAAAAGTGACTGGCTGCTTAAGACAGGTTTGACTGTATATCAACAGACCAGCATGAAATCATACCTGTGAAGTCTAAATTGACTAATATTAGTTTGGTATTAATTACCGGTATGCATTTTCGGATGAGACTTTCAATTCCTAGTGCTTGGGAAAAAATTGTTGAACAAGTGAGAATTAAAAGTTCCGGAGAGAGGTGACTTTCAATTCTCACGGCTTGGAGAAAAATGCTGAAGCTGTGAGAATTGAAAGTTCCAGTCAGGGACCTTTCTAAAGTGACCCACAGGCATCATATGAAGTGGTGAGATATCTATCTCACCTGACCAGCATGAAAACATTATGCCAAGTCTAAATTTACCAATATTAGCTCAGTATTATGCATTTTCTGAGGTGACTTTCAATTCTCACGGCTTGGGGGAAAATGCTGAAGCTGTGAGAATTGAAAGTTCCGGTCAGGGACCTATCTAAAGTGACCCACAGGCATCATATGAAGTGGTGAGATATCTGTCTCAATTGACCAGCATGAAAACATTATGTCAAGTCTAAATTTGCTAATATTAGCTCGGTATTATGCATTTTCTGAGGTGACTTTCAATTCTCACGGCTTGGGGGAAAATGTTGAAGCTGTGAGAATTGAAAGTTCCGGCCAGGGACCTATCTAAAGTGACCCACAGGCATCATATGAAGTGGTGAGATATCTGTCTCAATTGACCAGCATGAAAACATTATGTCAAGTCTAAATTTGCTAATATTAGCTCGGTATTATGCATTTTCTGAGGTGACTTTCAATTCTCACGGCTTGGAGAAAAATGCTGAAGCTGTGAGAATTGAAAGTTCCAGTCAGGGACCAAATCGGAACCAGCGAGGTCAAAGTTAAATCTATTCATGAATATAATTTTATCAAATAATAACTAATAAAAACGCTCTATTCCCATAGTTCACGCATGCATACTAATGAGGATACTACCAGACTCAGCTGTCAAAACATTGAAGCTTGTATATTGGAAATCGTGGTCCCCAAGTAATAAATCTAATCAAACATGGTATATTACATTATCACTTAGCCAGGGGCGAGAGATTAGCATCTAATTACCGCCAATTAAAATTTTTATAGACATTTAGGATACTTCTGAATTAGTTTATTTGAGAACACCGACCAGTTAACATCGATCTTATAATATTTACATCATCATATTGCTAATTCAAAGCAAGATTATTTTATTATGGCTAGCATGTTTGACAGTGATCCGACGAGTCCGAATTTTCTGGGTTTTCTGGCTCTGATATCGATTTAGACATCAATGCCGACGGTTCTGGTGATAGCTCCGACGAAGAACCCGTACCTATTCGTGGGGACGGATGGACATCCAACTTTTCACAGTTGAGGGTGCGTTACCAAAGATAATTTGAGTGTGTTTTTTTTACCGAGCTTGAGATACTTTTATTTCTATGACCGAATTTTAACTAAACATACAAATATTGAAATAATAACGGCAACATGTGTATTTTTCTTTTTATAATAAATCGAAATATACTTTTATAACTAGCTTTCAGAGATGGAATAATTTACTTACTCAGATGGATATAACTTACAGGAACTATTCAATCAGATTATATCTCTGTGTGAATTATTAGATGTATTTTTAATGTAAATATTATGTACATACTAGGTAAAGAATGTTGTTACGTTTTTGTATGATATTATTTACAGAACTGGCATATATATAGCCTATGAAATTAAAAACATTAAGTTTAAATTTCAAATTTGACAGAAAAATTAGTTTTCCATTTTCTTTACTGCCCAACTGCAACAGAAATATTTGTCCCACCAGTATGAAACTTACATCACTGAAAAGATAATTTAATTCTATAAAAACTTTACATTCATCACAAAATGGTAAAACTAATACTTCATACATTAATGTTGCCTAGAATAAGACAGGTATCAGGTCTTCATTATTTTCCCAATAACCTGTATGGAGACAGTGTAGTAAATGCATCTCTTATCTATGTCCTCTATTGATCATTGGTTATCAATTATACTGTGTATTGTATGGACATGGGATAGCAGATAAGCCTATATGGATATGGAGTAAAGGGCTAAAGTGACCCACAGGCATCATATGAAGTGGTGAGATATCTATCTCACCTGACCAGCATGAAAACATTATGTCAAGTCTAAATTTACTAATATTAGCTCGGTATTATGCATTTTCTGAGGTGACTTTCAATTCTCACGGCTTGGGGGAAAATGTTGAAGCTGTGAGAATTGAAAGTTCCAGTCAGGGACCTATCTAAAGTGACCCACAGGCATCATATGAAGTGGTGAGATATCTATCTCACCTGACCAGCATGAAAACATTATGCCAAGTCTAAATTTACCAATATTAGCTCAGTATTATGCATTTTCTGAGGTGACTTTCAATTCTCACGGCTTGGAGAAAAATGCTGAAGCTGTGAGAATTGAAAGTTCCAGTCAGGGACCTTTCTAAAGTGACCCACAGGCATCATATGAAGTGGTGAGATATCTATCTCACCTGACCAGCATGAAAACATTATGCCAAGTCTAAATTTACCAATATTAGCTGAGTATTATGCATTTTCTGAGGTGACTTTCAATTCTCACGGCTTGGGGGGAAATTCTGAAGCTGTGAGAATTGAAAGTTCCAGTCAGGGACCTTTCTAAAGTGACCCACAGGCATCATATGAAGTGGTGAGATATCTATCTCACCTGCAGCATGAAAACATTATGTCAAGTCTAAATTTACTAATATTAGCTCGGTATTATGCATTTTCTGAGGTGACTTTCAATTCTCACGGCTTGGCGAAAAATGCTGAAGCTGTGAGAATTGAAAGTTCCAGTCAGGGACCTTTCTAAAGTGACCCACAGGCATCATATGAAGTGGTTAGATATCTATCTCACCTGACCAGCATGAAAACATTATGCCAAGTCTAAATTTACCAATATTAGCTCAGTATTATGCATTTTCTGAGGTGACTTTCAATTCTCATGGCTTGGGGGGAAATTCTGAAGCTGTGAGAATTGAAAGTTCCCATCAGGGACCTATCTAAAGTGATGCACAGGCATCATATGAAGTGGTGAGATATCTGTCTCAATTGACCAGCATGAAAACAATATGTCAAGTCTAAATTTGCTAATATTAGCTCGGTATTATGCATTTTCTGAGGTGACTTTCAATTCTCAAGGCATGGAGAAAAATGCTGAAGCTGTGAGAATTGAAAGTTCCCGCCAGGGACCTATCTAAAGTGATGCACAGGCATCATATGAAGTGGTGAGATATCTGTCTCAATTGACCAGCATGAAAACATTATGTCAAGTATAAATTTGCTAATATTAGCTACGTATTATGCATTTTCTGAGGTGACTTTCAATTCTCACGGCTTGGAGAAAAATGCCGAAGCTGTGAGAATTTAAAGTTCCAGTCTGGGACCTTTCTAAAGTGACCCACAGGCATCATATGAAGTGGTGAGATATCTATCTCACCTGACCAGCATGAAAACATTATGTCAAGTCTAAATTTACTAATATTAGCTCGGTATTATGCATTTTCTGAGGTGACTTTCAATTCTCACGGCTTGGAGAAAAATGCTGAAGCTGTGAGAATTGAAAGTTCCAGTCAGAGACCTTTCTAAAGTGACCCACAGGCATCATATGAAGTGGTGAGATATCTATATCACCTGACCAGCATGAAAACATTATGCCAAGTCTAAATTTACCACTAAATTTACCACTATTAGCTCAGTATTATGCATTTTCTGAGGTGACTTTCAATTCTCACGGCTTGGGGGAAAATGTTGAAGCTGTGAGAATTGAAAGTTCCGGCCAGGGACCTATCTAAAGTGACCCACAGGCATCATATGAAGTGGTGAGATATCTGTCTCAATTGACCAGCATAAAAACATTATGTCAAGTCTAAATTTGCTAATATTAGCTCGGTATTATGCATTTTCTGAGGTGACTTTCAATTCTCACGGCTTGGAGAAAAATGCTGAAGCTGTGAGAATTGAAAGTTCCAGTCAGGGACCAAATCGGAACCAGCGAGGTCAAAGTTAAATCTATTCATGAATATAATTTTATCAAATAATAACTAATAAAAACGCTCTATTCCCATAGTTCACGCATGCATACTAATGAGGATACTACCAGACTCAGCTGTCAAAACATTGAAGCTTGTATATTGGAAATCGTGGTCCCCAAGTAATAAATCTAATCAAACATGGTATATTACATTATCACTTAGCCAGGGGCGAGAGATTAGCATCTAATTACCGCCAATTAAAATTTTTATAGACATTTAGGATACTTCTGAATTAGTTTATTTGAGAACACCGACCAGTTAACATCGATCTTATAATATTTACATCATCATATTGCTAATTCAAAGCAAGATTATTTTATTATGGCTAGCATGTTTGACAGTGATCCGACGAGTCCGAATTTTCTGGGTTTTCTGGCTCTGATATCGATTTAGACATCAATGCCGACGGTTCTGGTGATAGCTCCGATGAAGAACCCGTACCTATTCGTGGGGACGGATGGACATCCAACTTTTCACAGTTGAGGGTGCGTTACCAAAGATAATTTGAGTGTGTTTTTTTTACCGAGCTTGAGATACTTTTATTTCTATGACCGAATTTTAACTAAACATACAAATATTGAAATAATAACGGCAACATGTGTATTTTTCTTTTTATAATAAATCGAAATATACTTTTATAACTAGCTTTCAGAGATGGAATAATTTACTTACTCAGATGGATATAACTTACAGGAACTATTCAATCAGATTATATCTCTGTGTGAATTATTAGATGTATTTTTAATGTAAATATTATGTACATACTAGGTAAAGAATGTTGTTACGTTTTTGTATGATATTATTTACAGAACTGGCATATATATAGCCTATGAAATTAAAAACATTAAGTTTAAATTTCAAATTTGACAGAAAAATTAGTTTTCCATTTTCTTTACTGCCCAACTGCAACAGAAATATTTGTCCCACCAGTATGAAACTTACATCACTGAAAAGATAATTTAATTCTATAAAAAACTTTACATTCATCACAAAATGGTAAAACTAATACTTCATACATTAATGTTGCCTAGAATAAGACAGGTATCAGGTCTTCATTATTTTCCCAATAACCTGTATGGAGACAGTGTAGTAAATGCATCTCTTATCTATGTCCTCTATTGATCATTGGTTATCAATTATACTGTGTATTGTATGGACATGGGATAGCAGATAAGCCTATATGGATATGGAGTAAAGGGCTAAAGTGACCCACAGGCATCATATGAAGTGGTGAGATATCTATCTCACCTGACCAGCATGAAAACATTATGTCAAGTCTAAATTTACTAATATTAGCTCGGTATTATGCATTTTCTGAGGTGACTTTCAATTCTCACGGCTTGGGGGAAAATGTTGAAGCTGTGAGAATTGAAAGTTCCAGTCAGGGACCTTTCTAAAGTGACCCACAGGCATCATATGAAGTGGTGAGGTGAGATATCTATCTCACCTGACCAGCATGAAAACATTATGCCAAGTCTAAATTTACCAATATTAGCTGAGTATTATGCATTTTCTGAGGTGACTTTCAATTCTCATGGCTTGGGGGAAATTCTGAGCTGTGAGAATTGAAGTTCCAGTCAGGGACCTTTCTAAAGTGACCCAAGGCACAATGAGTGTTGAGATATCTATCTCACCTGAATTATGTCAGTCTAAATTTACTATATTAGCTCGGTATTATTGCATTTTCTGAGGTGACTTTCAATTCTCACGGCTTGGAGAAAAATGCTGAAGCTGTGAGAATTGAAAGTTCCAGTCAGGGACCTTTCTAAATTGACCCACAGGCATCATATGAAGTGGTGAGATATCTATCTCACCTGACCAGCATGAAAACTTTATGCCAAGTCTAAATTTACCAATATTAGCTCAGTATTATGCATTTTCTGAGGTGACTTTCAATTCTCACGGCTTGGGGGGAAATTCTGAAGCTGTGAGAATTGAAAGTTCCAGTCAGGGACCTTTCTAAAGTGACCCACAGGCATCATATGAAGTGGTGAGATATCTATCTCGCCTGACCAGCATGAAAACATTATGTCAAGTCTAAATTTACCAATATTAGCTCAGTATTATGCATTTTCTGAGGTGACTTTCAATTCTCACGGCTTGGGGGAAAATGTTGAAGCTGTGAGAATTGAAAGTTCCGGCCAGGGACCTATCTAAAGTGACCCACAGGCATCATATGAAGTGGTGAGATATCTATCTCACCTGACCAGCATGAAAACATTATGCCAAGTCTAAATTTACCAATATTAGCTCAGTATTATGCATTTTCTGAGGTGACTTTCAATTCTCATGGCTTGGGGGGAAATTCTGAAGCTGTGAGAATTGAAAGTTCCCATCAGGGACCTATCTAAAGTGATGCACAGACATCATATGAAGTGGTGAGATATCTGTCTCAATTGACCAGCATGAAAACAATATGTCAAGTCTAAATTTACTAATAGTAGCTCGGTATTATGCATTTTCTGAGGTGACTTTCAATTCTCACGGCCTGGGGAAAAATGTTGAAGCTGTGAGAATTGAAAGTCCCGGTAAGGGACCTATCTAAAGTGACCCACAGGCATCATGTGAAGTGGTGAGATATCTATCTCCATTGGCCCACAGGAAAACATTATGTATAGTCTAAATATATTAATATAAGCTTGGCATTATGCATTTTCTGGGAATTGGGGTGGGGGTCTAATAATTTGGCGCAAGAATAAAAAATTAGGACAAAAATGTAACCTTTTTCAGTTGTCAATATCATTTATTATCATTATATATCAAATTTTTCTGACCTTAGTTGTCTCCTAGTTAAGTTCTGTTTCACATCTGCCAGCAAATCCCATAATCCTGGAAAGGATGTTAATTAGACTACACCTCCCTGGTTATTGACCTGGAATATACAAGACAGTAATTCTTGGAGCATTGGCAGGTCATCACAGCTTTACATGGTGGTATTGTTTATGACATATGAGAATAAAGGTTTAGTGTGATATTTGAAATATGACAAATAGTGGTGTTCTAATAATAACTGCTGGCACACCGATTTTATGTCACTCATCATATTTTTGGAGAAATGAGAGGCGTATTTCACCCATTTCATTCTGGATACATTTAAATTTTTGCAAACAACATAGATCTATGTTGTTTGCTACATAGCTAAGTGTCTTAGTAAGATCATCTGAATAGCAAACAGCATAGAGCCTGATCAGACGGCATGTTTCATGGTGGCTGATATGGCTCTATATTCTTTGCATATACTGTTTGAACGGTATCCAGAATCAAATGGGTTAAGAAAAGTTACTCTACAATTGAATAATTCTACAGACGGATATGTAGTCCAGTGGTAACATGCTGGACTGGTAATCCAGGGATCGCAGGTTAGATCCCCCGTCTGACCCTAATAAAATTAACAGTCTTTCAGATGGGACGTTAAACCGAAGTCTTGTGTCGGTGCTGTGCACGTAAAAGAACCAGAGGAGACTCTGGAATGGGTCTCTGTCTGTCTGTATCATTGCACTATCCTCCACAAATCTAAAATGACTAATCTCTCCAGGAGGCATCGCTAATAATTTGCATAATAAATTACGGCTTGTCCATTTTCAGAGGGGATAAGCTCTGTGTCTGTCTGTCTGTCAAAAATATTTTCCCTGAGTACTGGAATAATTAAATATTTCATTATTATTAAAAGCTATTTAAAATTGACGTCACTGTTTTCAGTTAATATTTAGGTGATAGATTTGTTTACGTTCATTGTATACCGGTATGTATGTTCAGCTTATATTAAATTGCTTCACACCTCTATAACAGTAGAGAAAGATGTGGATATCTTGCATAATATAAACTTATAGTACATGACCATTATACTAATATTACTGAGTCAATTGCAAACAGATGGCAACAACTGTAATAGAACAGAGAATGGAGCAACACAATAAAATGTAAAAAGAAAACAAAATAAATGGGTTTGGGGGGGGGGGGTAGCCGGATCGGCAGGGGGGGGGGTAAAAAGTGGTGGCAATTTGATTTTCTCCAGTGGAAATCCTACAAGACCACTATATATAACCTGTACTAGTTTGTAAAAAAATATGCTAATAGCTAATCAGCAGGGTAGCTGCACATGAACATGGTTGTTGTGTAAGCTAATATATGTATATTGGAGAGAACTTACGTAGTTCTTGACATATTCAGTAAGTCCATACCACCAGTATCATAAGGTGATTGATGATATGGTCTTGGTGACACCACTGTGACCACCCAGTGGGCTGCCATGAAACTTCTTTATTTAAGATATTGGTGCGTCTCTCATATAAGTCATATTAGGTTCGCAGTATCTCTCTTACATAATACATTGCCTGAAATAAAGAACAAACTGTTGTCAAAATACATAGATAACAAATATAACTGTTAAGTTACAAAATGTGTCAGAGAACACAAATGCCGATTTGTCAGTAAACAAAAGCAATTTTAGTGAAAGTCATGATAGCGCAATGGTAGCACGTTCGCTTGAGGTGCAAAAGGCCTGGAGTTCGAGCCCCGCTGGAGCCGTTATGATTGTGTCCTTAGACAAGGCATTTAAATTCCATGTTGCCTCTTCTCTCTCCCTCGTGGCGATGGATTCCATCAGGAATGAGGTCTCGAGAGTGATTAATATAAGTTATAAGAACTTGTTTCGCAATCGAGCTAAAATAAATTTGTATAAACTAAAAGTAATTTATGGGTTTAAAGTAGGTCACAGTGCCTGGGTAATGATTTGATGCAGTAAGGATGACTGACTAGTAAATTTATTTAATGTCGCCACCGCATAAATGCATTTGGGCGACTGAGTTTTCTAAGAAGATTAAATACACATCATCTAAAAGTGATGGTTTTGCCTATCGTAATTATTATAACTAGATGTTTAGTGGGCTATGAGGGCTGCTGTAATCTGTGTGTGTTCGGTTTTCATATCTCTGACTGTCGCTCACACAAGAATTTGTGTCAGCGATAGTCAGGGTAGACTGGATGAATAAAATACCCGGTACATGTATACTTCTAAGATGTCTAAGACTGCATATATATAAATATATGATTACCATTTCTACTATGGTTTAACCGTTATGTGACGAGAATACCTTGTTACATGTGCAATGTCGCATCATAGTATAATACTGTGATCGACATGCCACATATATATATATATAATACTGTGATCGACATGCCACAAGACAATAAAGTCTTCCACCCATATCCGTCCAGCATCCGACATTTTACATTAAAATTACAAAGTTATGTACCGGGTAATAATGGATCTCCCATATACATGGGAAATAAAATTTTTGTTTATATATCATATTCATATTCTCAGCCCACTATGTCGTTTGGACATCTTTTTTAACATATTTAAGAAAGACCAAACTAATATGGGTTACCTTTAAAAACATAAATATATACTAAACCCATATTTCATTGCAGTAAGCTGCAATAAGTGAAAGTTTATTTTTACTTGAAACATAGTATGTTACAGAGGATGTGATTTTGTGTTCCCTCATATTCCCACCCCCCATGTTTTATATTCCCCCGTGTACTGGGATCATTAATTATTATAAGATAACAACTATACCCCTGTGTGACAACATTTATGATCAGTACGTTAAAAAACACTTCCATAGCAATTCCAACGGTCACCTGGTTAATAGAGCCAGTAAAATTGTAATAATGTTTAAAATATACTTAAATATTTACATTAAAGAACAGTCATCCAGGGAATAGCCAAACAAATAATAACCGTAGATACTTGTTGTATCAAAAACCTGTATGGCAGTAATCCGGTTCCGTTGTTTATGTTCGGTTTTTCGGAGATAGACCGACAGCATGCATTGTTCGCAACCAGATTATTCCCATGGCTAGGGGGTTTGCTGTCATAATGTTCCTACATGTACTAATTTTACTAAACTAAACTGGACACTTGCATGGATCTTGAAGATTTACATAAAACGGTGACAAGAAATGATATCTGAAATTTCCTCTAATACCCTAGCATGGATCCAGGACATTGTCTCACCGGACAATGTCTCACCGGACATTGTCTCACCGGACAATGTCTCACCAGGATTTATAAAAAGGGACATTGTATCACCCAGAATTTTTTTACAAAAACACATTGAATGATTTATTGCTTTATTTGTTCATTAAATTTTACATCACACAAATTAGCACATATTATAGCACATGTTACATTATGTAAGAGCACACATTATATCACTAGTAAAATCAACTTGTTCATTTGTTCATATATGGAGCAGTGTTTATTCAGAACCTAATAGTATGTCCTACACCTCGCAGGAATTCTTGCATTGTTTTGCGTTCTGCATTCAAATCCTGGCAAAGAGTGTGAAGTCGGTTCTGATGCTCAGCAGTGGCACGTCTCACACGTTTCCTAGGTGGTTGACCACGACTCTCCTGCACAATTTGGGTTGACACTACTGCTTCATACTTCCTCAAACCCTCCACAGCTTTCCAAAATGATGGATGCTTGTAGCCAACCAGTGCTCTGAAACCATTGTTCCAAGCTTCACAGAGGTTGTTTGTGCGATTTTCCCCTGCTAGTGTGACTTCATGAACATTCCATAGAGCAGGAGGGTACCGAGGAGGAATTCAACGCATTATGGCAGGTGGGATAACCTCATCATCATTTGGGGGGGTGAGACATTGTCCTTTTTTAAAAAAACCTGGTGAGACAATGTCCAGTGAGACATAGTCTGGTGAGACAATGTCCATATACCCCCTAGCATAATTCCAGGGATACATTATTAAAGGAACATTTTTGCAAGAATCTTGAGACATATGGTGTTCATATTAGCATTCCCGGTCACTAATATTTACACTATTTAGAGAAAGTGACTTATTATGGGAATACATAATGAAGAAAGATAAGTTTGAAATACACAGAAAGTATGAACTTATATGAAGGTTGTTAAAAGGACACGTGTCTGTCGGAGAGATGTTGACAGCTCATAATGTGTCCTTCATAGCTCCCAAGATCCTTGTTATTACACTATCAAACTGGGAGAGTACCATGCGCGAGTCCAGATATATATTGTGTAGCAAATGAGCTGGGCAAGTTAGCCCATGTTCATCATCACCACATTTCATATTGTTGTAAATCTACTTAACATTAAATGATTATGACAGCCCTACCCATCCATGGGTATGTCCAATACAAACATCTTCTGCATAAGTTTCAGCCGGATAAGTCACTTATATCATTTATGATATGAGTATTATAGACATACCCCTCATACAAAATTCCAGGTAATAACATAATCACTACATTCAGATTAGGGCCTGCCTTCATTCGGATAATCTACATTAAGGGTGTCATATTCTATGCATGGACCAGTTTCCTGCACATAGGGAGGCATACGTCATAAAACATAATGTTGTCTGTCCTTGCTCATACAATAATAAAATATTACTTATTTACGTTTATTTATCGTCGCTACCGGTTGCCCATATGAGCGACGCCTCCTGAAGAGATTAGACATTTTAGATTTTTGGAGGATAGTTCAATGATACAGACAGAGACCCATTCCAGCGTCTGCTCTGTTTCTTTTACGTGCACGGTGTAAAGCACGACACGAGACCTCGGTTTATCATCACATCTGAAAGACTGTTAATTTTATTAGGGTCAGATGGGGGATTCAGAACCTGAGAACTTATTATAAATGATATAAAATATGTAACCAGTGTATTGGGAACACAGGAAGTGTCACTGTTGGTTGCAGATCCCTAAAAATAAGGTTTTATTGCTTTTCACACCTGTGGTAAACGGGGAACGGACAATATCCCCCCCGGACAATATCCCCCCCGTATATTTTGACCCAGGCGGACAATATCCCCCCCATCAAAAAGACAGGGCGGACAATATCCCCCCCGTAGAAAATCACAGGGCGGTTAATATCCCCCCATCAAAAAGACAAGGCGGACAATATCCCCCCCGTAGAAAATCACAGGGCGGACAATATCCCCCCGGACATTATCCCCCCTTATAAACTTATAAAGTAATGTTTAATAATGTTTACTACGAGACATTCGCCCCACACCATCCACAGTGATCATGGACTTTGAACTCGCCATCCACAATGCTGTGAAAACCATGTTGGGCGACGTCGACATCAATGGGTGTTTCTATCATCTCACCCAGAGTACCTGGAGACGAGTACAAGCGGAAGGCCTCGCCACTGAGTACCGAGAAAACGACGAGCTGAAGCAGTTTGTCGGAATGATTGACGGCCTGGCGTTCCTGCCGGTTGACGAGGTTGTCGAAGGAATGACGGCACTGAAGGACCTTGCGCCAGACTCTGTGATGCCAGTGATAGACTATTTCGACAACATATATGTCAGCGGCGGCTACAAATCGGTTAGGGGACCCAATGGAATCATCAGAATGCGCCGTACACCACCGCGCTTTCCACCACCCACATGGAATGTACATGAAACTACACTCAATGACTAATAACAATTGCGAAAGTTGGAATAACTCATTTAGACATTTAGTTGGACATAGTAATCCCAGTCTGTGGACAGTACTCTCCTGTCTGCAGAAAGACCAGACAGCCGTGAACACCGAGATGGAACGTCAGCGGACTGGACATCCATCGGCCAAATGCGCTAAGAAGACGAGCGTTTCTCTCCAGAAGAGACAAATTATGCCGCCAGTACCGGGATGGAGCGAAAACGACAGCCAGTTTCCTGTTCGCGATTGGCGAGTGTATAAGACTGTGAACAATTCTTAGGTTTCGCCACTATGTGCTAAATGACAAATCTCAATTAGCACTTTCGTGAATAAGACTATAATAAACACCAAAATTCAAACAAAATATCGCACTGTCCTACATCATTATTTATCATGCTTATGTGCTTGTATACGGAAATAAAGGTTGTTAACCCATTCTTGTTAGTTACTCTTTCTCCGTCCTATGATTTTCTACTGGGGGGATATTGTCCGCCCTAGGATTATCCACGGGGGGATATTGTCCGCCTTGTCTTTTTGATCGGGGGGATATTGTCCGCCCTAGGATTATCCACGGAAACAAAGATAGATTGCTGACCGTTAAATCATCTACCCTGAAAGAGCCTCTGCCCCAATTCATGAACTTCGGAATTTTCTCAGCGCGAGTTATTCACGCAGGGCAATCAAAACAAGGCGACAAAGGTGCTAGGCCAAAGCAATGTTCTAAGTGTTTCTCGGACGATCATGTGTTTAGTCAATGCCCAAACGATTGGGCGTGTAGAAATTGTTGTGGACATAAGATGTCTGACTGTCCTTTCAATGACAAACACTCTTCTGATAAAGAAGATGAATCGGACACCGAATCTAAGTCAATCGTATCTACATCCAGCCAGGCGCATGTGGACCCGGGAACCGCAACTATTGCTAAGGGATATGACAATCAGACCAAGTCTTTGCCAACGTCACCCATATCAAGTGCCGGTATCGGTCGTGGTGCAGCCCTTCGCCTGGACATTCAGAAATCAATGGTAGATTTCTTCACTCCAAACATGGACAAACCGAAACTTGTAAATTGTAAATAATCGTTCACCACCAACACCTCCAGAGGAGTATCGTGACAGGATTGACCAGACATCCAGCAAGAAGCATCATAGGAAGAAGTGACTCTCCTCGTGATCATGTGTAATTATGATGTTTATACCAGATAATTGGAAACGTTATGTGGATGTGAGACTGATAAACGCTTCAAACATAGAATGCTACGGACTACCATTATTGCACATAGTGAATAACAGACTTTCAATTATTGCAATACAAAGTATAATTTATGAAACACAAGTGATATATGAAACTTTTAAAAATATTGATATTTTAAAAATGAACAATTTAGTACATGTATATGACAATACAGACTACATGACTGAAAACCAAACAGTTATCGAGAAGCCTCTTTTGGCCTTAAATTACTGTATATTGGGTATATCAGGTAGCAATATTTTAATACTGCTATTGTTGTGCATTCAATTTATTCTAGATATATTTATCATATTGCTAGGATGTTCATATCGATGCACGTATAAATCGAAAATTTGTTTTACCACATTACACTTTTGCTCTAAATTCATATTATGGAGAAACAGTATTTTCCCACCCACAATAATTGAAACTATGGTTTGTTTCAAAATTATTACTCAACTTTTCCACTACATCTTAAAGAAGTATCTTAGTTTTGTTTCTTACAGTATTACAGTGGATAAAAACACAATACGTTTGGACCATTATTGTTCGATATATTAAGTATTTGAAAATTCACGAAGTCACCACTACATTGTACACAGTATTTTTACTTATTCTCTGCTCGATTTTAGTAACTTTAATAGCTAAGGTTTTTCAAGGTCAAGCATCGAGAAAGGTATACATTTTGGTAATGCATATAGACGTACTATCACTTATATTTCTAATTTTCGATAAGTATTACTCTTTTTGCACTAATTACCTCAAAACAACTGTGTCAAAGTGTATCCTCATGTTTTATGCTATATATAAAGTTAATTGTCATAATGTTTATTACCTTATATTGTGATGGCTACGTCTAATATTCATTTTGGGTCTTTGAATGCCCAAGGTCTGCGCGGTTCACTGAAACGCTTAAGAACTTCGGAATGGATAAAACAGCAAAAAATGGATATAATCTTTTTAATTGAAATGCATTTTACACAAGAGAATTTAAGTGATGTATCTGGTGATTTCAAAGATTTTCATATATACAATTTGTATGGTTCGAATAATAGCAAAGGCTGCAGCATTTTAATAAGGAAGTCTTTCAAAGTGGAAAATGAGATATTGAACGCTCTTTCAGATAACGAAGGGCGATACATTCTATTGAATTTACGTATAGAAGAAACAACATTTTCTTTGCTTTGTATATATGCGCCAAATGAAAAAAGAAATAGGAACATATTTTTTCAAAATATTAATAAATTACTAGATCAAGAATGTAACGGATTAAAAATCATAGGCGGAGACTTTAATGAACCACTTAATCAGTCCGATAGAGTATCACGTAACACAAATAATATCAAACCAACAGAACATCTTTTAAAACTAATTAAGAATCATAACTTATGCGATATTTGGAAAGTTAAAAATACGAACAAAAATCAATTTACATGGAGGCGTACAAATGGATTTGAAAAAAGCAGAATTGATTATTGGCTTACAGAAAACAACATTTCGAGTTTAATATCAAACACAGACATAAGACCTGCGCAGATAAGATTCACTGACCATCAAGCAATATCTCTAAATATTTGCTTACCTAACAAGCGCAGTCCTAGTTACTGGAAACTAAATAACGCTCTCCTAAACGATATTGAATATAAAACTTTAATAATCAAGACTATTAAAGATGTAGAAAACGATGTTAACATTATTAGTATAAATAGCCGGACACGCTGGGAAATAGTTAAATATGAAATTAAAGAAATATCAATTGCTTATTCGAAGAGAAAAGCCAAAAAGCGACGCGATCATCTAGCAGAAATAGAGGAGCAACTTAAATACTTAAACGTATCTTATGAACAAAATAACTGTGTTGATACTTTAAAACGAATAAAAGACATTGAAACGGAAATCGAAAATTTGTATAGTATGAAGGTTAGTGGTGCAAAGGTTAGATCCAGGACATAGCTCATTGATGATGGAGAGAGAAACTCTAAATATTTTCATTTGATCGAAAAATCTAGACAATCGCGAAAAGTATTAAATAGCTTACTTGTCAACGGAAAACTAACTACAAACTTTGATGACGTCCTTAAAGAAGAAGTAAGATTTTATAGTGATTTATATACAGAAAAGTGTCAGCATGAAAATATTGACGAATATCTCGATACAGTTCGATTTAATAAAACACTTACTGAAAATGAAGCAAATACATGCGAGGGACTAATAACTTTTGAAGAGTGTAAAATAGCTCTTTCAGAAATGAAACGAAATAAAAGTCCTGGCTATGATGGTATATCTGTTGAATTTTATGCCACATTCTGGAACGATATAAAGCATTTATTGATCAAAAGTTATAACGAGACATATAAACACAACGAATTGTCGGAAACTCAGAAAATAGGTATTATTTCACTACTATGCAAAAAAGGCGATCCGAAAAATATCGAGAATTATCGCCCCATATCTCTTTTAAATAACGATTATAAGTTACTTACCAAGAATATTAGCAATACGGTTACAAAAGGTTTTGCCTTCAATTATAGATTTAGATCAGCAAGGCTACATAAAAAGTCGATTTATTGGAAATAATATTAGACAGATATATAATAATAATAATAATAATAATTATAGACTTTATTTAAAGAGGGTTACACATTTAGTTACAAAACTAATCTTCCATGAGGCCCTCAGACATACAAAATTTACAGTGATAAATGAAAATAAAACACCAAAACAATACAGCAAGCATACAACGCACTCCATACACACTGATTACATTATATAAATGTAGCATTCTATCTAGAAATTCAGTTGGCAAATGTGTTGAGAAAGTAACAAGTGACAGATTGTACAAAAATGTATGAAAGTGCATTTTAGGGGTTCAAAAATTCCTGAAATAGGTGCCCGCCATTACTAGTATACCAAGTGTTTTGACTGCTGACAATAGATATATATACAAGAAAAGTTTAAAATTGTGCCCTGTATCCAAATTTAGTCATGTGGGCATGCAAGCAATCCCGAGTGGATTTTTACACTTATGCAATTTTGATATTTGAAATAAAATAAGAATGAGAACATGGCTTGACAATACATTAGAAGCATCTCTGTAGGTGACTATTCTAACGTCCTGTCAATCCATGTCTATGCTTTAACATATTCAAAATCAAAAGACAACATATTTATTGATATATTCAAATGTCGTTAAAAGTTTGAGAAACACACATACCCAAATATTCACTATACAAGAACACACACAGACACATTCATAGAACATAATTGTTTGTACATAAATATGAAGATGCAGAACAACAAAATGGCCATCTAATGACTATTTAGCTTTCATCCATTGTATAACATGACAGTGAAAGCTTGTGACTGTATCTATTGTTTTAGATGGTTTGGCAGGCAGTTCCATATAATTGAGCCAGAATATGATATACATTGTTTGTAGATTTCCTTGTATGGTCTTGGGGGGATGTAGTTATTTGAAGTATATGATATTTTACACTATTGTGAAGATACTAATATAGATGGTGCTATTCTTTTTCTAGACTTTCGCAAAGCATTCGATACCGTTAATCACGATTTTTTGTATGAAACTCTTAAAAGATTCAATTTTAAACTAATGTTCATAAACTGGATAAAATCTCTGTACAACAAAATCATCTCATATATATCAAACAACGGCTGGCTATCTCAAAGTTTTAAGCTATCGCGAGGCCTCCGTCAAGGCTGCAGCATTTCATCACTTCTTTTCATCATCGTTGCTGAAGTTCTAGCAAATAAAATACGCGATAATACTAATATCTCTGGTATTCCTGTTAAAGTTAGCAAAGAGCTTTTCAATATAAAACTAACACAACTAGCCGATGACACTAGTTTATTTGTAAAAAACAAGACTGACATCAATAATGCTTTTTCAACTATTAACACATTCGGAAAATATTCAGGTCTAACTCTTAACATAAATAAAACTGAAGGCATGTGGATTGGCAAATCTAAATTATCAAATGAAAATGTAGGCGACATTAAATGGAAGAAAACAGTTAAAGCTTTAGGAGTATACTTTGGAACTGATAAAATGGAATGTGAAAAATTAAATTGGGAATCTAAAATTGAATTATGTAAAAGTCTCATTAACCAGTGGAGCAAAAGAAAACTATCGTTTTATGGTAAGGTTACAGTTATAAAATCTATCCTTCTTCCAAAATTTACTTATTTGCTCCAATCTATACATATACCTAAATCTGTCAAGAATAATCTAAATACTTTATTTTTCCATTTCATATGGAGCAATAAAAGAGAAAAAATCAAAAGAAGTATACTGATAAATAAGATTGAAGATGGCGGAATCAACATGATCGATTTAGATAGTTTCACAGCCATGTTACAAATAAAATGGGTAAAATCACTGCTATCATCAGAAAATGCCAATTGGAAAATAATCCCAAAATATTATTTCGAAAGTTTTGGTACAGATTTCCTCATATTCTACATGAACTTTAACTCAATGAAAAACCTGCCAAATAACATCTGCAAATTTCCTGAGTTCTATAAAGACATCATTCTCAATTGGATAGCCTTTAGAAATATTAACAAACAGCAACCTAAAACATTCTATGATATACGACAGGAAATAATTTGGGGAAATGAGTCAATTAAATACAAAAATAAACCTATACTGTTTAATACTTGGATCAACTCTGGTATAATTTTTGTAAATGATATAATAGACAACAATGGTAAAATTAGCGAAAACATTATTCTAGGCAAATTACGAAATCATTCTAATTGGATATCAGAAATAATGATTCTTAAAAACGCAATACCCAAAACATGGTTTAAGATAATACAAACGGAAGAATCAACACAAACACGCGTTAAAGTGAATCTAAGACTTCCATTTTCCATATCAAATTTAAAATCTTTGAATAATAAAGCGATATACAATACACTTTTGCAAAGAAAATCATTGAAACCATACTTGCAATCATACTGGGAGAATAAATTTGATCTCAAAATACCATGGAAACAATTGTACTCACAAATAAATATGTGTATTGATAACAGATATAAACAGTTTCGATACAAGCTAATTAATAACATTATTGCAAACTGTCATAACCTATATAAATGGCAAATAAACGAAAATCCAAACTGCAGCTTTTGTAAAGTACCAGACGATTTAGACCACTTCTTTATTGAATGTCATTTAATCAAACCATTTTGGAACAGATTGACGAACACATTTAAATCACTTGGGATTCAGAAAAATATACACAACTTAAAGAGTGTTGTGCTAGGATACAATTTTGACAATAGTAATTATTGGGAATTTAACATTATTTTGACCATATCGAGCTTTTGCATTTACAAGTCATTCTTCCTAAGTAATCAACGTTCAAATGAATTGAACATTGTTTATACATTTCTTCATGAAATGAGTACATTTAAAGACCATCTAAAATACAAGCAAAAATCATTTGTATTGATAGACACATTCATAGAGAAGTTTTAGTATTCTTACCATTCAAAGTTTTGAGCTTATTTTAATACAATTAGATTATAAAGAAAACTACATGCTCATCTGATTCAATGTATAATTTTGTTTAAATGCTTAAGAGTGCTTATAAGAGATTCGTTGTTTTATTAAAATTGTCAAACTGTAAATATGTTGATAAATGTTGTTATGTAAATGTTGTTATAATCTAAATAA
>CM026387.1:60135520-60263166 GCA_014843695.1 Archivesica marissinica
TAGTATTGGGGGGCACCTTGGGCAAGTCAAAGGAGGCACTATGGGTCAAAATGGGTTCATACCGGTACATTCTAAAAAAGGAGGCACTATAGGTCATAAATATATCGCCAACCAAAAGGGGGGGGTGGGGTTTTTCTGGACAAAAATACATAAGTAAAGAGTTGTTTTATAATTTACATAATAGTTTTAATTCATTATATCTTATTGTTTTATCGCAGAGTAAGCAAGCACAAAGTAATACATACTAAAATTAACAATGTAGTAGTGTATGGTGGATTTAAATCATGTAATCTATAGACAATATTAGAAACATGTTGAAAATCTTTTCTACAATATGGGCATTTAACAAGTTTCGAAATACATGTTTTACAAATGAGATGTTTGCATAAACATTCATTAACAAAATAATAATTATTATCATTACATAAACATATACTACATTCTTGGTTTAAAAATTTATAGTAAGACATAATTAATAGGTATATGGTCTAAAATTTAAACATTGTTGAAGTTGATGTTCACTATCATTTATAAATGTCCAATAATTATGAGATTGTACGTGTGGTACATATAATTTATGTAAATTATTCATGATAGAAGTTAAAATATCTTGTTTAAATTCTTTCAATAATTCAATAGTAAAAGCTTTTCTACAAAAAGGACATTTAACAAGTTTTAAAACACAATGGTTACAAACAAGATTATTACATAAGCATTGGTTAATAAAATAATAATCGGTATCATTTTGTAAACATATAATACAATATTCGCCCCACAGTTCGTAATAAGTCATGATGTAATCGGATTGTTTTTTACACAAATAAATTGTTCATGTCTATACACAATTGTTCTTTATTAATACCATCAGTCTCTAATAACTCTTTACACTTATGGTAACTATGAAATAATAGTTGAGGTACAATATCATTATTTAAAATAATGTTTTTAAATGTTGAATATTGCCATCTAGTAACTTCTTCACGTAAAATATAACTCATAAGTTCAATGCTTTCTAAAAAAGCTGTATAGAAATATTTATCATGTAGCACATTATTGATGATTTCATATGACATAACATCTTCACTGTCGTAGTCTATAGATGTGAAGAAAGCGTGTAGAAGTGCCGATCTGTATAGAAAGTTATCTATAGTACATTCAGGATCATCATCTGGAAATTCCATATTAAAACAGTTCACATAATGTTGTTCCTTCTTTAGCAGTAATTATAAAATTGAATTCTGCTCTTTTGGTTTCACGTATATGTTCATCAGTTAATAGTTTTCCATCTACTAATAATCCTTTTGAATGATCCGATGTATATCCAAGAAAAAATGGATTCTCTTTGTACGATTTCAAATTAAGTTTATATTTATTATTTTCACATTGTAGTAATGTAGAGTTGATGTCCTGTACACATTGGTTACATGTAAGACAATGTTCACTAGTAAGTAGTTCTGATAGTTCATATTTATAAATTAAATATTTTTCATAATTAAGAACTTTATCAAAATTAATAGTTGAAGGATAAATAACATGTTTATCCATCTTTGTATTTGTTCAAACTAGCTGTATATCTGTTACTACCACATTCTAGTAGTATATGTTTAATATCTCTTAAACATTTAATGCAAGTAAGACAATCATCATTTCTAATTAAATCTAACAGTTCATATTTATAACCTAGATATTCTTCATAAGTAATAACTTTATTAAAATCAAGCTTAGAATTAGGTATAGACATAACTGTAGTGTAAAAAACAATGTAAAAATTTACTGTAGGACCATATGTTATATACAGTATAAGACCGCCTACATACTTGAAAAACACTTTAAAAATCTACCAATCTCTGATGGAATGTTTATGTAGTAAAACCTCAAGTACATTTACAAAATCATTATCATATGGTAGTATATTTTGTTTACAATATATAATATATGCATTATACATTAAAAGCCAAGAATTATAGTGTATACCTATAGTTCTACACATAGAAGGCATATTAACAGCTGGTATAATAATTATATTATATTTTGATAAAAAATGTTTCAATATACTTTCTATATCCATATCAGGCCCTAAATATTTAGGTGCATTTATAAAAAGCATTCCATAAAATCTTCATATGGTTCACCATCTAATGTAATAATACATTGTGGTTTTATAGATAAGTCAACATTAGAGCCAACTTTTCTAATGATTTCATCATTTATCATTTCAATGAACACCTCACCAATTTATACCTAAAAATACTTTAGAATATTGTAAACCATAATTAGTATCAACAATATGATGAGTTTTTTTCCGTGTATTATTCATTCTAGTATTAAGTAAAAGATATAATTCCTTATTTTTAGTATTCTCTTTAGCTCTAATAAAAAGATCTAATTGCTTATGTTTACTATCCATGACTTTAGCTCTAATAAAAAGATCTAATTGCTTTTGGTTACTATTAATGACTGTTGTAAACCACTATACTATAGCTACTATAGTCTTATATTTATAGTATATATTGAAGTGGTTATGTTTTGAAATTCAAGTACTTATAACAATGTCTAAGATGTATAGTTGTAATAGATTGAGAAAGCCAGTATCTAATATTTGTTAAAATTAAACCCATTTGATTGTCACCAGACCATTTAGATATTAAAAGAGCAGTAGGATCATATAGTTCTAAACCAATTCCCCAATAAACATCATGAACACTAGCTTCACCTAGTTTACAATATTTTGTATCTAAAAGAGTATTTAATAGTTCTTTATTTTGTTGATACTTATACATATTACCATTAAACATAATTTCAAAACGTTTTTTATTCCATAAATTAGAATCAAAACCATTAAAATAAGTACCACCTAAAGCTTTTTGTTTATATGGTGATGTTTCTTTTAGTATTTGTTCTGCTAATAATTTATTACCATTAGTAATACATTTGTTATATTGATAGTATTGATCAACACAGTTAAATACTATATTAGATTTATCTTTAAAAGAACATATATACATATTACTAAATGGTGCATCACTACCATAGAATAAGATAACCTTGTTATTCTGTACAACAGGCATGATTAAGATTGTTTATATCCAAATGGTATGGTATCAAAACGGTTAATGATAACACGTTTAGTATAAACAGATCTAAATAGTTTTGTACGATGTTCGCTGGTAACTGTTCTATCACGATTTTTTTAAATTTTTGAATCATAGTGTATAGTAGTAGCATAATGTTCACGATCATTAGCACAATCTACCATAGAGTCAAAATTAACAATTTCTGAAGTATTATAATCTAAAGTTAAGCCTTTAACCTTACATTTAGTAATTGTTTTACCTTCAGAATTTATATATTTATAACCATAATTCTTAGGTCCTAAACCAACATATTCAATAATTTTACCATTAGGTACTTCATCTGCCCAACAACCTAAACGTCCATTAATAATAGGTATATCATATGTATTTGGACGTTTAATATAAAGACAACTATCAGTATCAAAATATAGTACTCTAGTACCTAATTTTTTAAGTTCATTATAAAGTACTAATCTAGCATATGCTGTAACATGTGCTGCAACAGGTACATTAGCTGATTCATGAGGCAAATATTCTTTATTTTTATCGGTATATGCAGCTAATAGAAAATGACAATGATCAAAAAGTTCTAGAGAATGTATAGAAATATCTGGATTTTGCATAAGATCTAAAAAATATTTAACATCACTAATATATTCTGTTTCTGTCATAGTATTATTGTGTGCATTTTTACCCCAGAGACAATTTAGCATAGCTTTAGCAAAAGCTCGTAAACCAGGATTAAATTCAACAATATTTAATAAAATACCTTCAGCTTTAAAATAATCATCTTTAAATTTTATTTCATCATCTAAAGTTTTCACCCATGAAGGATAACCACTAGCTTCTTGTTTAATTTTTAAGAAACTATTGATATATTCTGAATATACATTATCTGACCAATTATCCCAAGACCATTTATGTTCACCGCCATTTAAAGCATGTTTAATTTTAAGTTTTTGTGTATAGCTTTCACCTTGTAACCATCTAATAGCTTTAATAGAATATCTACACTTATTAGGATAACCAGCATCAGATATAATAGCCAAAGATTGTTCAGGCATATAATTTTTTCTCCATGTTTTATTACAAGCTCCAGGCAATGTTAAAGATTCTGTAAAAGGATTAATATCATTATCAATAAAAAGTTTAATAAATATACCGCAACCACGTCTTAAAATATCAACATCAGATATACAATATAGTCTCATTTCAATATCGAAATCAAAACCACATTTTTCAGAAACTTTAAGATTGTACCATTTCATAAATATTGTACTAGCTTCAGGATTCATCATACCAGGTTTATACAAAGAGACTGGTAAATAAGGACCTATATATCCATCATATTCTCCAGTGTTAGCCCAAAAAGGAAAATAACCTTTAGATAATTCATTAATACCAAAAGTTTTAGGAAATGCTGATAATGGCATTTGTAGATAACTCAAAGAATCTATAAGTGTAACTCCAAAACATTTTAATGAAATTATATTGTTACCTCTTATAATAACTGATGGTTTACAAGTACTTTCTTGTATTATATGTCTAAGTATAAATTGTGCATCATAGCCTTTAGAATTATGAGCTACAGCACATATACCTTTATGTTTTGGCTGAAATAACCAAGTACAAAAATATTTTAAAGTTGAAGAACCTGAAAAGATTGTTTGTCTAGATTCTGATTTTGAACAAATACAAGAATCCTTTATAGGTTTTGATATACAAATATCACATACTTTATGGGCAACACAAAAATTTGGAGAATGTTCACCTGTGCTTAAAAACATACATTCAAAATCATAAAAAAATGTATAATTGTTTAATTTTAGCATCCTTATTATATTTAGGTATAAAACAATCATGATCTGAACCAACAATTTGTTTACAGTATTTACATTTTCTAGAATTTAAACATATATGTCGTTTATTTGTAGCTACAACTGTTTGACCACATTCTTTACATTTATAAACTTCTGAACAGATGTTTGTTGTTTTTCTAACAAGTTTATGATTATTGTAACATGTATCACTACGAAATGTCCGTTTACAATCAGTACATAATTTTGGAGTTCCATATGCACATATAGAATCAGCATAGCATTCACATTTTTTACGACATTTATGTTTACCAACAGTACTATAGAATACATTACATGATTCACAGTGATAACTGTTGCCTTTAAAACCACATATACTGGTTATACAATCAAAATGATGATGATGATTATATATATGTATGGATATACCATTATAGGGTGATGCATATACTAAAGTTCCATGTTGGTCCCAAACATTAAGTTTATAGTAAGGTCTTAAATGTTCACTCATTATTTTAAATTCTTTAATACCACATTCTATATCAGTTGATAAATCACAAGCAGCTAATAATTCTTTAGCAGCTTTACTTTGTGTTATTCTATTTGAACGCCTAATATTACTCCATAATTGTATCCATTCATGTGTATTATTTTTATTAGCATGGGCTATACAAACACATATAGCTCTGGCAAAACATAGACTATCTGTATAATTTAAAATTCTAACAATTGATTTCTTATTTTTTAGCATATTATCAATACTAACATGACATCCATGTTGTATATTAGTACGTCCACGACCTCCAGGTATAATTGTATGTGTCATTTCTAAACGGAGACCTTTATCTTCCATTTTAAATGATTTATTACTTTGAGCAACTTTTTGAATTTCAGTTAAAATATTATTACCACTGATTGTAGAGCTGTAGCAAATGGTATATGTATACCAAAGCCTAATGTAGGATGTGATACAGATATTCTAATTTTATCATTATTATCAACATTACCAAATTTCTTTAAGTCATTAACTATAGAATCAAATCGCTCAGGTGTATAGTGTTTACCACCATCAATTATTAAATCATAAACACGACTAGATGTCTTAAATTTGCGTGAAATTCTATAATCTCTTTCCAATATTTCATATGTAGAATCATTATCTTCATTTTCTGAAGATTCATCCGAAGATTGTGAATAGTTGACCAGTGGCATGGTTACTGTAGATAAGAGATACGTGTAGACTTCATCTTATATAGACATAGGAGGTCTATAAACCTATAAAAGGAGAGACAAAATAGTTATTAGATACATTGTTTAAAACAATATCACTAAAGATGGATACTCGAGACTTCTCAAATTATAGATGTTATAAATGTAATACATTAGGCCATTGTTCGGCTAATTGTAAAGCTTCAAAAGCTAAAATACAAGCTGTTAAAGTGCAGTATAAGAAGAATATTAAATGTATAACATGTAAAGAGATTGGACATTATGGAAATGAATGTAATGCACCAAAATGTTCATTATGTTACCAAATAGGTCATAATAAGGATACATGTAATGAAGATAAATGTGTATGCTATAAATGCCATAATATGGGACATTATCCTACATCATGTCCTAATGATGAAAAATTAAAAAATATTACATGTTATAAATGTAAGCATAAGGGTCATTATGCTAATTACTGTAAAATATTAGTATGTACCAATTGTGGTGGTACTGATCATTTAAGTAAAGTATGTCCTGATGTAAGACTGTTATAAATGTCATATGCCTGGACATTTTGCATCTAATTGTGAAATAACGACCGAAATTAAAGATGATATTCAAGAACCAACACCAAATCAACAAGGAATGATAAATTTAGAAGATCCCGACAATACAGATACAGATAATACACTGATAATAAGTGATGATGACGATGAATGGCTTGGTAAATCAATATTGAAAGTGGAAAAATCAAATAATGCTGTAAAAGAGCTTAAGAAGCTGAAGAAAAACAATGGTCTAGGAAAACGTAAATATAATGATATATTGGATGCATTTGTAAAGGACACTCAAGATAATAAAAAAAAATATACATTTTAAAAAAATCTTGAGCCATATAGTGTATATAAACAAGTTAAAATGAATCATTATAATAAACAATTAAAGCCTATAAGATGTATAATTTGTAATTACAAATTATATAACTGTAAAGGTTTTTATTGTAATAAGTGTATACATAATAGATATAATGTGTATATAAAAATACATGATTATAAATATCCAAAATGTTGTATACATTGGAAGGAAACATAGGAGCTGGTAAAAGTACATTATTAAAACGTATTGCTAGAACATTCAACAAATCTCATATATATCCTGAGAAAGTAGAAGAATGGACATGTGTACATGGATATAAAAATGATTATAATATGTTGGATTTAGGTAAAAATGAATCAAAACAATATGCATTTTTGTTACAATTACCAACTTTAGAAAGTCATAGAAACACTTTGAAAGAAATAAATAATAAACCAGGCAATCATTTTTGTGAAAGATCACAATGTAGTTGTCAAAATGTGTTTACCAGATATTGTATTGAGAACAATACTATGACTGATTGCCAAACAGCTGTATATGATAATATGGTTTATAACATGAGAAAACCAGATCATATTTTATATCTGAATACACCACCAGATATATGTTTAAAACGCATAAGAATACGTGATAGACCTGAAGAATATCAACTAGATATAGAATTTTAAATGTATTACATAGATATCACCAAGAATGGTTATCTAATGAAGAAATACCAACAACAATATTACATTATGAAAACAATCTAGAACATATAATGGATACAATACATACTGTTTTATCTCTGCATGATTGTTAATCATTTGTTGAATATTTGATGTCCTTTTTACCAATAGGTTTTTGCTTCATCGATTTTGCTATTTTAATAGCTTCTTCATTATTAGAAGATGTACTATGCTTGCGTTTTCTACTACTTTTTTCCTTTGTATCTGATGATTTATAATATTTATCTTTTTTATCATTATGCTGCTTAGATTGTTTTTCTTTTGTATCAGAAGTTATATTCATTGATTTTTTATTAATATGAATATTAGGTACCTTTATAGGTGTATACGGTATTTCTGTATCAATATTTGTAAATTTAACTGGAACATTAATTTCTTCAGGTATAAATACCAAACGTTTCTCATTCATAAATCTACACATTTCTCTAGAATGAATAACAATTTCTTCTAATGATTTTCTCATATGAACAAAATTATAATTTGATAATTTAACTTCATTTAACAAATCTGCATAATTATTACCTGTTGATGGCTCATATGGTATATCAGGTATAAGATTATAAGGCTTATTAAATGCCGTATTATCTATAACTGGCAAACCATTTTCAACCATACAACTTGCTAATATATCTTCCATTATTACAGAACTCATAATAAGCTATCAGATACAAAGGAATATTGTTTTTACTATTACTGTTGTATATACTATGTTTTTATAGTAGTGCATGTTATTAAAACATTTTAATAATATTTTAGCCAATAGAATTAGTTAGCCAATAGAAATATAAAAAATGTTGTTTTAAGTACTTTGTTTACATAATAGCATGTTATAATACATGTATGCATAAATTGTTATTGTAATAAAAATGTATTTCTGCACGTACATAAAATGTTGTATTTATTTTTGCATGTATACATAGACAATATATGTTTTTAATTATAATGCTTATATATATGAAATAATGTAAATAAAATCTCATAATCTATATATATTTTGTTTGTTATTGTCATAAAACATGGATAATAATGATAACATTATTTTCCGGCATCCTAGCAATATATTTATTGCAGGCCCTAGTGGTAGTGGTAAAACTGTAACTGTTGGTAAAATAGTAAAATATAGAAATATATTATTTGACAAACCTATAGGCAATGTATATTGGTGTTATAAAGAATGGCAATTTCAATATGAAGATGTTAAAAAAGAAGATAAAGATGGTTTAATAACATTTATAGAAGGAATACCATCAGATGATGATACTTATTTTCCAATATCTCCAGATATTCCCTATATGATTATATTTGATGATATGATGGGTACTGAATATGAAGATAAAATTGTATCATGGTTTACACGTAAAGGTCATCATAGAGGTGCTACTTGTATATACATAACTCAAAATTTATATCAACAGACTAAGAATTCTAGAAATATAAATTTAAATTCTAAATATATGTTATTATTTAAGAATAGTAGAGATAAAGGTCAAATAAAAGTTTTAGCTGGACAATCACAAATTAAACATTTAATAGAAGCATATCATAATGCTACCCAAGTTCCATATGGTTATTTATTATTGGACTTTCATCCAATGACGAAAAATTTAGACTAAAAACCGACATTTTTCCACACACAGATCATACAGGTGCTAGAATATATATATAAAATATGAATGTCTATGTTTTAATAAATCGTTTATTGAAGGAACAAAATCCTGAAAAACGTGAAAAATTATTATCTATAGGAAATAATCGTTTAATGAAATGGTTTATATCAATAGCTAAAGGTATATTAGATAATGAAATACCTATGCCTAAACAAACTTTAAAGTTTATGAAAAAACATGAAAATATTATAAAAGCTATAGGTGATAGTAAAACATCTATGATAGATAGAAAAAAATTACAACTTACTAAAGGTGGTGCAGGTTTCTTAGGAGATGTAATGATACGTACATTTATGAATTGGAAAAGTGTAAAAAATGTTATTAAACCTAAAATAGTTAAGAAAAAAACTAAGAAAATAAGTAAAAAAAAGATAACTTTTAAAGAACCTATAACATCTACACCTGTAAAACCTACAGGTATTATGTTAGAAACTATGACACCTATTATGAGTCCTATATCATCTTTAGGTATAGATACACCTCAAGGTTTTAGCTCCAATAATTCAATATCTGATGATATTAGTAATCCTTTAGCATGGTCACCATTAAATAAACAACCTAATATAGTTCAATTACCATCTATGACTTCATTTTTAACACGTATAATGCCCACAAAACAATATAAATCTCCAATATTAACTAATTGGAATAATATATTTGATAATAATAAAGAACCAATTAATAAATCTGCATTACTTGATGATTTATCTCAATACTTATAAATATATGTAACACATAATATAATATCATTTAATGTAATGGTATCATGGGTAGAAAACATAAAAATAAACATCTGATAAAAGTACATAATAATAAAATAAAACATAAAACAAAACATAAGAATCAATACGGAGGTATTAAGGCTAAAGATATTAGAATATTTTTGAAAAGAATAAGAATATTATAAATATAGTAGTTATATATTTATATAATCATAAGTAATAATATCATGGCTGGAAAACATACTATTAAAAGACATAGAAGACATAATATACGTAAAACAAAATGTAAATTAGGTAGAAGAAATCAACGTGGTGGTCTTATACCATTACCACTAATTGCATTAGGAGCTGGCCTATTAACACCTATTATAGCTGATGGTGTTAAAGATCTTATAAAACGTTTAGGTGTATAATATATTTATTTATAAGCTCATTATCGAAATATATAGTTATCATGAAAACAGTTAAAAATAAACAACCATTAATAAAACGTTATGGTAAAGTTTTATTAGGTTTACGTAATACACCAGATACATTTAAACGTAATATAATAAAACATTGTGATAAATGTTTAATAAAATGTGAATGTTGTCATAATGTATTAAAGGGTCATGTAAATATGAATAAGAGTCATAAAGCTTCATTAAAGCATTGGAGTAAGGATATACGTTTTTTAGCCGATAAAACTATATCTACTAAACGTAAACGTAAAATAATAACACCTAAATTAATAAATGTACTAATAGATAGTGTAAAATCTAAAGTAGAACATACATTATGAATAAAATGGTTTTAGTACCTGAGGCCCATGTAGAGGAATTAAAACGTTTACGTTTATATCAACGTGCTAAATTACCACCTAAACCAGAAATAATACAAACTGTAGATATACAAAAAAATATTGATGAATTAATGACAGATCCTAATATATCTGCTACAGAAAAAATGCATCGTTATGGTGAATATATGTTAAAATATAATAGTTTTAAAGACCAAGCTATATATACTAGTGAACTAGCTAAAGCACCTACATATACACCTGATATATTAAAACCTGTATCTGTTGATAATGTAATTACAGGTATACCTAAAACTATGCAAAAACCTATAAAAAAATTATTAGAACAATTAAAAGGTCATACTAATGTTACTTGGGATGAAAAAGGTATTGTAAGTATTAATGGTAAAATTATAATAGGTAGTAATATAACAGATATTATGAATGATGCAGCTAGAGAAAGAAAATCTAGAACAAATGCTGTAGGTTGGTTAGATGTTGCTGAAGAATTAGTAAATAAAAATCAAAAAATAAATGTTGGTAATAAACGATGGAGTAATTTAGTAAATAAAGAATTGATTAATAAAAGAAAAGGTAATATAATAAATACACCATCTGGTAAAAGACCTTTGAAGAAAAAACAGCAAAAACGTATATTAGATGCAGAGACTTCTTTTACAGATGATAATTATGATGATGATGATCAAATAAAAAGTAAAAAATGGTTAAATTGGTAATAGATAAAATTTTAAATTCTATTTATTATGATATAAAAAAGATCCAGCATCTTTTTCAGGAATCGGTAAATTATATAAAGCAGGAAAAATATTATTAAAATCCTTAACTTTAAAAGATGTTAAAACTTGGTTATCAGAACAAAAAACTTATACATTACATAAGCCCTATAATAAGAACATTTAAACGTAGAAAAACTATAGTAGCTGGAATAGATTTTCAATGGCAAGCAGATTTAGCAGATATGCAAATATTTAGTACACATAATAAAGGTTATCGTTATTTATTATGTGTTATTGATGTATTCTCAAAAATGGCTTGGGTATAACCTATAAAAAATAAATTATCTAAGACTTTAATACATTCATTTAATGCTATATTAAATGAATCGCATAGAAAACCTAAAGCTTTACAAACTGATAAAGGTAGCGAATTTATTAATGAACCATTTCAAAAGTTTTTAAAGAAAAAAAATATACATTTTTTTACAACAGAAAACCCTGAAACTAAAGCTAGTGTTATTGAACGTTTTCTACGAACCCTTAAAGGTAAAATGTGGAAATATTTTACGTATAATAATTCAAAAAAATATATAGATGTATTACAAGATCTTATAGATAATTATAATATTTCTAAACATAGTTCTACGGGTTATAAACCTAAAGATGTTAATATTGGTAATGAATATATTTCCGATAATATTAACTATGTTGATAAACCTAAAGATATTATATCAATTAAAATTGGTGATCAAGTAAGAATTAATAAAACTAAAAAACATTTTACTAAAGGTTATTTACCAAATTGGACATTAGAAATATTTATTGTATATAAAGTTATTAAAGGATCTCCAACAACATTTAAGGTTCATGATTTGAACGGTGAGGAAATAAAAGGTTCATTTTATAGGAATGAATTACAATTTATTAAAAATAAAGGCGATTATGATATTGAAAAAATATTAAAACGAAGAGTAATCATTAAAAAAGGTTATAAAATTAAAGAAATATTTGTTAAGTGGAAAGGTTACGGAAATTCATTTAATGAATGGATACAAGTTTAAAGAAAGATATAAACATGGAATCAATATCTATAAAATCTATAGATAATGATCTTAGTAAAACCATGACACCATCTATAAATCTAATAAAACTAAAGATTTATCTGGTCTATATAGATACACAGCTCAGATGTTACTCATCTATTGTGTTTTTGCAGCATCAGTGTGGGGTCTAGCATATGGTGATACAAATAATAAAGACGTTTGGCTTGTTCTTTTAAGTACAATAACTGGGATAGGTTTACCTTCACCTAAAATATCGAAACGAAGATAATGGAAGATTTCTATATAACCCTTATGAGTGATAGTTCTTTAAATATATATCCTAATAATACAGTAGCAGAATTTAGATGTAATTTAGTTAAACCTATAAACCTAAATAAAGAAGAATGGCGGGTAGCCCTAACTGAAATCACCTATCCAGGGGCTATATTAATTGTTATAGAAGGTGAACAACATTTTGAGCTTACATTACCTGATAATATAGAAGTTTTAGAACCAGGACCTTATAGAGGTACTATACCTCTAGGTTTCTATGATACACCTTTACAATTTATGCAAATGATAAATGCTTGTATAAAAGATATATTAGATCGTGTAATTAAAATAAATATAAATAGTATACTTGAATCAGATGATGTACTTCAAATATTACTTAAATTTCGTAGTAGTAATAGTGTATGCGAATTATATACAATTCCTGCAAAGGTTAATATAGGTTTAACGTTTCATCCTAATATATGTAGAAAATTAGGTTTTTTAAATGCTACTACAAATTATATTTTACATCCTATAGATATAGAACCATCTCCTTTTAAAGAACCTGTTAATCTATTAATTAATGATAGTTCTATATATGTTTACATAGATATTATAGAGCCTGTAATAATATCTGATGGTGAAGAACAATTACTACGTGTTTTACCTTTTAAAGTTAAAAATAATGTTAATCTTTATAGTACTAATGAATTTCAACATGATCAATATATAAAAATAAATCGTAATCGTATAGATGAAATATCTGTCAATATAAAAAACGTTTTAGGTAATAATATTCATTTCCATGATGGTAAGTGTATACTAACATTACATTTTATAAGAGACGATATATTTAATAATTTCGTATAATGGAACGTTCTGAAAATTTCTATATTACATTAGATAGTCAACGTATTAAATTTAAATCTGAACAGGATAATAATGCTGATTTTAAAGTCTCTATACCTAATGGTATAACTCTAAGTAATGATAAAAAATTGGAAGTAGGTTTAGTTGATGGTATTATACCTAATAAAGTATTTAACATTACAGATTCAAACAATACATTTTTTTTAGTTATTAGAAATCCTCGATACCCCCAACGTTTAATAAGTGGTTACAAGAGTATATCAATATATAATGATTATTTTTTTTATGATTCTCAAAGGAATCGTAAAATGAATTATAATTATAGATATGTCATGTTTTATCATTATAAAATCATAAAAGATGTTAATCATGAATTTTTATCTGATTTTTTCCCAGATGATCATCTAGATGATGAAAAATTTGCTATCAAATATGGTGTAAAACGAAGTTTTATGGGGCCTAAGGATAATAATATTTCTAATAAATATTATGATAATATTTGTACATTATTACCATTTAAAATACCTATTGGAGTTTATAATGATTATAAAATCTTAACAAGTATTATGGAAGATAGCTGGAATAAAATGTTTAGTACTTTGTGGGCATCTACAAAATATAATCTTTGGAAAGCATCATCTAGTGCTTGGGATATTGGTGTATCTTTATCTTGGGAATATAACCATAATCCTTATTATATGTATTATAAGAAAAAATCATTATCTTTAGTATCAAATATTCCAGAAAATTTAGGAATCCTTGTACCTACATTATTAGGTAATATGTTAGGTATCGATTCAAGTCAAGAAGTTATTAGTGTACGTAATAAACCTCATTATTTTGCATTCCCTAAAATGGATTGTTTTGTTCATGAACCATATTTGTATTTAGGTCTTACAAACCTATATGTATATACAAATATTATAGATTTTAGTATAGTAGGATCTGGACAATCACAATTACTAAGACAATTTACATATAATCAAGCTCCTAATGTAACTACTCATAAAAGTATACAATTTAAACATATACATTATTTACCGATTACTGATAAACGTATAAATGATATATATATATTTATACGTAATGAATTAGGTGAACCTATTCATTTAACTGGTGATGTTTGTATAGTTAGGTTAGAATTTCGTAGAAGACCATTATGAATATACCTGTGTATAGAGGTCGTGTTAGACAACGTGGCTATGGTTTAGCATTACACTAAAAACTGTAGGCAGTAATCTTATACCATATTTAGTCGATAATATGGCTAGTACTTTAATCAATGAAGTTACCAGTGGTGTACATGATGTAATAAAACAGCCATAAACATGTTGCTAAAAAAGGGGTAAAAATGTACTTACACATGTTACAAATAAATTATTAAAAGATTTGAAAGAAGATAAATTAATGACTGCTCTAACTGGTAATAAAACTAAAAGTATAAAGGGACTTATTAACATAAATAAAGTTCAGTCTGGTTCAGGACATAGAAAACGTTGTAACGATCATTCTTTTAAAACAGTTAAAAAACGACGTTTAGATTATTTCGATTAATAAAAATATAAATATGATTACAGGTTCTACTTTATGTAATAAAGGGGAGTTGGACCTCTATAGTATACCTCCAATACTTACAACAATGGATAGAGCTTTTATTACTGAACATCAACCATTAGTTAGTCCTGGTGATAATACAGCACCTATTGAATTTATAATTCCTAGGCAAACTGAAAAATGGACAGATCTTATGGATCTAGAATTAAACCTTAAAATTCAAATGCTTAAGGGTAATGGTGATCCAATTGTTGATGCAAATAATGTATCTATTATAGATAATCCATTACATTCTTACAGAGCTTATTTTGAAACTTTATGTGGTTCTAGTGAAAATGAACAAAATATGTTAAAAGATACACAAATGTGGTCAAAAGCTCAAAAAGATGGTTTACGTAATTATACTGTTCAAGATGGTGCTGACGCTATTGTTAGTGGCCAAAGTTCTATAGAGAGTCATGACAATTTAATAAAACAACATATAGTAGAATTACAAGGAAAATTACATACAGATATTACCAGACAATCTACCTAATATGTGTGAATTAAAAATTAGATTAGTTAGATCTTCTCCAGCTTTTTATATGATAGGTGACGATTCAGTAGACTTAGGTGCTAAAATAAAAATTATTAAAGCAGTATTGAAAGTACGTACAGTATCTTTAGATCCTAATGTATGGATATCTTTAAATAATGCACTTAGATCTGCACCTATGAAAATACCTATTAAACGTGTTGATATTAATGTATTTACTGTTATGAATGGTCTAGTATCTAAAATAGAATCAAATCTAATACATGGTCAAATCCCAAAAAGAATTATTATAGGTCAAGTTAGAAACTCTGTAATGAATGGATCTAAAACTGAATCACCATTTTCATTTGAACATTTTGATATCTCTAAATTAAAAATTACTGTTAATGGTACTAGTATAGATGCTAATCCATTAAAAATGAATTTTTCTTCTAAGAATAGTGAAGTATGTCAAAGTTATAGATCTTTTTGGAAAGGTCTTGGTATAGAACATGGTAAAGATCTTTATGTATTTCCAATATCTGTATATAAAGCAAACCATACTTTATGGGCTGTTGATTTTACACCCGATTTAGGATGTGAAGAAGGTCATCTTCATCCTATTAAAAATGGTAATATAGAATTTGATATGGAATGGTCAAAACCTCTACCAGTACCTATAAATGTTATTGTTTATGCTGAATATGATGATATGATTATGATCGATGGTCTACGTAATGTTATTACATCTTAAATTATGGATACATACACTTTACAATATATTTTAGATACAATTTTTCCATCTTTAAAAGGTGTTGTATGTGCTAGAGATGAACTATTATCTATTGATAAACATTGTAAATGTTATATAGTTAATACTGATCCAATTTCTAAACCTGGTAAACATTGGGTTTTAATTTATCGTATTAATGCTCTTAAATGTTGTTATTTTGACTCATATGGTGGATATAATCCTATTGAAAACGATATAGCTAATTTCTTAAACATTAATTGTTTAAAAGTATTTCGTAATAGAAATCGTTTTCAATCTGATTCTACTCAACTATGTGGTGTATATTGTTTATATGTATTATATGCTATTGTACATTATAATCATACTTTTTCACATATAGTACTTAATACTTTTAGTTTTACTGACTATTTATCCAATGATATGTTACTAACTAAATGGTTTAGACATTTTTACCATTCACTTAAACACTTGAAGAATACCGGAAAAAACATCATGTGCCAAACTTGTGTTTCAAGGATGTAGGAGGTATATAAGATGGTGTTAAACATTCACTCTTTACATTGTTTTTTGAGCTATTTAATAAGAACAGCATCATGAATTCTACAACTAAATTAAATGCTGATAAAGCTGTATTAACATTTACAAGCAATATTAATATAGATGTACCTCAAGATGAAGAAATTGATGAAGTCATTATGGATATTTCAGCAAACATCAAATATCGTTTGGATGGTAAAACAAACTGGATAAAATGTAATGAAGATGCATTCATAGAATCATAACGATTAAAATATGTGCTACTAGATGCTAACAATCAAATACTACTGTCTGAACATTTAGATGGATCTCTTGTGACACCTATAACAACAAAGACAAAAAGTGTTGGTACACAATCTACATTGGACACATATACGTGTAAAGTATGTGACTATTTCAACAATGAACCATCAACATCTATGAATATTCAACAACAACCAAAAGTACATTTGGTTATGAATAAACAACCGACTGTACAATTTCAAGATGGCTGTATGGATACAGAACAAGATGTTATATTTGTTAAGAAAGAACAACTAATATATGATGATAAAATTCATATTAAGCAAGAACCTAAAGAACCATCTTTAAGCTGGAAACATCGTCTGAATAATCTTCAACAATCATTTACAAAATCTATGGATATTAAAGCAAATACACCATGGAAAGATCGACTTGATGGACTTCACAAATCATTCAAAAATCGTTGTACATGCCAGAAATGTAAACCTACGCATCTAAATTCAAAATCATGGACAAATAGAATTCAACAAATAAAGAAACATAACAAATATATTGATGCTGAAAAACGTATTCAGAAGAAACAACTACTAAGACGTAGTTCAAGAATAGCCGCTAAACGAAATTAAATAGAGTGAATGTTTTAACAAAAACATAGTGCTTATAATACATTCCAAAAAGGAACAGTGTTATTCAATGGAACAGTGTATATAATGAAACTTTTATAACATATATGTTTTTATTATATCAACAACTATTGTTAACAAACTGTCTTATAATATGTATTTAGGACCTAAAATGAACATTGAATGTTTATTAAGACATTTTCTTTCTAAAAATAATTTAACATTTGTTCATAAAGATAATATACACTCTATGTGTATAACTATATGTATCAGATATGATTATTGGATTTTAATCTATAATAATTATATAAATAAATTCTATTTAACATTTGATGTAAATTTTATTAATGTTCTTGATGTTTTTCTCTATAAACATTCTATTAAATAATATGTTTTTTATTATACAATCAAAAAAAATTACATGCTTACTCTTTTATATATGTGCATGTTTACTCATATATGTTTTTATATTTAATCTGCGTTAGACAATAGTCTATTGGAAATAAAAAAAAATTCTATGAAAATGTCTTTATTTATTTACTACCAAAACATTAGTACAGATGGGGTTCGAACCCATGAGGATATTTTTATCCATTGGATCTTAAGTCCAACGCCTTAACCACTCGGCCACTGTACTGTCATGAATTATATTGGTTATTTACACATTAAAACCCCCACCCCCCCCTTTGGTTGGCGATATATTTATGACCTATAGTGCCTCCTTTTTAGAATGTACCGGTATGAACCCATTTTGACCCATAGTGCCTCCTTTGACTTGCCCAAGGTGCCCCCCCCCAATACTACTAATACACTGCAGCTAATTAGGTATTAATACAAACGGCTTACTAAGTTCATGACTCGACATAAGATGGTCCACATGTAGTGTTAATCACCGATGTATCAGCTGTGGAACTAGATCCAAACTACGTCTATCAACCAGGACGATGCAATAGTTAACTACTATTAGAAATGTCGTGCTGCTGTATCCCAGTCCAGCGTGGATAGCATGAGAACATGGGAACCAAATGCTGATCAGATGATCAAAACAGAAGCGAACAAGGAATAGCCACTAATACGTGTTATTATAATAGAAGATATCACAATCGAGATGTAAAGGGGTGTCTGAGCACACATCTCCATATCAAAATAGCGAACTAAAGTGTTCATGAATTATAGTATTTTACAGTGTATGCGTTTGTAAACATTTCACATAGGATCAAACGATCAGATCCACGGATAGATGTCTTACATATTTAGCACACTAGAGGGAGCTATTTGGATGTCATACATGTCCACATTTTGTAGTGGTCGGAATATGTGAACATGCGCTCTTTTACACTTACTTATTACATAATTCGCACTCATGTAATCGTTCTTCGGATTGTATGAACATTGGCTTCTGTATCGTTAGGCGGAATGAAATGTCTTCCTAAATACATGTTCCTCATTCAGGGTGTCGTTTACATAGTTCATACTCATGTGGCTGATGTCCGGTATGTATTAGCATATGCTTCTTTAAATGACTATATTGACTGAACGCCTTACTACATAGTGCACACTCATGTGGTCGTTCCCTCGTATGTATGAGCATATGCTGCTTTAAATGGCTAGATTGACCGAATGCTCTTTTACACAGTGCACAAATATGTGGCCATTCTCCGGTATGATTGAGCATGTGCATTTTAAAACTACCTGAATGGGTAAATGTTTTATTACATAGTTCACACTCATGTGGTCGTCCTCCGGTATGTATGAGCATATGCTGTTTTAAAGTGCTAGCTTTACCAAATGCCTTATTACATAGTGCACACTAATATGGGAGTTCTCCGGTATGTATGAGTATATGCTGTCTTAAAGTGCTAGCTTTACCAAATGCCTTATTACATAGTGTACACTAATATGGGAGTTCTCCGGTATGTATTATAGCATATGCTTCTTTAAATTGTACGATCGACTGAACGTCTTATTACATAGTGCACACTCATGCGTCCGTTCTACGGAATGCACGTGCACGTGTGATTTTACTCCGGTTTGATTGGTTATGTCCTGCTTTATATTCCTAGACATTTTGAGAATCCTTAATAAATGTGTTCTCTGCTATGTATGCATATGAATTGACAAAGTAGGTCAGTCCTCCTTACACAGCTTAACATCCCTCTAACATCGAGCTCACAATTTGAATAGAACGAGCATATAAGACGAATTTCTTAATTAAACAAGAGAACGCATCTAGATCTGTACCTATGAACATCAGGTTTCATCTCCGGTAGGTAAACAACATTTACATGCCATACTTGCACGTTTCAATTAGTTATTGGTCATTCCAACAGCTTATTACATAAAGTCATAATTCGGTTGTGCTAACATCATCAACATCATCATCATCATTATTAGACGTAATGTTCAGCGATTGGGATATTCAGCTCATATCGTATAAATCAGCTAATATTCATCGGTAGAATATTGTATGCAACGCCATTTTATGTTTTCCTTTACGTCCAATACACATTCTCCTGTAAGAAAAGGGAATGTAATTATTTATATTTATTTGTTATCGATCATAATAATTATAGTGATAACATAAACACAACCCCGACATTTTCCACGCTCGTCAGTTATTTACAACGTGTGCTTACAGTTACTGTAGATTGTGTGTTTTCCATAATAATCATATATTATACATTATACAACAGGTGCGCTTGCGTAACTGATTGGGAGGGGGTTAATGACCCCGAGTAGGCTACTACTGCACAAACAGCAAACAACCTTCTAAATTAACATTTTAAAGACTACAAGATAAGCTTAATCGCCATCACGCTATCTATCTACTTGCCTTAGATGTCAAACTCGTCGCGGGCTTGTAGACATATTCCTTCTCTAATGTCTATATGTGGCCCGTATCTCACACTGATCTGGTCTATCTATATATATCTTCTTTTAATGTCAAACCCCTCGCGGGGATGTAGACATGTTATGCGTCAAACAACACATGAGTGACTTCTGAACTAATACCATTATGGACAATTGACTGGAGTCTATTATCTAGAAAACTATCTAGATAGACAATCCACATTTATGTTTGACCTCTGACTTCATAGTGATGCATTTTCAGTAGTATTTTCTCGTGATTGACCTTGTGGAAAGCCTTATTAAAATCTACTTGATGCTTAGTGTAGACTGAGTTAACCAGGTCAGTGACTAGCATTACTAATTGGGTCACACATGAATATCGTCCGTCTTAGCTAATAACAAGTTGCTATTTTAGTTATTTATGCAGAAATCAATGTTCAAATATCCAGAATAGTTTAAAACTGCATACAGTCCGAATCAGTCGTTGAACCACCAGTAGAAGGTATTGCAATGGAAATATACAAACAAATAATTACCCAACTAACTAACTATACAATGTTCTTCAAAGTCGTCACCACATAAAAGCATTTGCGGGACTAGTATAATTACCTAAATTGTTCCATTGGCCATTTTTGTTGAGGCGTATTTTTACTATGGGATATAAATGATCATATTTCAGTGTAAAAATGTATCCCACTCTTCCTAGTCTATTCTCCGTACCGTACCGTCCAAATATTTATTTTATATTTCGGGTTTTACGCCTGCATCAGCACCATTTTGGGCTATATCGCCGGCGGGCAGTTTACTTAACAACACCTTTCCTGGGCAGGCTCCAGCGGTTAACCAGTACGTGGGTGCACCAACCTCCGTAAGAAACTGCCAACTTTTTCATATAAATGAGACACGGCCTGAGTGGGGCTCGAATCCGTGACCATCAGTGATGATAGGTTACAGTGGTATACAAGTCGACCTTAACCACTCGACCACGGAGGCGGACAAATAGTATTATATATACTTCTATTGCCCATCAATCATTTTCTGATTATTGTTGGGAGGTCATTCTGCTGTGGCGGTGAGTGAAACACCCGCATTTCCTGGTCAATAATACGTAATCTCCAACCTCAGTAAGCGACTGACAGCTGTCTCAATTATAATCATGTATCACTTGTCCCAGATAGGGAACGAACATGAAGCAAGGCGACTTCTAGCCATATATATATAATTATGCTAATACACAGTATCCGTGGCCTAGTGAAGCGGGAGGTCGTCACGGGTTCGAACCTCATCGTGGGTTCGTTCTGATATGGCCGGTCGGTGAGCCACCAGCTAGAGTAAATAGTGCCTACCAGCATGGCGCCTGGTATACAAGCATATGATTCGGGAAGTACTGATGTTCACAAAAGAGGTGACTCATAAGTCAGGAATGGCTGGCCCTTTAAATATGGGTGACATTATAATAAACAAATACTTTACTCTACTATTACACGTGAAGGATTACCTCTAATGGCGTCACAAAATAGGCGAATACCATCACAGTCTTGGATTAAATATATTTATTCGACCTGTGTACTTTTGCTGCAGGTACATTGACATGCATGTAAACTGTAAAGTTTAAGTCTTAATAAAGCATTCTTCTTCTTCTTCTTCATGGAATACGTCCTGTATCGTTGATACAAACTGCACGTGTAATTGCGAGAACAGACAGGTGTGTTTTCTGCAGATGGTATTTTCTTGGCATCTTCAATGTCCAAAATATAGTGTAGTATTCTAAATGTTCGCCTCAGTGTATGGACAGAAACCATGAACAAAATAGCAGAGGAGCAAAATGGCAACAGTTATCTACCTTTACTGTATTATGTGATATAATGTTCTGTTTTACTGAAATAAAGATTAAATATATATACATTTCCTGCACACACATTTCCAAGTGCAAAGGATTGTATGATTGTATGATCTTTAAATCGCTAGCCAGTATATACGTGTTTGAACAAATATCCCACTGATGTGACCATGGCTGTTTCAAACTAACATAGCCACTGATAGCCTTCTTAGTTATTTAGCACTAATGTGCATATCATACATGTTTACAGCATATCATGCATGTCCCACTTCAAATGTATACACTTGTCAATTATCTGGCATATATGTACATGCATGTGGTAGTTCTTCGATGATGTGACCATGTGCTGTTTTACACTCAATAATCTGGATTATTATATAATTCACATTCACGTAATCGTTATCCGGAATATTTGAGCATATGCTCATTGAAACTGTCAGACCGGCAAAGGACGTGTTACATAGTTCGCACTCATGTGGCTGTTAACTAATATGATCGTGCATGTGCTGCTTCAAACTTCCGGAATGGAAAAACGCTTTATTACATGTTTCACAACGCTACAGTTGTACTCCAGTATGTATGAGCATGTGCTTCTTTAAATTTTGAGATTGGCGAAATGCTTTTTTACATATTTCACACTCGTGTGGACGTTCTTCAGTATGCACACGCATGTGTTTCATTAAAGTGCCAGATTGGATAAATGTCTTATTGCATATTTCACACTCGTGTGGACGTTCTCCAGTATGCACACGCATATGTCGCTTTAAAGTACCAGATAGGCTAAAAGTCTTATTGCATATTTCACACTCGTGTGGACGTTCTCCTGTATGCACAAACATATGTTGTTTTAAATTGCCAGATAGCCTAAAAGTCGTATTACATATTTCACACTTATGTGGACGTTCTCCAGTATGTTTCATCATATGCAGTTTCAAACATCTGGATTGGGTAAACACTTTATTACATGTTCCACACCGATAAGGTCGTTCTACAGTATGTATGAGCTTGTGCATCTTTAAAGCTTGAGAATGGCGAAATGCTTTATTACATATTTCACATTCATGTGGACGTTCTCCAGTATGCACAAGCATATGTCGCTTTAACTTGCCAGGCTGGCTAAAATTCGTATTACACAGTTCACACTTATATGGTCGTTCTCCAGTATGTATGAGCATGTGCTTCTTTAAAGATTCATATTGGCTAAAAGTGTTATTACATATTTCACACTCATGTGCACGTTCTCCAGTATGTTTCATCATATGCAGTTTCAAACATCTGGATTGGGTAAACGATTTATTACATGTTCCACACCGATAAGGTCGTTCTCCAGTATGTATGAGCGTGTGCATCTTTAAAGCTTTAGAATGGGGAAATGCTTTATTACATATTTCACACTCATGTGGACGTTCTCCAGTATGCACAAGCATATGTCGCTTTAACTTGCCAGGCTGGCTAAAATTCGTATTACACAGTTCACACTTATATGGACGTTCTCCAGTATGTTTCATCATGTGCATCTTCAAACTACTGGAATGACTAAACGCTGTGTTGCATATTTCACACTCATATGGTCGTTCTCCAGTATGTATGAGCATGTGCTTCTTTAAAGATGCACATTGGCTAAACGTTTTATTACATATTTCACACTCATGTGGACGTTCCCCAGTATGAATGCGCATGTGCAGCTTTAAATATCCGGAATGGCTAAACGCTTTATTACATATTTCACACTCATATGGTCGTTCTCCAGTATGTACACGCATATGTTGCTTTAAATTGCCAGTGAGGCTAAATGTTTTATTACATATTTCACACTCATGTGGACGCTCTCCAGTATGTTTCATCATGTGTAGTTTCAAATTTCTGTAATGGCTAAACGCTTTATTACATATTTCACACTCATATGGCCGTTCTCCAGTATGTATAGGCATATGCTGCTTTAAATTTACAGATTGACTAAAAGCGTTTTTACATATTTCACACTTATTTTCTTTAAATTGCCAGAATAACTTAACGCCTTATTATATATTTCACAACCAAGTGACCGTTCTCAGGAATTAATGTCCTGCTTTATTCTGCTAGACAATTTGAGAATCCTTAGTTATATAATTATGATAATATGTAGTTCAGTTCTTACATAGCATAACCTCATTCTAACATCCTGTTCACAACGTGATTAAGGAATTTCTTAAACAAGGACATGATATTGATCATGGGGTTTTCCTATTGAAACTGTTTATAGTACAAATTGATGATCCGTAGGAGAATTACACGAATCTGTTTATGGTACAATTCTTGCAAATGAACTCATCTAGATATGTTCCTGTAAACATCAGGTTTCATCTCCTGTAAGCAGACAACATATTAAATATTCATAAGTCACAAATGAATGTTTCAGTAATTATTGGCCATTCTAAACCCTTATTATAATAAGTCACAGTTGGGCCATGAAGACATTATCAACATCATCAATATTGTTTGTGGAAGTCGTGATAGCGCATTGGTAGAGATTTCACTTCAGATGTGAAAGGCCCGGAGTTTGATCCCCAATGGAGTCGTTACGAGTGTGCCCTTAGGTAAGGCATTTAAATTCCACATTGCATCTTCTCTAGTGGCGATGGATTCAATCAGGCCTCATCGCTCTTCGTCGTGGCGATATAATAAGGAATAAGCTCTCGAGAGTGATTAATTTAAGTTGTAAGAACTTGTTTCGCAATCGAGCTAAATTAGATTTGTATAAACTAATATTAGTCGGGTTCAACGATTGGGATATTAACCTCATATCGTATAAATAAGCACATATTTCACCAAAAACAACAGCACGACCACCAACATCAACAACAAAAACAACACCACCAGCACCAACGCCACCAGCACCAACACCACCAGCACCAACGCCACCAGCACCAACGCCACCAGCACCAACGCCACCAGCACCAACACCACCAGCACCAACGCCACCATCACCACCAGCACCAACACCACCAGCACCAACGCCACCAGCACCAGCACCACCAGCACCAACGCCACCAGCACCAACGCCACCAGCACCAACGCCACCAGCACCAACGCCACCAGCACCAACACCACCAGCACCAACGCCACCAGCACCAACGCCATCAACATTAATTTAGAATCAGGTTTCACAGTAGTAACAGCATCATTGACTATATTTACACAATAATACGAATATGTGGGATTTTCAGCTGCATGTATATATTGTTCACATTCGCTGTAGATATAATTAATACTAATTATGATATATCCGCTGTATAATACCTTCATGATAATATTTCAAGAGATATATTTTAAACATTAGATAGTTTATTGGCCGTTCTAAATCTTATTATAATAAGTCACATTAGGGCCATGTGTATATAGACAACCACAACCACCACCACAACCACCGTGGAGATATACATATATTTTAAACATTAGATAGTGTGTAATTAACAATCTTTCAGAGTGTGTTACGGGGACAATGACATGATTATGTAAACTGGAATTAACAACAGTATTTGAAAATAGATTTCAACTAATTAAATCAGCACATATGCATGCATTTGAAATAGGCAACTGCTAAACCCAAATCAGAAATTCCAACCATTCTTAACAGATTAGTGCAAAATAATAACATTTAATAATTACGAATCTGAATATTTATTAAGACACTATACCTGCTAAATAGCCGAGTTTTATGGTATTTCAGTTGGACAACTAGTGCACGAAAAAAGTGTGCAAAGTCGCTTGGTGGCGTACTATACGGTCACATGCTGCCGGTTAATTGCTAGGGCGACATTTGATTCCGTGTTATCATGTCTGTACATTGATGAAAAGAGCAAGAGACTCGTAAGAAAAAGAGATGTACCGATATGTTCACACGTCGCAATTATGCCTGGTAGAATATTAAATCAGAATCGTACGAGAATGTGAACTACTCAAAGTATGATCAGCGTATATGGTATATCAGAGTATATAGAACGGTTGTAAACGTATTCATGTTCAATGATTACAATATATATGCTACAAATGAATCATTGTTAGGTATTTGTGCTTTAAATTAACACAATTGCATTAAAATAAAATTAGTTACATCAGACAATTCCTCACGATTATTTGATTCCAACAATTTATTTGAATATAATACTTGCTAACAGGACATATTAGAGCAAACTTTTCAAACAAGACGGCCCTGTCAATAATCGTATTGTCCGATTAATTGCCAAGTTTAACGTTCTAATACAATTTCATGTGGATTCAATGCCTCTGTAATAATGCCACATACTTGTATCTTGTATTTAGTTGATACAAGGCAAATAATGTAGGGAGGTGAACGATTAATTTACATCTAACATGACTTAGATAATGCATCGTAATATATAATAATATGCCAACAAATTCTATCATTGAAAAATGGTCTTATCAAAATCCTGTCAGCGTAAAGCAACCTCTACCATGTATATAGCATGATGGATATTCGAAATGCACGTTGTGACATTATGTGTATGTATTGGATCACTCATATTTAACTTTGAATTTATGAATATTTGCATTTATATCCATGTTTGTATCATGCAAAAATGATTGTACCAATGATTGTACATCGGCGTCTATAACGTTTAGCAAACGTTAATCACAGGAACTTGAAATTTTATCCATAAGCCACCAAAGGTCTCGTACCTCTATCCTAGGACACACCCCCCTCTATTAAAAACAGACAGGAATGCAACGTAAACAATACCCCACCCACTACTCACGACATATAAAAGCTAACTAACATCGTGTGACAGCCACACTCCCGGGGCTTGTTAGTTGAAGACAACAAAAATATACGTCTGTGTTTTAATAGAGGGGGGTGTCCTAGGATAGAGGTACGAGACCTTTGGTGGCTTATGGATAAAACGTCAAGTTCATGTACGTTAATATAAGTAACGAACTAGTACATGTATAGATCCGATAAGTAGCTAGCCTACGTTGTTATTGAATCCTCTTAAAATGAATTACTCATATGCATACTCATTCCATTACCCGGCTTAGCTGTTAACACAAAGTTATTCCGAGTCAATAATAATTATCATATCTATTTATAGATAACTGGTTTCATGAAAACATTCGCTTTATCCGCTTATTTATGAGAATGCGTTGCGGTATATCCACATGTCACCTTAAACTATATCATGCAAGCTGAGGGTTTACGTGTTGACAAATATATACCGTACATACCACAATAAAATATTATCAGAAATAAAATATGCTTACATGTGTGCAGATGGTGTGTTTAGGAAAAGGGAGCTAAATATGCAAGTGATTCACACAAATGTAATGGATCGGATCCGGTGTTTATTATGATGGTCACTGTACTACGTATGGTGTATCATTATATACACTGTTCAAAACAATTAAAGGATCATACACATATTAGGAATTAAATGGACCATACGGAATAATAAATAGAAACGGGTATATGCAACATGTATTCGCAACATTTACATGACGAAGCAGTAACAGGAAAACAAGCAACAACTTAGCTGACAGTAGAAACTCTGGCTTATTCAGAAAGTATCAATGTTCTTAACAATGGCATAATGCTAACATAATGAGAAAAACTGTGTATAAGACCAGAGAACTGTCTCAAATAATGTCTGCTAATAATGAGTATGCCCCCCTCGTATATTGTGACACTCACGGCAATGCCTGGGCACACTCCTGATTAAGGTGGCTACCTGCTGGAGTAGGCCATTCCAGAATGAGCGCCTGTGTGAGGTCCGGTAGAGTAAGTGGTCGATTGTTGCGCTCCGAAATCCGTCTATAAATGTAGTCCCACACATGTTCTATAGGATTTAGGTCTGGTGAACGCGCCGGCCAATTCATTACTTCAATACACTCCTGATTAAGGTAGTCCGTGGCTATCCTAGCAGTGTGTGGGCGGGCATTGTCTTGCATTAAAATGAAGTGGCTTTGCAATCGGTGATAGAATGTCATCCCTATACCTTAAAGCAGTTAATGTTCCTCGATCAAACACATAGAGGTCCATGCGCCCTCGTAAGCATATCCGACCCCAAACCTTAACTGAGCCACCCCCAAAACGATCCCACTCCATAATGTTAAAGTCCGCATATTGTTCACCTGGCCGTCTCCACACTCAAGTACGCCTATCACATGATGATAAATGGAATCTACTCTCGTCAGTGAGCAACACAGGCTCCCAATCTCGAAGTGCCCAGTTAAGGTTGTCCTCAGCAAATTCGCGTCTTCGAATGCGATGCGCACGTGTCAAAATAGGACCGGTTGCTGGGCGTCTAACATTCATGATGTCATTGTGAAGTCTATTACAGATGGTTTGGGTGGGTACTCGTTGCCCGGTGGTCAGCTGGATGTCTATTTGGAGCCGAGTTGCACTACCACGACGGCTTTTTAAGGCCAATAACCGTATATAGTGGTCATTGGCATCGGTTGTGCATCGTGAACGACTTTGACCAGGACGTCTGGTGTACTGTCCCATCTCCTGATACCGCGCCCATAAACATGCAACCACGCTCTGGGAGACGTCTAGTGTTCTAGCCACATTGCGCTGCGAGTGTCCTTCCTGTATCATTTACACCACCCTGGCGAACTCGGTGGATTTAAGTGACGCCTAACACAATCACATGTGTAAATAAGCACATAGAGTCCCAATAAAAGCCAAAAAGAGTTCATACTGATCACTATAATGAAAGATGGCAATTGACTCCCATGCCACAAATCAGGCCAATTTATAGGGATATTGATTTCAATAACAATTTGTACGAGCTTCTTGACTAGCAAACCACTTGATTTACCCGTGCCTATTCATAAGAGACATGTATTAGTGCATAGTAATGGACAGTATATATGTCGATACCAAAATGATGACTGTAGTCATTATAAAAAAGTGATCCTTTAATTGTTTTGAGCAGTGTACATGCTTAAATAATTATTTAGCAATATTCATAATGAAGTGATGCTAAATGTAATATTGTGACAAGGAAATGCACGGTAAGGAATATATATGTATGTAACCCAATATATTACATAACTACCGGACGTGAACAAATCATCTGTGTGTATAAAAAGTAAAGCGTTTGTTTATTATTTAAAGGGCCAGCTATTTCTGACTTATGAGACACCTCTTTATATGAACATCAGTACTTCCCGAATCCTATGCTTGTATGCCAGTAGGAAATCGGTAACTATTATTTAACTGGCTGGCGGCTAACTAACCGGCCATATCAGAACGACCCCTGACAATGTTCGAACCTTCGACCTCCCGCTTCGTAGGCGGACGCCTTAACCACTAGGCTACGGAGACGGTATATGCCACAAAGGTTTACAATATGAGGAAAACTGACGACGACGAACAATGGCGATTACAAAATTCGTCATGCTAATTCCGTTTAGTAACGTTGGCAAAATTTGTTATATTAGAAACAAAATTATAATCATACTATGGTAGAATGTTACTGAAAATGGTTTGCATACATCTATCAAAGGTTTGCCATACGTATTGAAGAGCTAGTGGTGTTCCGCCGCGATTCTCGGGATGTTATTGGTGGAGGAATACACCGAGTCTTATTCCGAGTAGTATTTCAGACGGGCATCCTGGTGGAACCTCCAATCTTCTGCAAGCCAGCTGGGTGACTTCCTCATATGACAGTATTCGGTTAGGGAATTGAACACACGGGCAATTATTGCAAGAGAGTTAATACAAACAGCTCAGCTACGGCGGCCCACATACAGTGGTATATCTATTGTTGGCTTATATATCAGAGAATAGACTTTTACGACAATAGACAATATTAGCTTTCTATGTATACACTCCGACACAAGTTAAGCACCACTTGACTTATTTCAATAATATCTGCTGTTTTCGTTACCTGTACACATATACTTACTTAGCCGTGAAACAGGTTATTGATCGCTTTTTATTTATGTGTAATTGGCAGGGTGTGTTTAAGTGCCACGTGAACTTTTCAATATCTGTGTTTGCGAACGAAAGCCGATTGTTTGTATGTAGAGTTTTAAGTTTCAGTTTCTATTGACTTGATATCGTGCGGCGAAAATTAACCATACCAGAAATGTGGAAAGCTGTTGGCATGTATAACGGTGGTTTTCGCCATAGAAGGGTGGCATACCACTTCAGGGTTAACCATCCATCAATGTACGACTGATGCAGCGTTTTCGTCAAACGGGGAATGTTACCGACATCCCCGTGCAGGTAGACCTCGCAAAACGGCGCCGAGAGGCCGGGCTCATATCCAGACGGGCGCGGTAACGGTCGTTCAGTACAGCTGGTGCACTTAATTTAACGTTTGGGGGCCACATTAGCACACGTACTGTAATCAGACGCCTCGACAATCAGGGAATGCGAGCGCGACGACCCATAAAAGTCAACAGTTGACATTACCTGACCATGCTCGATTTGACTGGTTACATGAACATTTGGGGTGGAGTAATCACACATGGAGACGGGTCTACTGGTCTGATGAAAGGCGTTTTATGTTATGCCCTTCCGACGGTCGTGCAAGGGTTTAGCGCTAACGAAACACTTCATTTCAGGACAACCACATTTTGGGCACAAGTGCTTTTGGAGGTGAGGATGTAACTGTCTGGGGTAGTTTTGACTTTAAGTTGGACGTGTACGTTCTTGATGGTAATCTGACAGGCCAATAGTACAGTGACAATGTGATAGCTCCATGCGTAGTCCCCCATTTCGACAATCATGAGTTGGCCGACAGGTCAATGTTCATGGACGACAACGCTAACCAAACAATTAACCAACGCAATCCATAATTTCAAAATATTTACAAATTAATAACTGCTATCTTACAATAGTGGCAACAGTTCCCCCAAGAACGGCTTAGGCGTCATGTGCGAAGCATGACGTGGCGTGTTACTGAGCATCGCAATAAACGCGGTGGATATACTCCTTATTAATGTGTATGCCTTACACTACACATACGCACAATAGCTGCAGTTAAAAGTTCTTAAAATTTGAAGACTGCATTTTAATGCAATGTTAAACACCCCCACCAAAGACAAACTGGTTTTACGGGTTTTCAGCGCCAGTTTTGAAACCCATTTTTGCCACGTCATAGTCACGTCTATCAGAAGGATAAATACTTCGTTGATTGGTAATTTTAGACCCGTTGATATGTCCTATAAGAAGTGTAAGAACAACAGTATTGATGTACAAAAATATTGCGATAAAAATATTGGGGGTGCTTACCTTTTGTCGGTGGTTCTTCTTGAGTGAACTATATTTCGATCAGTCCCTTAAACAAACAAATTATCTTTTTATTTTAGATTGAACACGGCCAGGTGCTAAATTACACTAGAATGTCGCGCTAAGGCGACCTCATAAATAAATGACGGCACTAACGGTTTGAGTCTGAACACGCCCACGTTGACACCATTTCAATAGGCAGTGGCTAGGAACAAAACGTGCACAAATAAATAGGAGTAAACATTTTGATGTTGGATTTCAATAGAAAATCGACAGATGTCATAACAAACACAAATTGGTTTATTACACACATATTAACAATTATTTTAAAGAATGTTATGGTAAAACGTATACATGCAAATATTACACATGTTACAACAGTAAGTAAATACAAGCAAATAAGCGGAACAGATTGGTGCGTTTTCTATATGTGTGTTCCTTCCAACTGTATAGATAATTAGATATTGTATTGTACAACATAACTATTTGGGAAATATTTACAATGACAAAAACAGATTATAGATTGTTTACCCATTGGATATACTGTAGGATATCTGTTGAGATATAGTAAAATAATAAACATAATATGAGAAAATGGAAGAACATTGATGGCATGTAGTGTAGCGCAAAGGAAACAAAAGATAAAAACAGAGGAAACAACTTAAGAGGACTTGCATATGATTAGAGAGTATGCAGGGGCAGTAACTGACCGATGGCTCTCATTAGATATTGTACAACATAACTAGTTGGGAAATATTTACAATGAAAGCATTGGCAGATAATGTCCGATTTATCCCTAAATGTATAGCGGTCTTTTCAGTTGGAATCCTTTGTTAGCATATAGTAAATTTACATTATATATTACATTAATGCAACTGATAATTCTTCCGGTTGGTATGATTGTTATGTTTCGATAACATAAATAAAGATAATTTAATATTGAATCCAATTTTCACTGAAATAATTATGTCAAAAAACAAGTGTTGAGATAATGTTGTTATAGTTGTTTATATGTATGACACATTGCGTTGCAACTATGATGTATTTACCAGACTGAAATAAACATACATTTACTGCAGCAAACCCATTTCAAAGGCAAAGGAATGTATGAGAGCGCCCATCTGTTAAAGTCTATATGTGTGTACACAGTTCACACTCGTGTGCTGATTGAAACTGCCAGATCAACTCATTGCCATCTTGCCGTCTTAGATATTTAGCACACCGAATGTTATGCACGCTACATTTAGTATTCCATATATGTCCCTCTTCACATTTATACACAAGCAAATATCTAACATACATGAACATTCATGTAGACGTTCTGCGGAAAGTATGTGAATGTGCTTCTTTAATTCGCTGGGCTGAAAGGAACATCTTCTTAAATACGTATTACTCATTAATTTGACCGTTCTCAAATATGAATGTACATGGGATCCATTAAATTTCTAGACTGACTGTAAATCATTTACATTTCACTTATATGACCTTTCTCTGTTATGTCTGAGCAAGTGCAACCTCAAACTGCCAAAATGGCTAACAGTTGTATTACATGTATCAAACTCGTATGTAATTTCTCCAGTATGTATGCGCATGTGAACGTTTAAAGCCGTATTACATACATATTACACACTCGTGTCGCCGTTCTCCGGTATGAATGTGCAGGTACTGTTTCAAATTAGAGGACTAGGTAAACGTTTTATTGCATATGTCATACTAATGTGGACGTTCTTCAGTATGTATGTGCATAGGCTGTTTTAAATGGCCAGACTGAATAAAAGCCTTATTACACATTTCACACTCATTGCCCTGTATGTATATGCTTCTTTACATTACCAGACAGACGGAACGACTTATTACATATTGCACACGTATGTTGTCGTTCTCCAGTATGTATGAGCATATGTTGCTTTAAATTTCAAGACAGATTGAACACTTTATAACACATTCCACACGCATGTGGTCGTTCTCCAGTATGTATGAGCATATGTTGCTTTAAAGTTCCAGATTGACTGAATACTTATAAATTGCATATTTCACACTCATGCGGTCGTTCTCCAGTATGTATGAGCATATGCTGCTTTAAATGGCTAGACCGAGTGAAAGCCTTATTACATATTGCACACGTATGTTGTCGTTCTCCAGTATGTATGAGCATATGTTGCTTTAAATTTCAAGACAGATTGAACACTTTATAACACATTCCACACGCATGTGGTCGTTCTCCAGTATGTATGAGCATATGTTGCTTTAAAGTTCCAGATTGACTGAATACTTATAAATTGCATATTTCACACTCATGCGGTCGTTCTCCAGTATGTATGAGCATATGCTGCTTTAAATGGCTAGACCGAGTGAAAGCCTTATTACATATTGCACACGTATGTTGTCGTTCTCCAGTATGTATGAGCATATGTTGCTTTAAATTTCAAGACAGATTGAACACTTTATAACACATTCCACACGCATGTGGTCGTTCTCCAGTATGTATGAGCATATGTTGCTTTAAAGTTCCAGATTGACTGAATACTTATAAATTGCATATTTCACACTCATGCGGTCGTTCTCCAGTATGTATGAGCATATGCTGCTTTAAATAGCCAGACCGACTGAAAGTTTTATTATATATTCCACATGCATGCGGTTGTTCTCCAGTATGTATGAGCATATGCCGCATTAAATTGCTATATTGACTGAAAGCCTTATTGCATATTTCACACTCATGCGGTCGTTCTCCAATATGTATGAACATATGCTGCTTTAAATGGCTAGACCGAGTGAAAGCCTTATTACATATTTCACACACATGTGGTCGTTCTCCAGTATGTATGAGCATATGTTGCGTTAAAATTCCAGATTGACTGAACACTTTATTGCATATTTCACACTAATGCGGTCGTTCTCCAGTATGTATGAGCATATGCTGCTTTAAATAACAGACCGACTGAAAGCCTTATTACATATTTCACACTCATACGGTCGTTCTCCAGTATGTTGAGCATATGCTGCTTTAAATCTAGACCGACTGAAAGCCTTATTACATATTTCACACACATGTGGTCGATCTCCGGTATGTATTAGCATATGTTGCTTCAAAGTTCCAGACAGTCTGAAAGTTTTATTACACATTCCACACGCATATGGTCGATCTCCGGTATGTATGAGCACATGCTCCTTTAAATGGATAGACTGACTGAAAGTCTTTCTACATGTTTCACACTCATGTGGTAGTACTTGAATGGTGATGTCCTGCATTATTCTTCTAGACATTGTGATAATCCATAGGTTATGTTAATACATCCTTTTTTCGCACTATATGCATATGAATTGACAAGGTTGATACGTTCTTATACAGCATAACATCTTTCTAACATTGAGTTCACATTTTAAAAATAATGAGCATATATGAAGAGTTCCTTAATTAAATATGGGAACTGATGATATTTCCTCTAATGTTTTTCTAGTGTATATTAAATTGATGATCAGAAATGGACGAACATGAATATGTTCATAGCACAAATATTTAAATAAATGAACTCATCTAGATCTGTAAACACCATGTTTCATCTCCTGGAAGTAAACAACATATTAAATATTTACATGCCATAAATGCAATTTTCACATAGTTATTGGCCATCACCATCATCATCATCACCATCGTTAGTAGCCATGTTCAACGAATGGGATATTCACCTCATATCGTATAATTTGTGAATACGATGCCAGATGGTAGAACAATATATGCGTCGATAGTTGTTTTATTTTACGCGCAATACCCACTATCCTGTTTTGTTGTTGATAATTTCTTTGTGGCTGCTTAAAGTAGCATGACATAAAAAATATTTGAAAAATTCGAATTTTACGTATGGGTACATACAGCAATGCTGCAACACATTCTTAAATTATAATTTGTATAATTATGTTCAATTAGGAAACAGTGTTTTCTTGCAATAAAACAAACTCGATACAGAAGGTAGGACTTTCCGAGCCGGTCAGGTAACGCGCATTTGTTTACAATCGGAACCGGATGTACATTCGGAATGAATCGTCCGCCTTCAGCAATGATGAATAAACATGGTATATTGCCGTTAGTATTCCAACAAGATTGAAGTATGAACGATTACAGTAAGTTGAAACGGCCTCAATAATTATTACAATGTATCTCAAATGATGTATATGTGATTGGGTTGGATTGGAAACCGAGCAAAATGTTTCATATGCCGAATAAGTGTTAATTTAATGTGAAACAACTTTAGAATTTGTCATTGGGGCACACATGGGATATTTTTAACATAACTTTCATAAATCATTATAAAGAAAATATATCGTTTCTCACGATAGTTTTGCAGAATTTGAGCATCACGTATCAGGATAATCTTTATTAATTAATAGCTTCGGGGGGGGGGGGGGGTTCGCCCTCGGTTCCACATTCGTAATGTCCGTGGGCCATCATCGCATTTTGGAATTTATAACGGTCCCGGATGTCATTGATCAAGGTCCCTTACCCACATGGCTTAGTACTGTGTAACCGCTTACGCTGGCTAAGCCTGCCAAGAACAACATGAATAGGCCCGCAATGGGTTTGACATTAATGGAACATACATACATACAAATTGGTTTGTTTAGGAAAATGTCGCACTTGCCCGGGTTTCATACGTGGATTACCACTATAATATTACTGAGGCGAGTGTTCATCCCTTAATCATGGACGTCACACATACAGTGAGTGACGCACCATCACCATCACAATGAAGTCACATTTGAAAAAAGAGAAGGATGAATATGTTTAAAATGTTTTAATAAGATACTGTATTTTTTTCTTAATGGAATTCTGGCTGTTTATTTATGTACCTCATAGAAAATTCATTGCATTTACATATTGTCATTGAGCACATGGGTGTTTAGAAGTTGCAGAATTTGGTCTTCAATCTCCACCACCATAACCAGGACCTCTACAACCAGCTGTTAGTACACAATAGTGGTGCAGGTGCGGACATTGCAATGAGATGGGGGCAGACTGGAACAAGTAGTGTGGATGTCTGCCCAGCAACTGCATTTCAATGCGCAATGTAAGAATATATTCCAGTCATATATAGAGTATCAGTCAAATATGACTGTGCGACTGCAAGTCATAAATGTTTGGATGATATTTGCATCACTTTAAGTGTTACAAATGGGAAGTTGATTGTGTGTGTGTATTACGTATATTTAATGTCGCTACCAGTTGCCCATATGAGCTACACCTCTTGAAGAGATTAGTGATTTTAGTGGATTGTGCAATGATACATACAGAGACGCATTCCATAGTCTCCTCTGCCTCGTTTACGTGCACAGCTTAGAGTCTTATCCGAAAGACTATGATGTGAATCATTTTAGTATGGTATAGTGGTGAGGTTAACCTGCGTGTTAACCACTGGACCGCTACGCTACATAATTGAAGTTGATTCTGATCACAAATTATTATTCACTTGTAACCTCAAGTATATTGTTGTGGCTGTCCGATTAGCGCAGTGGTTAATGCGCTCGCTTCTCACAAATACAACCCGAGTTCGATCATCTTCATACTTGGAAGTATGTGAGATGGTAGGGTGGTCACCAGATCAGACAGGTGGGTTTTCTCCGGGTACTCCGGTTTCCTCCGACACGAATGACCACAAATACGCTGTCATCCGCTCCAACAAGAGTGATTAATATTATAAGATGCTACAGCTTGTTTCCCAGTCATTGTTAAATAAATAAAGTTTAAACTTAACCTCACACAGTTGTTACAGGTGAGCGATTCCATTGGACATCATTGATATACCTCATCCCCCTCCCTTATGTCATAATGTTAATTGACGAAACTTCAACATTTTAAAAATCATCTTTAATATATCAAAAACCATAATTCTCAGATAATGTGGCTAGTGGATATGTATACTAGCTGTATTGCAACTATAAGCATTAACTGGGCGACCTGTTAAACTAGCATTAAATAGAATAAAAATAGTGTAACATTTCTTGCGAGGTTCTAACTTTCGACCTCCGGCTACATATGTGGACGCCTTAACCACTAGGCCACTGAGAATATGCAAACGTTCCAGATAAGTTTGTATAACCCTTTGAACACTGGTGAGCACACTGAGGCATTCAAAACGTCATGGTGCTCTTTTTTAAATTAACTTGCATCCTAGAAATTACTAACCTCAAATGTCACTAATAAATTCAGACTTTGATGATCATTTACTCTTGTTTCAGATTGAACGGTTGGTCCTAGACGGGACAGGTTGTGACAGTGTATTCGGTATTACATGGATATATTGGGACGCAATGGAATATACATGGAAACGTTGGGACGCAATGGAATATACATGGAAACGTTGGGACGCAATGGAATATACATGGAAACGTTGGGACGCAATGGAATATACATGAAAACGTTGGGACGCAATGGAATATACATGGAAATCTTAGGACGCAATGGAATATACATGGAAACGTTGGGATGCAATGGAATATACATGGAAACGTTGGGACGCAATGGAACAAACAAATAACCAAATAAAATTTCAATATTTGATATTATGGATATTAATGTAGTGAATTGATGTATAATCATCTGTAATAAAAGTGCATTAAATGACAATTGTTCTCTTTCATTCCTTTGTTTCAAATAAAGTTTTAGTTTGAAGGGGAGATAAGTAACAGTCAGTAATCATCGAATCATGTTGAGTCATCACAGTTTATTCTGTCAGGTTTTCTTCACACTGCATAGTGTCTGGATATGATTGGCATCATCACATATATATCCATACTACTTCGGTTCTTTCACAACATAACGTGTCCAGTTGTTGCTATATTCTACATAGCCTGTAAATAAAATACAATATCAATAATACTGGTACTAAACTAAACTAGAGCCAGCTTACCCTGACAAACCAGATACTGGTTAAATTATCGTCAAACTACTGATCTGGTTTTGTACGAAGCAACTGTTGTGTAAATGAGTTATGATACAATTCAGTATTGTAAGCTGGACTAGTTTTACACAATGATCCCATTTTAACTCGGAGGTTTATATGAAGCTATTGACAAAATGCTACATCCACTATCTGTCTGCAACAGCCACTATATCTCCGTGGATAAGTATCTTAGGTAGTCAGTCACCTGCTTCTCAACTCTATAGGTTCGGTTCCACAGGTGGTGTCCAATTATATCAGGTTGGTGGTTTTACCAGGTGCATGAAACACTGCTCAATGGGCACCTGTATACATAAGCAGTTATGCTGTCGGTAATATACACCACAAAATCTAGATATGCCTGTAAACAGTGTTTTACTAAATGTCACACATACATCTATATAACTAGGGAATAGCACTTGGATTGGTTGTATTTGACAAAAGACCCCGATTTGACATTGAAAGGTCAAACACATGATATTGTTTACATGACAGTTCATACGAGGTTTCCTACTATAGAAATCAATTGGAGTGGACTCGTCGCTGATCACACAGACATTTGACCACACACAATATCAACACACTTTCTTTTACACCAGCAAACATCCACAAAGTCTATCAACATATTTTTGAGATACCCTGTCCCCAGACAGAAGTAGCTATAAACATTAGCACCCATTCCTATAGCATGGTTAATTATTGATTGATGAAAAAACAAATTACATTCTCCAAGTAATATGAACATTTCTTTAGGTGGTGGCATATTCACGACCCTATTGTCCAAAGTATTGCTATACAGTCAATAGAATAAACTATTACATGGTCATGTAGGCATTATAAATTTATACCTGTTTATATAACAATAACAAATTAAATAAGGTGTGAGAATCTGGTCTATTAAAATAAAATAATTAATATGCGACACAGCTGCTTTAGTGTAGATTCAATGTATTAATGAAGTTACCTTATGAATGATCCATCTGTTATTCAATATTGTGGTGTTTGCGTCCTCGTTCATCTTGTCGACACTCGACAGTACCCGGATGCCTGACATGTCTTCAATATTACACAGAGCTGATCCAATTCTGCAACAAGAATGACACATACCCATAACAATTCTTAATTTTATCTGGGTCAATATCTTATCTAGTGTATTCAAATTGCCAAACAAGTTATTTCATCATTAGTTTAATTGATATCGCTGCCTCATTCCCTTAATGGAACACATTGTCACGAGGCAATGTTGATTTAAACGGCTTAACTACATACATCATCACTATGGTTCTGGTGGGGCGCAAACTCACACCATTATGGTTACCAAGGTGAGAACCATATGCAGTATCTTTACCTGTACCGGATGAAGATGCTGGTCACAGTCTTTGATATTGCTAAACACCATTTTCCACTTGTATCCTGCATGTATATATTAAATTTAGAATTAATAGCGTATTAACTGTAAAAACAAATACATTCATTGTTACATTGCATATCAAATGTATTCAAAGCACAACCAATTTGGTATTTACGAAAATATAGAGGCGATAAAGTAACTGTCTTCCTTCTCAAATATGTCTTGGTTTTATACCCCGTGGAGGCCCCATAAATTATAACGATTATTTGAAAACAAGTAATGTCCACTGGTAGTTATAAGATACATTGTTAGTGCTCAAAACTAAAATAATTCTTACAAAATAAAACGTAGCAACAAACCTTGCGTTTAATAGATAATACGCACCGGCATTGGTACATTTCAATGTCTTTGTCTTTCTAAATCCTCCCCCATTTGCCCCACGTTGTCTTGTTTTAATTGAATTACTTGATATGTCGATTCATAACCACTGTTGTCTAGGTCATCGCAAGGGTTTTGACATTAATGGGACATGCATACAATTCTGTCGTGTTCAACGTGCTTTTCTACATCCGCTGTTTCACGCATGCGCGCGGTGCGTGTCTACATTTTGGTTTGTTGATAAACAGTGCGTGTTTACATTTTAGAATGTTGATAAATAAATTATATGATACGTATACGATGCTTTGTAACACATTTGACGGTAACCCCCAATTTGGCAAAGTGAAATCGATTAACTCGGTCAGTATCTCGTATGCCCCCCTCGCACATCTGACACAGCCCTGATTCTCCTGTGCATGGAGTTCATCAGTGCATTTATTATTCTCATGGGGATATTGTCCAACTCTTGCAAGAAGGCAGTCCTTAGTTGGTCGAGAGTAACGGGGATATTCCGACGCCCCCTTACCCTCTTGTTAAGTTCGTCCCACAGATGATTGTGGACATATATGGACTGTACGGCGGCAAGTCGAGTGGGTTAATGTTATGGTTTGCGAGAAAGTCTTGACAAACACTAGCTACATGGGGCCGAGCATTATTATGCTGGAAAAGTAGGTGATGCTGTTGCACAAATGGAACTACGACAGGGCGGATGATTTCATCCCTATATCTTACGGCGTTTAAATTCCCGGCTATCACAATCAACGGTGACTTTACCCCCGTGAGATATCCCCCAGACCATAACCGAGCAACCTCCAAACCGATCCCTCTCAAGAACGCAAGCGTCGGTGAAGCGTTCCCCACGTCGTCGGTATACACGAGGTCGACCGTCTGGACGAAAAAGAGCGAACCAGGACTCGTCTGTAAAAAAGACCCGTCTCCATTGCCACATTGGAAATCGTTTGGGAGTATGTGCCACCAACCAAGCCATACGACGCGCGCGACATGCATGGGTGAGAGGCAGACCAACGTATGGGCGACGTGCTCGCACACAAACCTCGCACAACCGATTCCTTACAGTTTTGGGGTGAATGTGGCGATTATGATTGCCTACTGTATTAACAGCGGTTTCAGTGGCAGTAACGTGGCGATTACGCAAGTGGGCAAGACGAATAGCCCTGACTTGACGTCGCGACATTATGTTTTGACGTCCCGATCGCGGTCGGCCAGATACCCTTCCGGTATATCTAAGACGACGGACAAGAGGTTCTATGGTTGAAACATACATAACTGCATAGCAACCTGTTATTGCCTTTGATCTTGCATTAGCAATACAATAGCCTGACCCATCTAAACTTCTGTCAGCCGTACCATGATTGCGATATCTTCAAATTCAATGTAAATAGCGGAAAGTGATATGTATACCTCAAGAGTATCAAGTGGTATGACAAAATGTTTTGACAAACTTGTCATCATTATTCTGCACGTGTGTTTTGCATGTTATCACTGTCTCTATGTGGCACAGTACACGACACGGTTATGTAATTTTAGCCACCGGTTTTAATGCAGAGTGACCAAGATAGTCGGCTGACCGGTTTTCATAATTTTAGGCCAATAATTTAAATAATTGTTACATATTTTGTTACCCTGTGTTTCTTTATCCTTTCAGTATATGAGAACAACTAAAATAGCCGAACTCATTGGAAATAATAAGTATGTAAACACAAATATCCTCTATGTCTAAATTCAGTAACAACAAACACTATTACCATATCATGAATAGAAATTTCAAGTCAGTCAAATAGTATTGGATAATTTCATAACTCATAAGTAGATAAGTTGTTACTTAATTCTCTTAAAATATATTACTCACTTGCATTCATTATCATATCTATAGATACCTGGTTTCATCATAGCTTTCGGGTTATCCGCGTAGTTATGAGAATATGTTGTGGTATATCCGCGTAGTTATGAGTATATGTTGTGGTATATCCATGTAGTTATGAGAATATGTTGTGGTATATCCGCGTAGTTATGCGAATATGTTGTGCTATGTCCGTGTAGTTATGCGAATATATTGTGGTATATCCACGTAGTTATGAGAATATGTTGTGGTATATCCACATAGTTATGAGTATATGTTGTGGTATATCTGCGTAGTTATGAGAATATGTTGTGGTATATCCACGTAGTTATGAGAATATGTTGTGGTATATCCACGTAGTTATGAGAATATGTTGTGGTATATCCACGTAGTTATGAGAATATATTGTGGTATATGCCACAATAAAATTCTGATCCGAAAGAAAATGTGCTTGTCATAAGTGGTAAGGGATAGAGATAGAGGCAGTAATCCCACAAAACAGGTGGCAGTAACCTAAAGCTGAAAAGTAGAATACTCTTCAATTGAAGATCACATTTAATGTCCATATTACTGCCAAATGTCTCAAGATGACTGCCTATTGTATATTTCGTGTACTGCCTCTATCGTTAACTGGTCCGAATAAACCACTGATCTGATCCGAATAAGCCTAGTCCGAATCAGCCGTTGAACCACCAGTAGAAGGTATTGCAAGGTATATATACAAACAAATATTTACACAACTAACTACCTCAAATGGGCAACCGGTAGTGTAGTCCTATATATAAGACCTCTACATAAATTGTTATTTCTGTTATTTCGATGTCTTATCGTTAAAGCTAATTTTCGCATAGCACTTTCCGCCTTGATCCGATGGCGGAATTTCTGACCAATATTTTGAAGCTTTCCGGACAAGAACGTTATAAATATGTACATTGGAGTTAAGAATAATCATAAATATAGATATAAACACCGTTTAAAATATATTGTCTGACCTATGTGCGTATGATGTTGCCATTTTAATTCGACAGGTGTGATTATTCACCGTTTCTGTGCCGTCTTCATAAAAGAAATCCGAATGAATTATTTGTTAGTACATTTCATGCGTATGAATAATTTGATAGTAAACGAAATCTTATTAGATTCACCGTAATGGCACGAGCGATAAATCTTCATAACTATTTCGTCTAATGATTTCTATTTTGGCTTTCGTAATAACAAAAAAATTCAAAATGATCGAAATGGACCACCCCATGTATAATATTGTCTATATATCTTCCTTTTATGTCGAACCCCTCACGGGAACGTAGACATGTTGCGCGTCAAAAACCGCAAGGAAGTTAAAAGTATGAGTAGTTAAAAGTATAATTTAAGAAAGTAGTGAAAATAAGTTGTGGTAAAAGTTTAAATGCAGCTGAGCAGAACAACTAGGGAATGGCATGATCAATATGGCAAACTGCCGTATTGAATTGCTCTATGGTAGAGAGATGGACAATGTCAGGAGGGAGATTGTTCCAATGGTAGATTGTTCTTGGACAAAAGGGAAACTTGTAGTAGTCTGTAGTTGCTGTAATTAACCTATAGCTTAAGGAATGGCAATGGCGAGCAGGACGGGAGAGGGGAACTAGGTAATTTTCAATGAGAATAGCAACAAGATCATTATGAATTTTATACATAAGGGATAACCTATTGTCAATACGCCGTTGATCTAGTCTGCAATACAACTTATTGACTTAACATCTGCCCTATAGAGTGATTTATTTTAATGTTTTGAGAGTATTTCGGCAATTTCAAGGGAGACTAATCCTACTCCTGCCGTATACCGAAATACACTGAATATATGTATAAAACAACACCAAAGAATGAAATATTGTGGTTATTGCAAGTTGTTAAGATTAATATACCATATAGCTGTTTATTGACTCATTATCTGACCTTTATTATAGTGATTTATTTTAATGTTATGAGAGTATTTCGATGATTTCATTTTCAAGGGAGACTAATCCTACTCTACCGTATACCGAACGACACTGCACATATGTATAAAAATAACACTACAAAGAATGAAATAATGATGTTATAGCTATTTATTAACTTTAGTATACATTATAACTGTTTATTGACTTAATATATGTATATTACATCGACTTATCTTAATTGTACTTTGGTATATATCACACAATATGAGAAAGCGTGTGATTGTGTCCTTAAATGGTATTATTTAATAAATTTCAACACAATATGGTTAAAATGCACAGCATGACCATTAAATACAACATTTGAATAGAAGGAGTGCTTTATAACGTGTCAGTACTGTATCTTTGTGGACAACAGGAGGGCGAAGTCTGGGTCCCTATATCGCCCTCTATAGAATGATCCCTGGGTCCTCCAGAGGGCGAAGTCTGGGTCCCTATGGTACTATTTTGCCCTCTAGAATGATCCCTGGGGCCTCTGGAGGGCGAAGTCTGGGTCCCTATGGTACTATTTCGCCCTCTAGAATGATCCCTGGGGCCTCCGGAGGGCGAAGTCTGGGTCCCTATGGTACTATTTCGCCCTCTAGAATGATCCCTGGGGCCTCTGGAGGTCGAAGTCTGGGTCCCTATGGTACTATTTCGCCCTGTAGAATGATCCCTGGGGCCTCCAGAGGGCGAAGTCTGGGTCCCTATGGTACTATTTCGCCCTCTAGAATGATCCCTGGGGCCTCTGGAGGGCGAAGTCTGGGTCCCTATGGTACTATTTCGCCCTGTAGAATGATCCCTGGGGCCTCCGGAGGGCGAAGTCTGGGTCCCTACGGTACTATTTCGCCCTCTAGAATGATCCCTGATTTAATAATATTTTATTGCATTATGTACACTCATCTATTTTTAGAAAACTGTTTTCATGAAAACATTCGCCATATCCGCTTATTTATGAGAATATGTTGTGGTATATCCACATTTCACCATGGAATAGTTCATGAAAGCTGAGGGTTTACCTATTGACAATTATATACTGTACATACCACAATAAAATATTATCACAAATAAAATATATTTACACTTGTGCAGATGGTGTCTTTAGGAAAAGGGAGATAACTATGCAAGTTATTTCACACAAATGTAATTGATCGGATCCGGTGTTTATTATGATGGTCACTGTACGCACGTATGGTGTGTCATATACATGTATATGGTATGATTAAATCATTATTTAGCAATATTCATAATTAAGTGAAGCTAAACGTATTATGGTAACAAGAAAATGCACGGTAAGAAATAGATATTTATGTAACACAATATATTATATAACTACTTGACGTGAGCACATCATATGTGTGCATATGCCACATATGTACATAGGTCTACGTACAAGAAGACATTGTTGGCAACCAATAGTCGCCAACCCATTGAGACGTAACACAGACATTTAACATTCACGTCTATTTAAGTTCGATTGGAGTTCAATTTTACGAGAACAACTGTGTACTTAATGTCTAAATTTGGTGGGGGTGGGTTATTTCACAATAAACAAATTAGGTCAAGCTTCCATTTAGGATTCGAACAGCGGTGAGTGATTTGGAGCCAATAACCGTATCAACTCAAGTTAGCAAACAGTTAGCCCTTGCCACATTTTCTGTCATATTATTGGCTGGTCACATACAATGTGCGATTATTATATACACTGTAAGCAATCGGTAATATGTACTTACGTCAGCACTTCGTGTGTGTTCAATGTAGATGTATTCATAATTATGGTGTGTATATGCAAACATAATTGTTGGTATTAAAAGCATTTTTGGTTAATTTACTTAAATGGTGCGGCTGATAGATGAAGATAGTGTTCATATAGGTCGACACGGATGAGTATATCCCGACTGCATTGGACGATATTACAGCTGCCGGTCATGCATTCAAGCTAAACTACAACTGTTGTCCGATTAGCGCATGCTGTCCGACTAGCGCAGTGGTTAGCGCGCTCGCTTCTCACCAATGTAACCGGTGTTCGATCATCTGACCGGGAAGTATGTGAGATGGAATGTTGGTCGCCAGATCGGACAGGTGGGTTTTCTCCGGGTACTCTGGTCCTCCCAAACGAATGACCACATATACGCTTTCACCCTTACGCGTCAACGAGAGTGATTACTATAAGTTGTTAAAACTTGCTTCGCAATCCTTTTAAAAACAAATTAAGCTTTATAAAAAAACAAAAACAAAAACACAACCATCCATTGCCACCCTTACGCGTCAACGAGAGTGATTAATATAAGTTCATAAAACTTGCTTCGCAATCCTTTTAAAAACAAATTAAGCTTTATGAAAAAACAAAGAAACACAACCACTAAGTTTCATATTTCTCAACACTTACTGTAATAAATCCCATTAATTTCATTATATGCTAACGGAAAGTTAAACTCCTTTTCTTGTTATAAACAGAACTCTAAATTACTGCCCTCTCTAAGTTTCTGCACTCACTTTGACTATGGATGAATCATATTAGAAGTAATTTATTCCATGTGCAGATTAGAGACTCAAACTTAAGCGCAATAATTAGAACATGGCGATTACAGGACATGCTAAACTAATTCCTTTTAACCCTAAAATAGTTATTTCCGAAAACAAACTATAATCATACAACAATAGAATTTTACATCTATTTCTCCATACTTACTGCAATAAATCCCATTAATTTTACATCTATTTCTCCGTACTTACTGTAATAATTCTCATTAAATTTACATATATTTCTCCATACTTACTGTAATAAATCCCATTCATTTTACAAAATATGCTTACTGAAAGTTAAACTACATTTTTGCTCATAAACAGAGGTCCAAATTACTATCCCCTCTTTGAACGCTGTGGATGAATAGTTTTAGAAGTAATATAGTCACGTTCAGATTAGAGACACAAACTTAAGCGAAATAATAATTATGAAGTGTTTTGAAAATAGCAATATGAGGAAGACTGACGACGAAGAACAATTATGGCGATTACAAAATTCGTTATGTGAATTCCGTTCAGTACCGTGTTGCAAAATGTGTTATGTTGGAAACAAAACTCTAATCATACCACCGTAGAATTATACTGAAAATGGTTTGCATACATCTGTCAAAAATATGTCATACGTATTGAAGAGCTAGTGGTGTTCCGCCGCGATTCTCGGGCTGTTATTGATGGAGGAATACACAGAGTCTCATTCCGAGTAGTATTTCAGACGGGTACTCGGGTGGAACCTCCAACCTTCTGCAAACCAGCTATATGGCTTTATCACCTGACAATATTCGGTTAGGGATTAAACATAGCGCAATGATTTCAAGTGAGTTAATATAATCAATCTTAACAGCTCAGCTACTGCGGCCCACACACACTGGTATATCTATCAATGGCTTATATAACGGCGAAATGACTCGTACGACAATATTATCTTTCTATGTATACACTCCGATAAAAGTTAAGCACCACCTGACTTGTGTCAATACTATCTTTTCCAATAATGAACATATTTCAAATCGGTTTGTTGTTTTCGTTGCCTGTACACATATACTTACTGATATGTGAAACAGGTTATTGATCGACTTCTATATATGTGTATATGAAAGGGTGTGAACAGTGTCAACATTTGTGTTTGCGAACGAAAGCTGATTCATTGTATGTAGGATTTAAGTTTCATTTGCTATTGACCTTGTTTCGTGCGGCGACAATCAACCATACGAGACATGTGGAAAGCTGTTGGTATGAATAACAGTGGTTTTAGCCATAGAAGGCTGGCAGACCACTTCAGGGTTAACCATTTCATCATTGTACGACTGATGCAGCGTTTTCGTCAAACGGGAAATGTTACTGACCTCCAAGTGCAGGTAGACCCCGCAAAACGACGCCGAGAGAGGACCAGCTCATATATAGGCGTGCGTGGTAACGGCCGTTCAGTACAGCTGGTGCATTTCGTGGTAATTTAGCGTTAAGGGAGCCACATTAACACACGTACTGTAATCAGACGCCTCGACAATCAGGGAATGCGAGCGCGACCACCCATAAAAAGTCCACAGTTGACATTACCTCATCGCCATGCTCGATTTGACTAGTTACATGATCATTTGGGGTAGACTATTCGCACATGGAGACGGGTCTACTGGTCTGATGAAAGTTGTTTATGGTATACCCTACCGACGGTCGTGCAAGGGTTTAGCGACAACGAAACACTTCATTTCAGGACAACCACATGTTGGACACAACTGCTTTTGGAGGTGGGGTGTAACTGTCTGGGGTGGTTTTTCCTTTGACTATAAGTTGGACTTGTACGTTCGTGATGGTAAACTGAAAAATACCGTGACAATATGCTCGCTCCACGCTTAGTGCCCCATTTCAACAATCATGAGTTGGCTATCAGGCAAATGTTCATGGACGACAACGCTAGGCCACATAGAGACCGAATTGTCCAACATGTTTACACCAAGATGCTATACGGACAATTCCATGGCATGCGATGTCGCCAGACATGAACCCTATACCCTATAGAGTATTTATGGGACTTTATTGGCCAAACTATTAACCAACGCAATTAAAAATTGTCAAAATATTGACGAAGTAAGAACAGCTATCTTACAGGAGTGGCAACAGTTCCCCCAAGAACGGATTAGGCGTCTTGTGCGAAGCATGTCGAGGTGTGTTACAGAACTTCACAATAAACATGGTGGATATACCTAACATTCTTAATAACTTCCATCAAGGCCAAACTGGTTTTACGTTTTTCCAGAGCCTGTTTTGAACCCTATTTTTGCCACGTCATAGTCACGTCTTACAGAATGACAAATAGATTGTTAATTTTAGAGCCCTTGGTGTAGTCTTTTAAGAAGTGTATGAACAATGGTGATATCTATTTTACAGTTTTGATGTAAATAAATATATCGATACAAATATAGGGTGGTGTTTAGTTTATACAAATTTATATCTTTATTATATCTTACAACTTATATTAATCCATGGTCACGAGGGAGAGAGAACAGGCAACATGGAATTGATATGCCTTGCCTAAGAGCATAATCGTAACGGCTCCAGCGGGGCATGGTGCTTAACGTTTGTCGGTGGTGCTTATCTTTTGTCGGAGTATATATATATATATACTCTTGAGTGAACTATATCTCGATCAGTCACTTAAACAAATTATCTTTTTATTTTAGACTAAAAACGGTCAGGCGCTAAATTACACTAGAATGTCGAGGTTTGACGACATAAATAAATGACGTCACTAACGGTTTGAGTCTGAACACGCTCATGTTGACACAATTTCAATAGGCAGTGGATAGGAACCATACGTTTTAGTGTATTAAGAGAATTATATATCCAGTATAGAAGCACCGGGTACAAACATTCTGATGTTGGATTTCAATAGAAAATCGACAGATTTCATAACACACACACATCGGTTTATTATACACATATCAACACTTATTTTAAAGAATGTTATTATAAAACGTATACATGCTACACATCTATAAGCAAATATAACACATGTTACAACAGTAAGTAAATACAATATATAAGTGGAACAGAGTGGTGTGTTTGCTACATGTGTGTTCCTTCCAACTGTATAGATAATTAGATATTGTACAACATAACTATTTGGGAAATATTTACCATGAAGACAACCAATTACAGATTGTTTACCCATTGGATATACTGTAGGATATCTGTCGAGATATAGTAAAATAATATGAGAAAGTGGAAGAATAATGATGGCATGTAGTGTAGTGCAAAGGAAATAACTGATAAAAAAAGAGGAAACAACTTAAGAGGACTTACATATGATTACTGAGTATTCATGGGCAGTAACTGACCGATGGCTCTCATTAGATATTGTACAACATAACTATTTGGGAAATATTTACAATGAAAGCATTGGTAGATAATGTCCAATTTATCCCTAAATGTATAGCGGTCCTTTCAGTTGGAATCCTTTGTTAGCATATAGTAAATTTACATTATATATTACATTAATGCAACTGTTAATTCTCCCGGTTGTTATGTTTCGATAAAATAAATAAAGATAATTTAACATTGAATACAATTTTCACTGAAATAATAATGTCAAAAATCAAGTGTTGAGACAATGTTGTTATATTTGTGTTGAAAATATGATGTATATACCAGATTGAAATAAACATACATTTACTGCAGCAAACACATTTCAAAAGCAAAGTACTGCCTCAATTAGAGGACTAGGTAAACATTTTATTGCATATTTCATACTAATATGGACGTTCTTCAGTATGTATGTGCAAGTGCTGCTTTAAATGGCCAGATTGAATAAAAGCCTTATTACATATTTCACACTCATATGGTCCTTGGCCGGTATGTATAAACATATGCTTCTTTAAATTACCAGACAGACGGAACGAATTATTACATATTGCACACGTATGAGGCCGTTCTCCAGTATGTATGAGCATATGTTGCTTTAAAGTTCCAGAATAACTGAACGCCTTATTACATATTCCACACTGATGTTGTCGTTCTCCAGTATGTATGAGCATATGCTGCTTTAAATAGCCAGACATACTGAACGCCTTATTACATATTTCACTCCCATGCGGTTGTTGTTCGTTATGTTTGAGCATATGTTGCTTTAAATTTCAAGACAGATTGAAAGCTTTATAACACATTCCACACGCATGTGGTCGATCTCCAGTATGCATGAGCATATGCTGCTTTAATTTCCCAGAATAACCGACCGCCTTATTACACACATGATGTGTTCGTTCTCCAGTTAGTATGAGCATATGCTGCTTTAAAGTTTCAGAATGTCTAAAAGTCTTAATATGTATTTCACACTCATACCGTCGTTCTCCAGTATGTATGAGTATATGCTGCTTTAAAAAGCTATTATGACTGAAAGCCTTATTTCATAGTTCACACTCATGCGGTCGTTCTTCAGTATGTATGAGCATATGCCGCATTAAATGGCTAGACCGACTGGAAGCCTTATTACATATTTCACACGCATGCGGTCGTTCTCCAGTATGTATGAGCATATGTTGCTTTAAACTTCCAGATTGACTGAACGCCTTATTACACATTCCACACGCATATCTTTTTTCTCCAGTATGTATGAGCATATGTTGCTTTAAAGTTCCAAACCGACTGAACGCTTTATTACACATTCCACATGCATGTGGTCGATCTCCGGTATGAATGAGCATATGCTCCTTTAAATGTCTAGACAGACTGAAAGCCTTAGTACATAGTTGACACTCATACGGTCTTTCTCCAGTATGTATGAACATATGTTGCTTTAAAGTTCCAGATCGACTGAATGCTTTATTGCATATTTCACACTCAAACGGTCGTTCTCCAGTATGTTTGAGCATATGCTCCTTTAAATGGCCAGACCGACTGAAAGCTTTATTACACATTCCACACGCATGTGGTCGATCTCCGGTATGGTTGAGCATATGCTCCTTTAAATGGCCAGACCGACTGAAAGCTTTATTGCATATTCCACACACATATCGATCTCCGGTATGTATAACCATATGCTGCTTTAAAGTTCCAGACCGACTGAAAGTTTTATTACACATTCCACATGCATATGGTCGATCTCCGGTATGTATCAGCATATGCCGCTTTAAAGTTGCAGACCGACTGAAAGTTTTATTACACATTCCACATGCATATGGTCGATCTCCGGTATGTATGAGCATATGCTCCTTTAAATGGATAGACTGACTGAAAATCTTTCTACATGTTTCACACTCATGTGGCCGTACTTGAATGGTGATGTCCGACATTATTCTTCTAGACATTGTGAGAATTCATCTCCTGGAAGTAAACAACATATTAAATATTTACATACCATAAATGCAATTTTCAAATAGTTATTGGCCATTCTAACCGATTATTATATAACAGTCATAATTCGGTCATAGAATTCCTTAATTAAATATGGGAACCGATGATATTTCCTCGACTGTTTTTCTAGTGAATATTAAATTGATGATCCGAAATGGACGAACATGAATATGTTCATAGCACAAATATTTAAATAAATGAACTCATATAGATCTGTAAACATCCTGTTTCATCTCCTGGAAGTAAACAACATATTAAATATTTACATACCATAAATGCACTTTCAAATAGTTATTGGCCATTCCAACTGCTTATTATATAACAGTCATAATTCGGTCATACTGACCACACCATCATCATCATCACCATCGTGAGTAGCCATATCGTATAAATTAGGGTGAATACGTCGCCAGATACGGTAGATGGTAGAACAATATATGCGTCGAAAGTTATAACTATTTGAAAAATTCAAATTTTACGTATGGGTACATACAGCAATGCTGCAACATATTCTTAAATTATAATTTGTATAATTATGTTCAATTAGGAAACAGTGTTTTTTTTGCAATAAAAACTGCTCGAAACAGAAAGTAGGACTTTCCGAGCCGGTCAGGTAACGCGCATTTGTTTACAATCGGAACCGGATGCACATTCGGAATGAATTGTCCGCCTTCGGCAATGATGAATAAACATAGTATATTGCCGTCAGTATTCCAACAATATTGAAGTATGAACGATTACAGTAAGCTGAAACGGCCTCAATTATTATTACAATGTATCTCAAATGATGTAAATGTGATTGGGTTGGATTGGAAACCGTGCAAAATATTTCTTATGCGGAATAAGTGTTAAATTAATTTGAAACAAATTTAGAATTTGTCATTGGGTCGCACATGGGATATTTTTAACATAATTTTTATAAATCATTATAAAGAAAATATATCGTTTCTCACGATAGTTTTGCAGAATTTGAGCATCAAGTATCAGGATAATATTTATTAATTAATGGCTTCGGGGGGGGGGGGTCGCCCTCGGTTCCACATTCGTAATGCAATACAACACCATGCAATTTTGAAATTGTGCACATAAAGTCACAACCACCGTGGTTCTGGGGTGGGGAGGAACTGGCACGTATTCAAAACACAGAATAATTTAATACAAATAGATACTACGCTTAGCTGAACTACAAATTGGCGTGAGGCGTCCGTGGGCCAGCATCGCATTTGGAATTTGAACGTTCCCGGGTGTCATTGAGCAAGGCAACTGTGTAACCGCTTATGTCGGCTAAGCCTGCCAATATGAATAGGCTCGCAAGGGGTTTGACATTAATGGAACATACATAAATACATACAAATTGGTTTGTTTCGGAAAATGTCGCACTTGCCAGGGATTCATACGTGGATTACCACTATAATATTACTGAGGCGACCACAGGCAAGAACTGTTTGTTGCCCGGTACCGAGTTGACCACAGCTGGCACAAGATACATTGCCGACGTAGTCTATCAACTTATACAAATGTGAATGCTTAAATTTTAAAGGAAGAATTAGAAAGAACAGAATTGCAATAAATGTAATTCAGTGGCAATCAATGATGATTTTCTGCCACTCATTCCAAATGCAACTACATGCAAATTGTATAAGACTTAGTATATACATATATTACATGTCGTATATTGTTGGAACCGTATATAATAATGAACATGTATTATTTACTTTTCACAGCCATTATAGTGAAACAGACGGAGAAGAGCTTGGCAGGGAGGTAAAAGTGCAGAGGGGTTGTGGTAGGGGTGACAGAGAGGAAGTTCTAGGAGTAGAAGTATAGGGAGAGGTAATTATGAATGTTCCATTTATGTCGAAGAAACACCTTGCGGGACCTAGACATGTTTTCCTGGGCAAGCCTGATCGACATAAGCGATTGACCAGTACTAAGCACTGTGTATGAGGAGCCTTGCTCAATGACACTACATATGTTCCGTGACCGAGTATCGAACATGGTACCCTTCAGTCCTTCTATTCCAAATATGGTGCTCTACCATGGGTGTCACACAATTAAATATACATTCCAGCTTTATGTCTTATAACTAACATATCTTGAAATCTAAACCGTCAAAACATCAGTAGCAACATAGCTTGTTGTTGATTTTGCAATACCTTTGATGATGTTTGCTGTGCAGATATACATGGCCATTATAATACAGTATTGTGCGCGAGATGTAGTCCTTTTAGAGGTACATTTGCTAATTCGGATGCGTATCAATGGTATAAAAAGTGTCCATCACTGAATCATGGACGTCACACATACATTGAGTGACGCACCATCACAATAAAGTCACATTGGAAAAAAGAGAAGGATGTATTTGTTTAAAATGTTTTAATACGATACTGTAATTTATTCTTAATGGGATTCTGGCTGTTTATTTATGTACCTCATAGAAAATTCATTGCATTGACAGATTGTCATTGAGCACATGTGTGTTGAGAAGTTGCAGAATCTGGTATTCAATATCCACAACCATAACCAGGACCTCTACAACCAGCTGTTAGTACACAATATTGGTGCAGGTGTGGACATTGCAATGAGATAGGGGCAGACTTGAAAAAGTAGTGTGGATGTCTGCCCAGCAACTGCATTTCAATGCGAAATGTAAGAATATATTCCAGTCATATATAGAGTATCAGTCAAATATGACTGTGCCAGTGCAAGTCATAAATGTTTGGATGATATTTGCATCACTTAAAGTGTTACAAATGGAAGTTGATTGTGTGTGTGTTTTACGGATATTTAACGTCGCTACCGGTTGCCCATATGAGCTACACCTCTTGAAGAGATTAGTGATTTTAGTGGATTGTGCAATGATACATACAGAGACGCATTCCATAGTCTCCTCTGCCTCGTTTACGTGCACGGTTTAGAGTCTTAGTTGATTCTGATCACAAATTATTATTCACTTGTTTATAAGTAACCTCACGTATATAGTTGTGGCTGTCCGATTAGCGCATGCAGTGGTTAATGCGTTCGTTTCTAACAAATGCAACCCGAGTTCGATCATCTTCATACTTGGAAGTATGTGAGATGGTAGAGTGGTCACCAGATCAGACAGGTGGGTTTTCTCCGGGTACTCCGGTTTCCTCCGACACGAATGACCACAAATACTCTGTCATCCGCTCCAATAAGAGTGATTAATACAAGATGTTACAGCTTGTTTCCCAATCATTGTTAAATAAATAAAGTTTAAACTTAACCTCACACACATGTCACAGGTGAGCCGATTCCATTGGACATCATTGATATACCTCATCCCTTATGTCATAATGTTAATTGACGAAACTTCAACATTTTAAAAATCATCTTCAATATATCAAAAACCATAATTGTCAGATAATGTGGCTAGTGGATATGCATACTAGCTGTGTTGCAACTATAAGCATTCATTGGGCGACCTGTTAAACTATCATTAAATAGAATAAAAATAGTGTAACGTATTGTTTATTTTAATGTCACCCCTATTGAAAGGGCCAGCCATTTCTGGCGATGTTCGAACTTTCGACCTCCCGCTACATATGTGGACGCCTTAACCACTAGGCCACGGAGAATATGCAAAGGTTCCAGATACTGTGTTTGTATAACCCTTTGAACACTGGTGAGCACACTGAGGCCTCCAAAAGTCCATGGTGCTCTTGTTTAAATTACCTTGCATCCTAGAAATTACTAACCTCAAATGTCACTAATACATTCAGACTTTGATGATAATTTACTCTTGTTTCAGAGTGAACGGTTGGTCCTAGACGGACAGGTTCTGACAGTGTCTTCGGTACTACATGGAAATGTTGGGACGCAATGGAATATACATGGAAATGTTGGGACACAATGGAACAAACTAATAACCAAATAAATTTTCAATATTTGATATTATGGATCTTAATGAAATGAATTGCTGTATAATCATCTGGAATAAAAGTGCATTAAATGACAATTGTTCTCTTTCATTTCTTTGTTTCAAATAAAGTTTTAGTTTGAGGCGGAGATAAGTTACAGTCAGTAATCATCGAATCATGTTGCGTCATCACAGTTTATTCTGTCAGTTTTTCTTCACACTGCATAGTGTCTGGATATGATTGGCATTATCACATATATAACCATACTACTTCGGTTCTTTCACAACATAACGTGTCCAGTTGTTGCTATATTCTACATAGCCTGTAAATAAAATACAATATCAATAATACTGGTACTAAACCAAACTAGAGCCAGTTTACCCTGACAAACCAGACAATGGTTAAAATTACCACCAAACTACTAATCTGGTTTTGTACGAAGCAAGAGTTGTGTAAATGAGTTATGACACAATTCAGTAGTGTAAGCTGGCCTAGTTTTACACAATGATCTCGTTTTAACTCGGAAGTTGATATGAAGCTATTGACAGAATGCTACATCCACTATCTGTCTGCAACACCCACTATATCTCTGTGAATGAGTATCTAAGGTAGGCAGTCACCTGCTTCTCAACTCTATAGATTCAGTTCCACTGGTGGTGTCCAATTATATCAGGTTGGTGTTTTAAACGAGGTGCATGACATACTGCTCAGAGGGCACCCGGATACATAAGCAATTATGTTGTCGGTAATATACACCATTAAATCTAGATATGCCAGTAAACAGTGTTTTACAAAATGTCACAAATACATCTATAAAACTAGGGAATAGCACTTGGATTGCTAGTATTTGACAAAAGATTAGCATGACCCTGATTCGACATTGACAACACATGGTATTGTTTATTTGACAGTTCATACGAGGTTTCCTACTATAGAAATCAATTGGAGTGGACTCGTCGCTGATCACACAGACATTTGACCGAATTCACGCACAATCAACATATTTTTGAGATACCCTGTCCCCAGACAGACGTAGCTATAAACGATAGCACCCATTCCTATCGCATGGTTAATTATTGATTGATGGAAAATACAAATTACATTATCCAAGTAATACGAACATTTCTTTAGGTGGTGCCATATTCACGACCCTTTGAGGAGGGTTATATATTGTCCAAAGTATCGATATACAGTCAATAGAATAAACTATTACATGGTCATTTAGGCATTATATATTTATACCTGTTTAGTGTTTATATAATAATAATAAATTAAATAAGGTGTGAGAATCTGGCATATTAAAATAAAATAATCAATAGGCGATACAGCTGCTTTAGTGTAGATTCAATGTATTAATGAAGTTACCTTATGAATAATCTCTCTTGTTATTCAATATTGTGGTGTTTCCGTCCTCGTTCATCTTGTGGACACTCGACAGTACCCTGATGCCTGACATGTCTTCAATAATACACAGTTCTGATCCAATTCTGCAACAAGAATGACACATACCCATAACAATTCTTAATTTTAGCTGGGTGAATATCCTATCTAGTTTATTCAAATTGCTTGATTGTGAAACAAGTTATTTCATCATTAGTTTAATTGATCTAGCAATCTAGCTAATTTGTCCTAGAGACCATCTGTTAAGGTACACATATGTAATTTGCAGCCCGTCCATAAATAAAGACCCCCTGTTCAAGCAGGTTGTCAACCCTAACCCTGCACCACCCTAGCCATTTTAGAAAGGTGTATGGTAAGTGGAGTAACATGTAGATGTGTTGCCAGAAAAAACAACACCCAAAATGCAAATTGGTTTTGACACCCCCCCCCCCGACACAAGAACTTCCAAGGAAGGGGGACGGGGCTATTTTTCCGAATAGCCTTAAATGCATGAGCATCAGTAATGGAAATGTATACAATGATTCGTAATAATTATGTATCCTATGTATCAATCTTTGTTATGGCACAGTCTTTGATATTGCTAAACACCATTTTCCACTTGTCTCCTGCATGTATAATATTATATTAAATTTAGAATTAATAGCGTATTAACTGTAAAAACAAATACATTCATTGTTACTTTGAATATCAAATGTATTCTAAGCACAGCCAATTTGGTATTTACGAAAATATATAGGCGATAAAGTAACTGTCGTCCTTCTCAAATATGTCTTGGTTTTATACCCCGTGGGGGCCCCATAAATAATAACGATTGTATGTAAACAAGTATGTTCATTGACATCAGGGTTGGCAAGTTTTTTACACAGACGTTATCTACACCGTTAATTAACGTTAATTAACGTCATGTAAAAAAACAGACTTTTTACAGTTTTTTACGGACGGTCTCGTAAAAACCTAAAGCTAGAAATAAATATGATATTACTTCAAAAATTACTCAAGATATCATCACATTATTTATATATTTGATATATTCAAACTTTCAGTCATTGTATTAGGTGAAGCCACAAAGTAAAGTCTCATTAAGCTGATCCCCACCATCATGTGACATGTTTATGTAGACATCATAACTAAATGTCAAGTGAAGTGAAATACACAATTACAACTAACAGCAGACAGCTCTATAACGATGGTAACCAGTGAAGTCAGAAGGCTTTCAAGCTGGTATTCTTTTTTTTTCTTTTTTTTGTCGTCATATTTTTTATTTTTAGAGTTTGACGGTATTGTTATTTTTTTTTTTTTTTTCAATTATCACTCTGATAATCCGTTTATTTTTTTACATGTAACAAACATACATACGTACATTGAACATAATATATACATAATTATTTGATAAGATAAATTGAAAACATGTCTGTATTCAATGAAGATATGTAATCTGTAAGATAGTATCTAATTCAAATTTGAATTTTTGCAAAAAAGCTGATTTTTTTTTTTTACTTACTAAGTGCTGTAACATTGTGGTGAGTTCGTTATGAAAAAGTCGATGTATAGGATAGAAAATTGTTCGTTTTTCACTTAAAAAGTACGATTTATAAGTGCAAAAGCATATAAGATTTAAAATTCTATTTACATCAATATACTGCTTTATTTCGATTTTGTATCCAACTATTAGGAAGTGTAATGTCCTCATGCATTTTGATATGCCGCATTTTACAAAAACCGAAGTGATTAAATTCCAAAATGAATCAAGACATTTACAATATATCAACATATGTTCAATAGTTTCTATTTGATTACAAAATAAGCAATTAGAAGAATCTGATATTCTCCATTTATGTAGAGTGTCTCTTGTCGGGAGTATTCTATGTATAGTTTTGTATTTGAACTGTTTAACACGGTTATCTATTAGTTGATTGAGTATGTTGTAGTAAACGTTCCAATTGATTCGAGAATTTAGGGTGTGTTCCCAATATCTATGTATGTAAGGCTTGCAGAATTTGTACTTAAGCAATGTTCTGTATATGTTTTTATTTGTCATATCAGTGAATTTGATTTTTAGGTCTAGACTTATCGACAGGCTAGTTTTGACTTTAGTCATAACTGAGTTATTTGTTTTCAGTATGTTTCTCCATGAGCAGGGAATCGACTTTAAAACTCTATTGAATTCTGATAGCCAATTAGTTTTATTTTTAAGTTTTAGGAACGTGTGTTGCTCTTGTATGTGACCATTTTCGCCTATTAGATCATTTAAGAATAATATTCCAGAGTCGATCCAATGTTTAAAGATTAAATTCTTTCCATTAAGTAATGTGTTTATTTCCCCATATAATTTCTTTTCTGATGTTGTAAAAATTGTTGGGAAATTGTTTATGTTTATTATTGACTTCAGACCAAATTGATACGATGTCAGTATAGAACGATGGAATTTTGTATTGTACTTGTGGTAAAGTTTTCGGCGAGTTATAATTCATGTAAAATATCAGGAAATGTGTACCGAACTGGTCTAAAAAGAAGTGAGGAATACATTTCCAGTTAGCGATTTCGTTGTTTAATAGATGTTGTATCCATTTAATTTTAATATATTTCATGTAAGTTTCAATGTCTATCATTCCTAAACCACCTTCTTCGCGATTGCCAATAAGCGTTGTTCTCTTGATTTTCTCTCTCTTGCCATTCCATAAGAAATCGAACAACATTGAATTTATTTTGTTAATGATATGTTTTGGTGCGACCAATGATTGTAGAAGGTATGTGAATTTTGGAATTAATAATGTTTTGATTATCTGAATTTTTCCGTAGAATGTTAAATACCGTTTTTGCCAATTTTTTATTGTATCTGCACATTGTTGTAGTCTATTTTCCCAATTAAGATTTTCACATTTAACTTTATCATGACCGAAGTATATTCCTAAAGCTTTAATAGGGTTTTCACTCCAACTGATGTTGAATATGTTTTTACTTTTAGCTTTTGATGCACCAATCCAAAGTCCTGAGGTTTTGTTTTTATTTAGTTTTAATCCTGAAAAGTTTCCGAATTCATATATTATTTTAAGTGCTTGCTCGATGTCATTTTCATCTTTAAGGAACAAAGTTGTATCATCTGCCAACTGAGATATTTTTAAAGCATGTGTTTTATTGTTTACTTTTACTGATATGCCTTTAATAATGTCACAGGATCTTATTTTAATTGCAAGAATTTCTGCTACTATGATGAATAAAAGTGCAGACAGAGGACATCCTTGCCTGACGCCTCTGCTGATTGCAAACATGTTACATTTCCAACCATTATTGATGATACAAGAATTTATGTCTTTGTATAAAGTTTTTACCCAGTTTATAAAGTTTGTTTTGAAACCAAAATGTTTAATGACTTCAAGAAGTGATGCCCATTCGAGTGTATCGAAAGCTTTTCGAAAATCTAGAAACAGAATGGCACCATCTATCTCAAATATATCAGTGTAGTCTATGATGTCTTGAATTTGTCTGATGTTAAATCCAATAAATCTATTTTTGATGTAACCCTGTTGATCTAGACTTATGATTTTGGGTAACACTTTTTGGATACGTTTCGCAAGAGTACGAGCAGCTATTTTGTAATCTGTGTTGAGTAATGATATAGGTCTCCAATTTTCGATGTTTTCCGGGTCTCCTTTTTTAAAGATTAAAGATATTATGCTTTGCTTTTGAGTTCTTGACATTTCTGTTTTCATATAACAGTTATTTAAAGTATTTGTTACGAGGTTACCTATTTTAGGCCAAAATATTTTATAGAATTCAGCTGTTAGACCGTCGCTTCCGGGACTTTTATTAATCTTAAGATCTTCAACTGATTGTTTACATTCTTCAAAAGTGAAAAGTCCTTCACAAATGTCTGCTTCCTCGTTAGTAAGTTTTTTTTCCAATTTAACCGATGATAGGTATTCATTTATATTGATTTTACTTTGTGTTGATTTAAATAAGTTTTCGTAAAATTTTCGTTCTTCTTTCAGTACCTCTTTCGTATTTGTGAATCGTTTATTGTTTATTACTATAGAAGTCATCAATTTTCTGGTTTGTCTTGAATTTTCTAGACTGAGAAAATATTTGCTATTCTTTTCGCCCTCTTCTAAGTACTGAATTCTAGACCTAACTTGTGCACCTACCGCTTTAAAATGGTATATTTCTTCTATTTGTTTTTGAGTGTTTTCTATTTCGGACAGAATATTATCGTTTAAATCGTTTTCTGGTAACGATTGTAATGTTTGTAGTTTCGTTTCGAGGTCCTTAAGTATAGTTTTTCGTTGTTTAGATTTATGTTTTGCAAATTGTATAGAAGTTTCCTTTATTTCGTATTTACAATATTCCCAGATAGTTTGATAACATTCATGATCGCCTAACTCTTTTAGACAAGTATCTATTGTATTATTTATTAACGTTTTATATGTATCGTCAAGTAGATAAGAATTGTTTAATTTCCAGAATCCGGGCCCTCTTTTACTTGGTATTCTTATCTTAAGGGATACTGCCATATGGTCTGTATATTTAATTTGGGCTGGTCTTATGTCTGTGTTTTCAATTAAAGGTAGGAGGTTTTCGTCTGTCAAAAAGAAATCAATTCTACTTTTTTCGCTATTATTTTTCCTTCTCCACGTATATTGAGAGGCGTTTGGGTTTTTCACTCTCCAAATATCAATCAAGTTAAATTCTTTAATTATTTTTTCCAAACATTTAACTGGACATTTTTGTTGTTTTGTATTTGATTTAGAAATTCTATCAGTTTTACTAAGAGTGTCGTTATAATCACCAGCAATTATTTTCGAACCTTGTGTAAATTCATTTAGTAGTTTATGTAACGATTGAAAAAAGTTGTCTCTTGACTTCATATCATTAAATGCATATATATTAACGAGTGTGTATACACTATTGGCAATTTCCGTATTTATTATTATAAACCGACCGTTTACATCGGTGTGATAATCAATGATATTGAAGTTTAACTCTTTTTTTAAAAAGATAGAACAGCCTTTACTGTTGCTTGTACCGTATGAGTGATATATTTCCCACTCAGAAAATTCTTTTCGTATTAAATTGCTTAATTCGTCTGTGAAATGGGTCTCTTGTACAAATAAGATATTTGCATTCTGCTGCATTAACCATTGTAACATGCGACCGCGTTTAGTTTTATCCCTTAGTCCCTGGGCGTTCAGCGACAAAATATGTATGTTATTAGGCATGACAACGCTTGCATTTTGTTTAAATATCTAGCTGGTTAACACCAGTTTCACGGTGAATGAACACTGAGCGAGACTGTTTGACCGCGTCTTGTAACGGTTTCAAAATTAACAAAGGAAGTTTCATTGTATAACGAATGGTGCTGCGATAACGATAAACTGTTATACCTGTGTGATATACTACCGTAGTGTATTTAGAATGTATATATAACGGTTTATGACTGCTTTGTACAAAAAAGTTAAGTTATTATAAAACATGCTATACAATTATTGACCTTTGTAGTTATATACATGCATGTCATTTTGCTTATACATATGGCAGTGTCTATTTTTTCATAGATTATATCCAAAACTGTTATACTTTAATGTGCAATCACATTTTACTCGTATATCAACTGTGAGATTTCACAGAGTAATATGTTTGTGGTATTTATGTACCAAAAGTGTTCCGCTAGTCCAAATATCATAGTCCATAGTTCGTTTCCTAATAAAGAAGTTCTATAGCGACAATATCCCACAAAACAGTCAGTCAGCATCGCTGTCGTTCTTGCTGGAAGAGTTGCCATCATCGGATGTTTTGTGCTTTTTTGGTTTATCTCGTAGATCCTCGATGGGTGTAGGTGGAGAACGAACAGTTGCGTTCTGTTTTCTCCCTTTATTCGGGGTTTCACAGTTATTGCGCACGCTTTTGACAAACTTGTCGATGGCCTGTTGGCCTGGTATTTGAGCGATGTTTTTGTTGCCTTTTTTGGATGGATGTGTGTCAAGCACGGGTTTCTTTGTATTCCCAGTGGATTTGCTGTCCCATTGTTTGTTTTGACGCTCGTCGTCACCGGAGTGTTCGGGAGACTCATCAAGGGGGAAATCGGCATCGCACTCATCTTTCTTGTGCCCAGACTTTTTACAAGTTAGGCATTTCCATTCATTTGTACATTCATTCATTTTATGTCCTTTTTCGAGACACTTGTTACACGTTTCCTCGTTTTTGTTGCTAAAGATGGTCTGACCATAGTGAATAACCCTTGCACTGAACCTCCCGAAATACATGAACTTTGGGAGGGGTGCTTTAAGGGAAGACCTTTTCACGTTGTAGAGTCTATCGCCAGTTTCACAGTTCGTGAGTTTTCCGTTAATTCGGAGTTTCTCTCTCATGTTTGAGATGATATCCAATCCTTTTAGGATCAGGATTCTTGTGATTACACCATCGTCGACGGAGAGTGGAATGTTTTTTATACGGATGTTCAATGTGTGTTCGCTATCAAGGCGATTTGGACTTGTTTTTAACAATTTGATTGTTTTTCCCCTTAACTGAACCCCTTCAGCTAACAAGGTCACTTTGTCATCCAGATTGTCGACATATATTCTCCACATACCATTGACTCGTTGTAATCCAGTGATATGTGAAGGATCTATTACGTTGGCTATGGCTTCAAAGAACTCAGTGTGTTTTAACCACTCGGCCTGTGTGGGCCTTCTTTTGCCGAAAATGCTAGTCTCTCTCATGAAAAGCAAAGGAGCGCCGCCATATTGGTTTTCACCTTGTTCATTGTCCACGTATACAGGTTCGTGATCGCCTTGATTTTCATCTCTAGTAGCCATTATTGATGTTTTTTTTAATAGCTTAAATGTTCAAGGCTGGTATTCTGCTACAGAATACTGAGGGGTTGTGTTGAATTGGACGATTGAAATAAATCCACTAATGAACTGACAGGACAATGATCATCCATTTTAATATTCTTTGTGACCAGTACATGTCTACACTCTTAATATGTCATCATATTATATTCATAGTTATGTAAATAAACAAATAAACAATCAATCAGTAGTTTTTCATTACAAACAATGTGTGATGTACATGTATGTATGGTTGGCTGTATGATAGTGCATAATGTTTGAATGACATGCGAGTGCATGACAAGATTACGTAAAAAATAGGTTTTTTACGGTAAAAACCCCAACCATGATTGACATATACCATAGTATGTTGATTTTTAAGTCCTACAATAATTAAGCAACTACTGGTAGTTATAAGATACATCGTTAGTGCTCAAAACTAAACTAAAATAATTCTTACAAATTAAAACGTAGCAACAAACCTTCTGTTTAGTAGATAATACGCGACGGCATTGGTGCATTTCACATTTCAATGTATTTGTATTTCTAAATCCTCCCCATTTGCCCCACGTTGTCTGTTTTAATTGCTATGTCGATTCATAACCACTGTTGTCTAGGTCATCGCAAGGGGTTTGACATTAATGGGACATACTTACAATTATGTCATGTTCAACGTGCTTTTCTACATCCGCTGTTTTCACGCAAGCGCGTTGTGTGTGTTTACATTTTGGTTTGTTAATAAACAAATTCGCGTATACGACGCTTTGTATTTGTTGGAATTTTATCGTTTCTGGGCGACTATTTCGATTTTTGTAAACACACACACATTAGTATTTATATTTTACACAAAACATCCTTTATTACGATGTAATGCTGCTTTAATAGAGTTCAAATGCATAATAAAACAACATATTGGGAATCTGAAAACTGTCTGCTTAATACAGGTGACCACTAACACGGGTTTGACTGTCATCAGATAAAACGCTGACAAGCAAAATAAATACACAAGTTTGACATAAAGAAATACTTTCAAAATAAATCATATGTACAAGCGGCGATAAATAAACGTAAAAACATATGCACACAATGATCATAATGTATCTGTTGATACTGTTTTATTTGGATGGGATGTTTTCTTTTATGTTTTCCAATGAATGATTGAGTTTTCTTAGGTAAAGAAAACGCCATCTTTCCCACTGTTTTCAAACAATGAAAGATGCAATTTCCCTGTTACAGTTTGATGTTCGTATTCCTTTTTTGACAATCATGAAAAGTTAATATAACGTAATATATTCTAATGAATTTGTTTTGTCTGTAGTTTTTAATGTTGACAGCAAACAGAAACTAACTAGAACATTATACTGGAACTATTTCTTAATAAGTGGTTGTGCGGTTGTGTATTGAATAGAAATGAGGCACCCGATAGAGCAAGTTAATATGAATTAAATGTGAGAACAACAGTTTTACTATAATATTATCCGAAATCATTGGAAATAATAATTAGTTAAACACAAATATCCTCTATGTCTAAAATCAGTAACAACAAACACTATTACCATATCATGAATATAAATTTCAACTCAGTCAAATAGTATTGGATAATTTCATAACTCATAAGTAGATAAGTTGTTACTTAATTCTCTTAAAATAAATTACTCACTTGCATTCATTATCATATCTATTTTTAGAACCATGGTTTCACTAAAGCATTTGTGTTATCCGCATAGTTATGAGAATATGTTGTGGTATATCCACATTTTCCTCTAAAACTATTTCATGGACTCTAACTGCTGTAAAATAATGCCACAATAAAAATCTGATCAGAAAGAAAATATGCTTGTTATAAGTGTTTAGGGGTAGTGGCAGTAATCCCACAAACAGGTGGCAGTAAACTAAAGCTGAAAATTAGAATACTCTTCAATTGAAGATCAAATTTAATACTAACCCTAATGTCCATATTACTGCCAATTGTTTCAAGATTACTGCCCATTGTATATTTCGTTTACTGCCTCTAGATATCGTTAACGGTGTGAGAGGGCCGAATAAACCACTGATCTGGTCCGAATAAGCTCAGTCCGAATCCGCCGTTGAACCACCAGTAGAAGGTATTGCAATGTATATATACAAACAAATAATTACCCAACTAACATACCCAATGTTCTTCAAAGTCGTCACCGCACAAGTATAATTACCTATTAGTAAATTGTCCCATTGGCCATTTTTGTTGCATACAAATGGCGTATTTTTACTAAGGGATATAAGTGATCATTTTATAGTGGAGAAATGTATCCAAATCTTCCGGGTCTATTCGACGTACCGTACCGTCCAAATAGTATTCTTTATTATTACCACTGTCCATCAATCATTTTCTGATTATTGTTGGGAGGTCATTCTGCTGTAGCGGGCAGTGTAACAATCGCATTTCCTGGGAAATAATAGGTACTCTCCAACCTCAGTAAGCCACTGACCGCTTTCTCCGATATAATCATTTATCTCTTGTCCCCGATATGGAGCGAACCTGCTGCAATGATGATATCAGTGAAAGGCGAGTTCCATCAACAGCGTGTTAGACAACTCGGCCACTAAGGCTCTGTGTACAATACCAACAATGTACGGAAACATCCGATAATATACGGGGATATCTTTGCACGGACATATAAATTAACGAATACTCTACGGCTTGTTGTTGTTGTTGTTGAAGACACAAATACCTACTGGTCAACTATTATGATAATACACAGATAATGCAGGTGTCGTGATTAGTGCTATTTAAGTTAGTAGTCTCATAGCTGATATATATACGGCGTGCTATTCACACAGACACACGCATGTTTCCGGTAGCATCTTGAACATTATAATAAGTATATTGTTTTCAGAATAAACACGCCTAGAACCTCACACGAGCTGTGTTTTGATTCTTCAAACATAAAAACTGGCGACGAGTGATCACAATGGCTGTTCAGCTACCTTCATTCTCTCCGTTTCAAGTGCAAACACGACTAAATGCCGCAAATTCGAACACTGTTGGTATACGTTGGAAAATATGGGTGGACAAGTTGAACAATATGTTGTGTGATTTGGACATAACAGATGACAAAAGGCTCTTCTGTTGCATTACTGTGGCGAGGAATGTTATGACATACATGATTCATTTGCTGATGTTGAGAAGGGAATTGGTGCCACAAGTGAGGAAATTAACGCTGAGGGAGAAACTGTCAAATTTCCAGATGAGTACAATAAATTGTGCCAATCGTTCAATGACTACTTCACACCCAAGCAAAATCTCAGTTTTAAAATTTATAAATTCAGACAGGTGAGGCAGGAACCTGTTGAGACTATAGACTCGTACTATACACGTCTTCGTATTTTGGCTAGCACCTGTGAATTCCATGATAAAGATAACAACACGATTCTGGCACAAATTATCCAGTGATGTACGTCGTCTCGGGTCAGACGCCGTGCACTTAGAGACAATTACACACTTGACAAACTTATCGAGGAAACACGTGCTCTCGAACTATCTGAGAATAGAGCAACAGAAATGGAATCCTCCATTCCAAACCCGCAGGTCGTAAATGCTATACACCAGCCAAACCAGTATGGGCGTGAATCGCAGAGTCGTTCTGTATCACGAGGCCATGGTCGGGCTCCCATTGGTGGCCACGGACGTGCACCACGTGGTCGTACTCGTGGCCGTGGATTCGGTAGAAATCGTCAACATCTACAAGAAACTTGTGGAAACTGTGGCAAGAACACAATTCACCAACAGTGTCCAGCTTTCGGACAGGAGTGCAGATCTTGTGGGAACACCCAATGTTCTTCAAAGTCGTCACCGCACAAGTATAATTACCTATTAGTAAATTGTCCCATTGGCCATTTTTGTTGCATACAAATGGCGTATTTTTACTAAGGGATATAAGTGATCATTTTATAGTGGAGAAATGTATCCAAATCTTCCGGGTCTATTCGACGTACCGTACCGTCCAAATAGTATTCTTTATTATTACCACTGTCCATCAATCATTTTCTGATTATTGTTGGGAGGTCATTCTGCTGTAGCGGGCAGTGTAACAATCGCATTTCCTGGGAAATAATAGGTACTCTCCAACCTCAGTAAGCCACTGACCGCTTTCTCCGATATAATCATTTATCTCTTGTCCCCGATATGGAGCGAACCTGCTGCAATGATGATATCAGTGAAAGGCGAGTTCCATCAACAGCGTGTTAGACAACTCGGCCACTAAGGCTCTGTGTACAATACCAACAATGTACGGAAACATCCGATAATATACGGGGATATCTTTGCACGGACATATAAATTAACGAATACTCTACGGCTTGTTGTTGTTGTTGTTGAAGACACAAATACCTACTGGTCAACTATTATGATAATACGCAGATAATGCAGGTGTCGTGATTAGTGCTATTTAAGTTAGTAGTCTCATAGCTGATATATATACGGCGTGCTATTCACACAGACACACGCATGTTTCCGGTAGCATCTTGAACATTATAATAAGTATATTGTTTTCAGAATAAACACGCCTAGAACCTCACACGAGCTGTGTTTTGATTCTTCAAACATAAAAACTGGCGACGAGTGATCACAATGGCTGTTCAGCTACCTTCATTCTCTCCGTTTCAAGTGCAAACACGACTAAATGCCGCAAATTCGAACACTGTTGGTATACGTTGGAAAATATGGGTGGACAAGTTGAACAATATGTTGTGTGATTTGGACATAACAGATGACAAAAGGCTCTTCTGTTGCATTACTGTGGCGAGGAATGTTATGACATACATGATTCATTTGCTGATGTTGAGAAGGGAATTGGTGCCACAAGTGAGGAAATTAACGCTGAGGGAGAAACTGTCAAATTTCCAGATGAGTACAATAAATTGTGCCAATCGTTCAATGACTACTTCACACCCAACCAAATATCAGTTTTAAAATTTATAAATTCAGACAGGTGAGGCAGGAACCTGTTGAGACTATAGACTCGTACTATACACGTCTTCGTATTTTGGCTAGCACCTGTGAATTCCATGATAAAGATAACAACACGATTCTGGCACAAATTATCCAGTGATGTACGTCGTCTCGGGTCAGACGCCGTGCACTTAGAGACAATTACACACTTGACAAACTTATCGAGGAAACACGTGCTCTCGAACTATCTGAGAATAGAGCAACAGAAATGGAATCCTCCATTCCAAACCCGCAGGTCGTAAATGCTATACACCAGCCAAACCAGTATGGGCGTGAATCGCAGAGTCGTTCTGTATCACGAGGCCATGGTCGGGCTCCCATTGGTGGCCACGGACGTGCACCACGTGGTCGTACTCGTGGCCGTGGATTCGGTAGAAATCGTCAACATCTACAAGAAACTTGTGGAAACTGTGGCAAGAACACAATTCACCAACAGTGTCCAGCTTTCGGACAGGAGTGCAGATCTTGTGGGAAGTTCAATCACTGGGCCAAGTGCTGTAGATCAAAGTACATTCATAAGCATGTTAACGTTGCTGAAACAATGCCGCCAAGTGACCTATATGACAGTTCATCTGATGAAAACTATGTTTTTAGCGTGAATAAAAACAATTCAGAAATACCTTCAGTAAATGCAAAACTGTTCAAAACCCATGTTAAATTTTTGATTGACACAGGTTCAAGCGTAAATATCATCAATAAAAGTATGTACAATAAGTTAGATTGTAAGCCAGTTCTTACTCACCCAGTACCGTTCATTTATGCGTATTGTTCCTCAACACCATTACCATGAATAGGCTATTTTGTAGGTACTATTTCATACAAAGATAGATATGTCAAAACAGAAATATGTGTTGTTCAATACTCAGACTCTATGCATTCCAGGTGTCTTCTTGGAGCTCCCACGTCTCAAATCTTTGAATATCATTCACTTTGCTTTCACTTCTATCGCAACGCATAGCCCTATTTCAGACCAGTATCCCCCAGTGTTCGATGGCAAGATGGGGAAGATTCAGTGCGCGAAAGTGAAGTTGCACAGCAACAAGGATGTCCCACAAAGACGTATTCCTTTTCACGTGCGCAAGGACGTGGAATCTGAGCTCAAGCGTCTTGAGGAGCTTGATGTCATTGAGCAGGTCTCGGGTCCTACCCCCTGGGTAAGCACTGTTGTGGTTGTCCCGAAGAAATCTAAGGGTATACGTGTTTGTATTGATGCGTGAGGGAAACAAGGCTGTTCTTAGGGTAAAACACCCTATGCCCACTGTAGAAGACCTTATGGCAGACCTAAAGTCCTCTACTGCCTTCAGTAAACTAGACTTGTCGAATGCATACCACAAGCTGGAGCTTGACGAGGCATGTCGCTACATCACATCTTTCTCAACCCATGTTTGTCTTCGGCGATACAAGCGTCTTTTGTTTGCGGTCAATACTGCTTCTGAAATATTTCAGAAAACTATTGCTGATCTTTTGTCTGATATTCCAGCTGCTCGAAACTTGTCCGATGACATCATAGTGCATGATGAGACTCATGATCTGACGGCAACTTTAGACAAGCTAAGAAATAGTGGTGTCAAGCTGAACAAGGACAAGTGTATCTTGTCAGTGAATAAGATATCTTTATATGGCCATGTTTTCAGCAATGTTGGTATGTCAGCAGATCCTGAGAAGATCAAAGACGGCTGTGCATCACCCAGGAATACAGCTGAAGTTCGTTCTTTTCTTGGTATGACCCAGTATGTGTTTAGGTGCATACATAAATTATGCAACCTGACAGAACCGTTAAGGCAACTTACCAGACAAGATGTGAAATGGGTTTGGGGTCGAGACCAACAAGATTCTTTAAAATCTGCTCTGTCTAGTATGCAGGTGATGGCCTATTTTGATCCAAAGAAATTGACAGAAGTGATTGTTGATGCTTCGCCGGTAGGTGTCTCGGCAATGCTTACTCAAGAGAACAGGGTCATATGTTATGCCAGTCGAGCCCTTACAGATGTAGAGCACTGACTGACCGAGAAATGTTGGCGGTAGTCTATGGTGTTGAACATTTTCACCTTTACCTTTTTGCTTCCGAGTTTAAGGTGATCACGGATCACAAACAGCTTCCTGGTATTGTTCACAGTCAAAAACCTGCATCTGCACGCATGGAATGTTGGCGGCTTAGGCTTACGCCGTACCAATTCTCGCTGGAATACAGACCTCGTAAAGATGACCGTAATCAAGCTGACTACATGAGCAGACATCCGTACGAGAAGCCAAAGCGTGAAAATGATGCCGAAGCTTACGTGGCTTATGTAAGTCAGCATGCAGTGCCGAAATCCTTGTCCCTTGAGGAAGTCCGTGCAACCACCCGTGCTTGTCCTATTTTACAAAATGTGATGGTTGCCATACAAACTGGGAAATGGGTGGAATGACCAATCTCTTGTTTCATATTTGAGTTTTTCGTGCGCAAGGACGTGGAATCTGAGCTCAAGCGTCTTGAGGAGCTTGATGTCATTGAGCAGGTCTCGGGTCCTACCCCCTGGGTAAGCACTGTTGTGGTTGTCCCGAAGAAAAGCATGGTCAAGTATGATCCGTCTAACAGTATAGATACTGTACAGCAGAACTATTTATAAATATTTACAAGAAAGACATGGCCATGTATGTTCCTTCTAACTGTATATATACTGTACAGTAGAAATATTTACAAGAAAAACATGGTCATATATGTTCCGTCTAACTGTATATATACTGTACAGCAGAAATAATTACAAGAAAAAATGGTCATGTATGTTCCTTCTAACTGTATATATATGCAGCTGGCGATCTACTAGCCCATTTGCCCCATACTAGCCGACCATATTCCATATACAGCTGGCAATCGATTAGCAGCCGCTAGTTCCCATGCAGTGGACGGTCTACTAGCCGCCCCTATTACATACTGCGGGCGATCTATTAACAGCCACTAGTTCAAAAACAGCGGGCGATCTACTAGCCGCCGCCCTTACATACTGCGGGCGATCTATTAACAGCCACTAGCTCCCATACAGTGTGCGATATACTAGTCGCCCCCCACTACAAACAACCAAACAACAAGTAGTACTAACCTAGTTTCTATGTGGCACGTTCTCACCAACTGAGGTATCCGGTATACCTAACTAAACAAGTAGCACGAACCTAGTTTCTATGTGGCACGTTCTTACCAACTGAGTTATCCGGTATACCTAACCAAACAAAGAGTAGTACGAACCTAGTTTCAATGTGGCACGTTCTTACCAACTGAGGTATCCGGTATATCTAACCAAACAACAAGTAGTACTAACCTAGTTTCTATGTGACACGGTCTCACCAACTGAGGTAGCCGGTATACCTAACCAAACAACTAGTACTAACCTAGTTTCTATGTGGCACGTTCTTACCAACTGAGGTATCCGGTATATCTAACCAAACAACAAGTAGTACTAACCTAGTTTCTATGTGGCACGTTCTCACCAACTGAGGTATCCGGTATACCTAACCAAACAACAAGTAGTACTAACCTAGTTTCTATGTGGCACGGTCTTACCAACTGAGGTATCCGGTATATCTAACCAAACAACAAGTAGTACTAACCTAGTTTCTATGTGGCACGTTCTCACTAACTGAGGTATCCGGTATATCTAACCAAACAACAAGTAGTACTAACCTAGTTTCTATGTGGCACGTTCTTACCAACTGAGGTATCCGGTATATCTAACCAAACAACAAGTAGTACTAACCTAGTTTCTATGTGGCACGGTCTCACCAACTGAGGTATCCGGTATATCTAACCAAACAACAAGTAGTACTAACCTAGTTTCTATGTGGCACGTTCTCACCAACTGAGGTATCCGGTATACCTAACCAAACAACTAGTACTAACCTAGTTTCTATGTGGCACGGTCTCACCAACTGACGTATCCGGTATACCAAACCAAACAACAAGTAGTACGAACCTAGTTTCTATGTGGCACGTTCTTACCAACTGAGGTATCCGGTATACCTAACCAAACAACAAGTAGTACTAACCTAGTTTCTATGTGGCACGTTCTTACCAACTGAGGTATCCGGTATACCTAACCAAACAACAAGTAGTACTAACCTAGTTTCTATGTGGCACGTTCTTACCAACTGAGGTATCCGGTATATCTAACCAAACAACAAGTAGTACTAACCTAGTTTCTATGTGGCACGTTCTTACCAACTGAGGTATCCGGTATACCTAACCAAACAACAAGTAGTACTAACCTAGTTTCTATGTGGCACGTTCTTACCAACTGAGGTATCCGGTATACCTAACCAAACAACAAGTAGTACTAACCTAGTTTCTATGTGGCACGTTCTTACCAACTGAGGTATCCGGTATACCTAACCAAACAACAAGTAGTACTAACCTAGTTTCTATGTGGCACGTTCTTACCAACTGAGGTATCCGGTATACCTAACCAAACAACAAGTAGTACTAACCTAGTTTCTATGTGGCACGTTCTTACCAACTGAGGTATCCGGTATACCTAACCAAACAACAAGTAGTACTAACCTAGTTTCTATGTGGCACGTTCTCACCAACTGAGGTATCCGGTATACCTAACCAAACAACAAGTAGTACTAACCTAGTTTCTATGTGGCACGTTCTCACCAACTGAGCTATTCGTCAGATTTTGAAATATGTATCAGCTTAACATAAAACATAGTTATATGCCAGTGAGTTATATATAAACATATCGTGTGTGTACTTTTGCTGCAGTAATACAACATTGACATGCATGAAATACGTCCTTTATCGTCTTGCGCGTGTAATTGCGAGAACATATAGGTGTCCTTTCTGCAGATGTATTTACTTGACATCTTCAATGTCCAAAATAGATTGTAGTATTCTAAATGTTCGCCTCAGTGTATGGCCAGAAACAAAGAGCAAAATAGCAAAAGTTATCTTCATTTACTGCATGATGTGATATAAGGTTCTGTGATACTGAAATAAAGATTAAATATATATACATTTCCTGCACACACATTTCCAAGCGCAAAGGGTTGCAACTATGTTGCTAAAACTTGTGGCCCGATTCGTTTGTCTCAAACTAATTTGTCATATGTTGTATTCACATGTATATGTATAACGAATCGAGCAATAAAATATGATTAAATTAATGTTTGCACACATTTCACACTGATATCATAGCCACTGATAACATTCTTAGTTATTTAGCAATCAAGTGCCGCATTAAATATCTAGACTGACTAAAACTGTGTTGCATAGTTCACACTCATGTGGAAGTTCTCAATTATGTATGATCATGTGCTTCTTTAAAGATTCAGAACGGATAAATGCTTTATTATATGTTTCTCATTCATATGGTCATTCTCTAGTAGTAGTATGCATGATCATGTGCACCTTCAAATTGCTAGAATGGCTAAACGCTTTATTACATGTTTCACACTTATATGGACGTTCTCCAGTATGTACAAGCATATGTTGCTTTAAAGTGCCAAACAGGCTAAAATTCTTATTGCATATTTCACACTTATATGGACGTTCTCCAGTATGTACAAGCATATGTCGCTTTAAAGTGCCAGACAGGCTAAAAGTCTTACTGCATATTTCACACTTATGTGGACGTTCTCCGGTATGTACAAGCATATGTTGCTTTAAATTGCAAGACTGGCTAAAAGTCGTATTACATATTTCACAATTATGTGGACGTTTTCCAGTATGTTTCATCATGTGCATCTTCAAACTACTGGAATGGCTAAACGTTTTATTACATATTTCACACTCATATGGTTGTTCTCCGGTATGTATGAGCATGTGCTTCTTTAAAGATTCATATTGCCTAAACGCGTTATTACATATTTCACACTCATGTGGACGTTCTCCAGTATGCTTGAGCATATGCAGGTTCAAACTTCCGGATTCGCTAAATCTTGTATTACATAGTTCACACGTGTATGGTCGTTCTCCGGTATGTATGCGCATGTGCTTCTTTAAACTGCTAGACTGGCTAAACGTCTTCTTACATAGTTCACACTCATATGGCCGTTCTCCAGTATGTATGAGCATGTGCTTCTTTAAAGTTCCAGAAAGGCCAAATGCTTTTTTACATAATTTACACTCATGTGGACGTTCCCCAGTATGAATGCGCATGTGTATCTTCAACTGTCCGGAATGGCTAAACGCTTTATTACATGTTTCACTTTCCTGTGGCCGTTCTCCAGTATGTAAAATCATATGTTGCTTTAAATTACCAGAATGGCTAAACGCTTTATTACATGTTTCACACTCATGTGGACGTTCTCCAGTATGTACACGCATATGTTGCTTTAAATTGCCAGACAGGATAAAAGTCTTATTGCATATTTCACACTTATGTGGACGTTCTCCAGTATGCACAAACATATGTTGCTTTAAATTGCCAGACAGGATAAAAGTCTTATTGCATATTTCACACTTATGTGGACGTTCTCCAGTATGCACAAACATATGTCGCTTTAAATTGCCAGACAGGCTAAAAGTCTTATTACATATTTCACACTTAGGTGGACGTTCTCCAGTATGTTTCATCGTGTGCATCTTCAAACTTCTGTAATTGCTAAATGCTTTATTACATATTTTACACTCAAATGGTCGTTCTCCAGTACACGCATATGTTGCTTTAAATAATAAGACTGGCGAAAAGCGTTATTATATAGTTCACACTAATGTGGCTGTTCTCCGGTATGTATGAGCATATGCTGCTTTAAATTGCCAGAACAACTGAACGCCTTATTATATAGTTCACACTCTAGTGACCGTTCTCAGGAATTAACTGCCATGCTGCCCTACTTTATTCTGCAAGACATTTTGAGAATCCTTAGTGATATAATTAAATATATTACCTGCAATAATATGTAGTTCAGTTCTTAGCATAACATTATTCTAACATCATGTTCACAGTTTGATTAAGGAATTACTTAAACCATGACATGATATTGACGATGTTTTTCCCCCTAGTGAATCCTTTACGTAGGAGAATAACACGAATCTGTTTATGATACAATTCTTGCAAACGAACTCATCTGGATCTGTTCCTGTAAACATCAGGTTTCATCTCCTGTAAGCAGACAACATATTAAATATTCATAAGTCACAAATGAATGTTTCAGTAACTATTGGCCATTCTAAACCCTTATTATAATAAGTCACGGTTGGGCCATGAAGACATTATCAACATCAAGATTTCACTTCAGATGTGAAAGGCCCTGAGTTTGATCCACACTCGAGTCGCTACGATTGTGCCCTTAGGTAAGGCATTTAAATTCCACATTGCATCTTCTCTCTCCCTGGTGGCGATGGATTCCATCAGGCCTCTTCGCTCTCCGTCGTGGCGATGGATTCCACCAGGAATAAGGTCTCGAGAGTGATTAATATAAGTTGTAAGAACGTGTTTCGCAATCGAGCTAAATTAGATTTGTATAAACTAATATTAGTCGGGTTCAACGATTGGAATATTAACCTCATATCGTATAAATAAGCACATATTTCACCAAAACCACCAACATCAACAACAAAAACAACATCACCAGCACCACCAGCACCAACGCCACCAGCAACAACGCCACCAGCACCAACGCCACCAGCACCAACGCCACCAGCACCAATGCCACCAGCACCAACGCCACCAGCACCTACACCACCAGCACCAACGCCACCAGCACCAACGCCACCAGCACCAATGCCACCAGCACCAACGCCACCAGCACCTACACCACCAGCACCAACGCCACCAGCACCAACGCCACCAGCACCAACACCACCAGCGCCACCAGCAACAACGCCACCAGCACCAACGCCACCAGCACCAACACCACCAACGCCACCAGCACCAACGCCACCAGCACCACCAGCACCAACGCCACCAGCACCACCACCAGCACCAACACCACCACCACCACCAGCACCACCACCACCAGCACCAACACCACCAGCACCAACGCCACCAACATTAATTTAGAATCAGGTTTCACATTAGTAACAACATCATTGACTATATTTACACAATAATACGAATATGTGGGATTTTCAGCTGTATGTATATATTGTTCACATTCGCTGTAGATATAATTAATACTAATTATGATATATCCGCTGTATAATACCTTAATGTTGATATTTCAAGAGATATACTATAAACATTAGATAGTGTGTAATTAACAATATGTCAGAGATTAGTGAGTGTGCTATGGGACAATGACATGATTACGTAAACTGGAATTAACAGTAGTATTTGAAAATGCATTTCACCTAATTAAATAAGCACACATGCATGCATTTGAAATGAGCAAAACCAAATCAGAAATTCAAAACATTCTTAACAAGATAGTGCAAAATAATAATTAATATAATATAAAATTTAAATATGATTATTTATTAAGACAATATTCTTGTTAAATAGCCGTGTTATATATGGTACATGTATTTCAGTTGGATAACTATAATATTGCACGAAAAAAGTGTGCAATGTCGCTTAGTGGCGTACTATACGGTCACATGCTGCCGGTTGATTGTTAGGGCGACATTTGATTCCGCGTTATCATGTCTGTACATTGATGAAACGAGCGAGAGACTCGTAAGAAAAAGAGATGTACCGATATGTTCACACGTCGCAATAATGCCTGGTAGAATATTAAATCAGAATCCTACGAGAATGTGAACTACTCAAAGTATGATCAGCGTATATCAGAGTACATAGAACGGTTGTAAAGGTATACATGTTCAATAATTACAATATATATGCTACAAATGATTCATTGTTAGGTATTTGTGTCTTAAATTAACACAATTATATTAAAATAAAATTAATTACATCATGATTTTTTGATTCCAACAATTTATTTGAATATATACTTGCTAACAGGACATATTAGAGCAACTTTTCAAACAAGACGGCAAGGTCAATAATCTTATTGTCCGATTAAATGCTGAACGTTCTAACACAATTTCATGTGGATTCAATGGCTCTGTAATAATGCCACATACTTGTATCTTGTATTTAGTTGATACCAGGCTAATGATGCAGATAGCTGAGCGATTAATTTACATAGATCGTTATATAATATGCCAAACAAATTCTCTCATTGAAATATGGTCTTACCAATATCTTGTCAGCGTAACGGTAAAACAGCCTCTATCCATGTATATAGCATACTGGATATTCGAAATACTCGTTGTGACAATACATTGTATGCGCATGTATTGGATCACTAATATTTAACTTTGCATTTATGAATATTTGCATTTATATCCATGTTTGTATCATGCACACATGATTGTAACAATGATTGTACTTGTGTGTATACATCTAAATTGTATGTGTAACTACATAAACTGCGTAACGTCGAATAAAGGAGAATATACATATCTTTTAGACTGAAATAAAATATCCCAAACCGTGCCTCTACATAGCACCAGGGTGTAAAACGTTTAGCAAAAGGAAATATGTCACCAAATAGTTCATGGATCCGATACGTTAACTACGTTGTTATTTAATCCTCTTAAAATAAATTACTCACCACTTGCATACTCGGCCCTTCATCAGGCTTAACTATTAAAACAAAGGTATTCCGAGTCAACATATCAGATCATTATAATAATTATCATATCTATTGTTAGATAGCCTATTTATGAGAATATGTTGCGGTATATCCAGTTCACCTTGAACTGTATCATGAAAGCTGAGGATTTACGCATTTGCAAATATATACTGTACATACCACCATAAAATATTATCAGAAATAAAATATACCTTGTGTGCAGATGGTGTCTAACCCTAACCCCTAGGAAAAGGGAGCTAAGTATGCAAATGGCAAATGATTCACACAAATGTAATGGATAGGATCCGGTGTTTATCATGATGGTCACTGTACTCGCGTATGGTGTATCATATATATATATATACATGCTTAAATAATTATTTAGCAATATTCATAATGAAGTGAAGCTAAACATAATATTGTAACAAGGAAATGCACGGTAGGGAATAGATATTAATGTAACACAATATATTACATTACTACCTCACGTGAACACATCATCTGTGTGCATAGAAAGGAAAGTGTTTGATTATTATAGTGTCGCCCCTATTTAAAGGGCCAGCCATTTCTGACTTATGAGACACCCCTTTTTATGAACATCAGTACTTCCCCGAATCCTATGTTTGTATACCAGGCGCCATGCTGGTAGGAAATCGGTAACCATTATTTAACTAGCTGACGGCTCACTAACCGGCCATATTAGAAGGACCCCTGACAATGTTCGAACCTTCGACCTCCCGCTCCGTAGATGGACGCTTTAACCACTAAGCTACGTAAACGGTATATGCCACAAAGGTTTACAATATGAGGAAAACTGACGACGACGAACAATGGCGATTACAAAATTCGCCATGCTAATTCCCTTTAGTAACGTGTTGCAAAATTTATTATATTTGAAACAAAATTATAATCATACCATGGTAGAATTTTACTGAAAATGGTTTGCATACATCTATCAAAGGTTTGTCATACGTATCGAAGAGCTAGTGGTGTTCCGCCGCGATTCTCGGGCTGTTATTGGTGGAGGAATACACCGAATCTCATTCCGAGAAGTATTTCAGACAGGGACGGGAATCCTAGTGGAACCACCAACCTTCTGCAAGCCAGCTGGGTGACTTCCTCAATGACGGTATTCGGTTAGGGAATTGAACACAAGCGCAAGGATTTCAAGAGAGTTAATATAAACAACTTAACAGCTCAGCCAATTACATGAACCCTATAGAGCATTATGGGACTTTATTGGTCAAACAATTAACCAACATATTGACGAATTAAGAACTGCTATCTTACAGGATTAGCAACAGTTCCCCCCAAGAACGGCTTTTCACTGAACATCACAATAAACGCCGTGGATATACTCCATTATTAATGTGTATGCCTTACACATATGCACAATAGCTGCAATTAAAAGTTCTTAACATTTAAATACTGTATTTTAATGTAATGTTAAAAACCTCCATCAAAGACAAACTGGTGTTACGGTTTTCCAGCGCCAGTTTTGAATCCCAATTTTGCCACGTCATAGTCACGTCTATCAGAAGGATAAATACTTCGTTGATTTGTAATCTTAGACCCGTTGATATGTCCTATAAGAAGTGCAAGAACAACAGTATTGATGTAAACAAATGTCGATAGGGAGGGTACTTAACTTGTGTCGGTGGTGCTTAACTTGTGTCGGAGTATATATATATATATTATATTCTTGAGTGAACTATATTTCGATCAGTCCCTTAAACAAACAAATTATCTTTTTATTTTAGACTGAAAACGGTCAGGCGCTAAATTACAATAGAATGTCGCGCTTAGGCAACGTCATAAATAAATGACGTCACTACTGTTTGAGTCTGAACACGCTTACGTTAGTTTATACAAATTTATTTTAGCTCGATTGCGAAACAAGTTCCTAAACATATATTAATCACTCGAGAGACCTCATTCCTGATGGAATCCATCGCCACGAGGGAGAGAGGAGAGGCAACGTGGAATTTAAATGCCTTGCCTAAGGGTATAATCGTAACGGCTCCAGTGGGGCTCGAACTCCGGACATTTCGCACCTGAAGCGAACGCGCACCCACTGCGCTATCACGCTTACATTGACACCATTTCAATAGGCAGTGGCTAGGAACAAAACGTGCAAAAATAAATAGGAGTATAATTGTTTGTTTCAGTGTATTATTGAATTGTATATTCAGTATAGAAACAGTGGGTGCAAACAGTGGATGTTAGATTTCAATAGAAAATAGACAGATTTTATAACAAACACAAATTGGTTTATTACACAATTAGTTTAAAGAATGTTATAATATAATTCTGTAAGCAAATATAACACATGTTACAACAGTAAGTAAATACAATATATAAGCGGAACAGATTGGTGTGTTTGCTACATGTTTGTTCCTTACAACTGTATATATAATTACTAATTTAGATTTAGTCACACATCCTGGGGCGATTTCTTTTGTAATCTGACTTAGAATTTCCAAGGTTTTATGATGGATTCAAATGAAAACAACACCGATGCATCTGATTTTACGAGTTTATTTCATTTTTTTTTTTTTTACGAATATTCGAATACCGTAATAGTATTCGGATATTCGGACGTCCGAACGAATATTCGAATATTCGTTGCCATCCCTAATAATTAGATATTGTACCACATAACTATTTGGGAAATATTTACAATGAAGACAACAAATTATAGATTGTTTACCCATTGGATATACTGTAGGATATATGCTGAGATATAGTAAAATATTAAACATAGTATGAGAAAGTGGAAGAAAATTGATGGCATGTAGTGCAAAGGAAACAATGATAAAAACAGAGGAAACAACTTAAGAGGACCTACATATGCTTAGAGAGAAATAAGGGGCAGTAACTGACCGATGGCTCACATTAGATATTGTACAACATAACTGTTTGGGAAATATTTACAATGACAGCATCGGTGGATAAAGTCCGATGTATCCCTAAATGTATAGCGGTCCTTTCAGTTGGAATACTTTGTTTGTACAGTTTTATTAGTTATGTTCCTTCTAACTGTATGGATATTGTACAACATAATTATTTAGAAAAAACGCATTGACACTGGCCACGATCTCTGATCACTATATTTGTAAATGACATGGATACATGTGTACACAAGGTTCAGCTACCGATGCCATTGTGGATAGATATGCTGGATTTCTCAACCAGTATCCCAGCGGAACATCCTAAAACACCAATTGCTATTATGGGAGAACACTGCACGAGTTACTGCATGTAGAGAAGTGGGTACTCATACAGGCCGCATACAAGCCTCAACAGAGTAGTCGCAGCAACAAAATATGTATACATTTCAAAACATAACACACACACACATTCAATACATTGATGTCAACAAAGTGTTTATATAGGACAGTGTATTAGGGGCCATATTAACTGTAATTACCGGTATAAACACCGCATGATAATGACACCATTATCGGAAGAGTCCATTGACTTGCTATAGGTGTTTTTATATTACTATTTCATATGCAAATTGACTATTTTGTAGTCCATAAAATTGAATGGTAACGTTTGCATATAAATAGTATTATAAAAACACATATAACAAGTCAATGTTGTGATTCTCGTGTGGTGTTTAAACATGCACGATATGTAAGTCTGTTTACAAAACAGAGGAATGAATGCCAACTTATTATGCCGCCAAAACATAGATTGGCATATAGTAAATTTACATTGTATATTAAATTAATGCAACTGTTATGGCTCCCGGTTGTTATGATTGTTATGTTTCGATACAATAAATAAAGATAATTTAACAATGAAACCAATTTTCAATGAAATAATTATGTCAAAAACAGGTGTTGAGATACTGTTGTTATATTTGTTTATAGGTAGGACACATTGTGTTAAAAATATGATGTTTATACCAGACTGAAATAAAGACTAAATAAACATACATTTACTGCAGCAAACTCATTTTAAAAGCAAAGGAATGTATGAGAGCGTTCATCTGTTAAAGTATATACGTGTGTGTACACGGTTCACACCCGTGTGCTGTTTGAAACTGTCAGATCAACTCATTGCCGTCTTAAGATATTTAGCATACCGAATATTATGCACGCTATATTTAGCTTACGGAATTCCATATATGTCCCTCTTCACATTTATACACTAGTCAAATATCTGACATACATGAACATTCATGTAGACGTTCTGCGGAAAGTATGTGAATGTGCTTCTTTAATTCGCTGGGCTGAAAGGAACATCTTCATAAATAAGTATTACTCTCAATTCATTCGACATTTCTCCAATATGAATGTGCACGAGATCCATTTAATTTCTAGACTTGACTGTAAATCAAATTACATTTCACTTATATGATCGTTCTCTGTTATGATTGAGCAAGTGCAGTCTCAAACTGCCAAAATGGCTAAAAGTTGTATTACATGTATCACACTCGTGTGGAATTTCTCCAGTATGTATGCGCATGTGAACGTTTAAAGCCATATTACATATTACACACTCGTGTCGCCGTTCTCCAGTATGAATGTGCAGGTGCTGCTTTAAATTAGAGGAATAGGTAAACGTTTTATTGCATATTTCACACTAATGCGGCCGTTCTTCAGTATGTATGTGCATGTGCTGCTTTAAATGGCCAAACTGAATAAAAGCCGTATTACATATTTCACACTCATATGGTCGTTGCCCTGTATGCATAAACATATGCTTCTTTAAATACAAGACAGACGGAATGACGTATTACATATTTCACACACATGTGGTCGAACGACCAGTATGTATGAGCATGTGCTGCTTTAAAGTTCCAGAATAAATGAATGCCTTATTACATATTCCACACTGATGTGGTCGTTCTCCAGTATGTATGAGCATATGCCGCATTAAATGGCTAGACCGACTGAACGCTTTATTACATAGTTCACTCATGTGGTCGTTCTCCAGTATGTATGAGCATATGCTCCATTAAATGTCTAGACCGACTGAAAGCTTTATTACATAGTTCACACTCATGTGGTCGTTCTCCAGTATGTATGAGCATATGCTCCATTAAATGTCTAGACCGACTGAAAGCTTTATTACATAGTTCACACTCATGTGGTCGTTCTCCAGTACGTATGAGCATATGTTGCTTTAAAGTTCCAGACTTGCTAAACATCTTATTACACATTCCACACTCATGTGGCCGTACTCCAGTATGAATGTGCATATGTTGCTTTAAGGTTTCAGACTTACTAAACATCTTATTACACATTCCACACTCATGTGGCCATACTCCAGTATGAATGTGCATATGTTGCTTTAAAGTTCCAGACTTGCTAAAAGTCTTATTGCATATTTCACACTCATGTTGTAGTTTTCCAGTATGTATGAGCATATGTTGCTTTAACGTTCTAGATTGACTGAACGCCTTATTACATATTCCACACTGATGTGGTCGATCTCCGGTATGTATGAGCATATGTTGCTTTAAAGTTCCAGAATAACAGAACGCCTTATTACATATTCCACACTGATGTTGTCGTTCTCCAGTATGTATGAGCATATGCCGCTTTAAAGTTCCAGACCGACTGAAAGCTTTATTACACATTCCACATGCATATGTTCGATCTCCGGTATGTATGAGGATATGCTCCTTTAAATGGCTAGACCGACTGAAAGTCTTTCTACATAGTCCACACGCATGTGGTCGAACTCCGGTATGTATGAGCATATGCCGCTTTAAAGTTCTAGACCGACTGAAAGCTTTATTACACATTCCACATGCATATGTTCGATCTCCGGTATGTATGAGGATATGCTCCTTTAAATGGCTAGACCGACTGAAAGTCTTTCTACATAGTCCACACGCATGTGGTCGATCTCCGGTATGTATGAGCATATGCCGCTTTAAAGTTCTAGACCGACTGAAAACTTTATTACACATTCCACATGCATATGTTCGATCTCCGGTATGTATGAGGATATGCTCCTTTAAATGGCTAGACCGACTGAAAGTCTTTCTACATATTTCACACTCATGTGGCCGTACTTGAATGGTGATGTCCTGCATTATTCTTAGTTATGTTAATACATCCTTTTTGCGCACTATATGCATATGCATTGACAAGGTTGATACGTTCTTATACGGCATAACATCTTTCTAACATCGAGTTAACATTTTGAAAATAATGAGCATATATGAAGAGTTCCTTAATTAAATAAGGGAACCGATGATATTTCCTCGATTGTTTATCTAGTGTATATTAAATTGATGATCCGAAATGGCCGAACATGAATATGTTCATAGCACAAATATTTAAATAAATGAACTCATCTAGATCTGTAAACACCATGTTTCATCTCCTGGAACATGCAATTTTCAAATAGTTATCGAACCACTTATAATATAAAGTCATAATACTGACCACATAATCATCATCACATCATCATCAGCACCATCATGAGTAGCCATGTTCACCTCATATCGTATAACTTAGGGTATACACGTCGCCCGATACTGTATTTCGTAGAACAATATATGCGTCGGCAGTTGTGTTTTATTTTACGAGTAATACACACTATCCTGTTTTGTTGTTGATAATGTATTTGTGGTTGCTTAATATAGTTCAAATGCATAATAAAACAACATATTGGGAATCTGGAAACTGGCTGCTTAATACAGGTGACCACTAACACGGGTTTGACTGTAATCAGATAAAACTGATAAATACAAGTTTGACATAAAGAAATACTTTCAAAATAAATCATATGTACAAGCGGCGATAAATAAACGTAAAAACATACGCACACAATGATCATAATGTATCTGTTGATACTGTTTTATTTGGATGGGATGTTTTCTTCTATGTTTTCCAATGAATGATTGAGTTTTCTTAGGTAAAGAAAACGCCATCTTCCCCACTGTTTTCAAACAATGAAAGATGCATTTTCTCTGTCACAGCTTGATTTTCGTATTCCTTTTCTGACAATCATGAAAAGTCAATATAACGTAATATATTCTAATGAATTTGTTTTGCCTGTAGTTTTTAATTTTGACAAACAGAAACTAACTAGAACATTATACCGGAACTATTTCTTAATAAGGACCTTCACGCTAAGTATATAAGTTGTTACTTAATTGTCTTAAAATAAATTACTCACTTGCATTCATTATCATATCTATTTTGAGATACATGGTTTCACCAAAGCTTTTGTGTTATCCGCGTAGTTATGAGAATATGTAGTGGTATATCCGCGTAGTTATGAGAATATGTAGTGGTATATCCGCATAGTTATGAGAATATGTAGTGGTATATCCGCATAGTTATGAGAATATGTTGTGGTATATCCACGTAATTATGAGAATATGTTGTGATATATCCATGTAGTTATGAGAATATGTTGTGATATATCCATGTAGTTATGAGAATATGTTGTGGTATATCCACGTAGTTATGAGAATATGTTGTGGTATATCCACGTAGTTATGAGAATATGTTGTGGTATATCCACGTAGTTATGAGAATATGTTGTGGTATATCCACGTAGTTATGAGAATATGTTGTGGTATATCCACGTAGTTATGAGAATATGTTGTGGTATATCCACGTAGTTATGAGAATATGTTGTGGTATATCCACGTAGTTATGAGAATATGTTGTGGTATATCCACGTAGTTATGAGAATATGTTGTGGTATATCCACGTAGTTATGAGAATATGTTGTGGTATATCCACGTAGTTATGAGAATATGTTGTGGTATATCCACGTAATTATGAGAATATGTTGTGGTATATCCATGTAGTTATGAGAATATGTTGTGGTATATCCATGTAATTATGAGAATATGTTGTGGTATATCCACGTAGTTATGAGAATATGTTGTGGTATATCCACGTAATTATGAGAATATGTTGTGGTATATCCATGTAGTTATGAGAATATGTTGTGGTATATCCACGTAATTATGAGAATATGTTGTGGTATATCCATGTAGTTATGAGAATATGTTGTGGTATATCCACGTAGTTATGAGAATATGTTGTGGTATATCCACGTAGTTATGAGAATATGTTGTGGTATATCCATGTAGTTATGAGAATATGTTGTGGTATATCCACGTAGTTATGAGAATATGTTGTGGTATATCCACGTAGTTATGAGAATATGTTGTGGTATATCCACGTAGTTATGAGAATATGTTGTGGTATATCCGCGTAGTTATGAGAATATGTTGTGGTATATCCACGTAGTTATGAGAATATGTTGTGGTATATCCGCGTAGTTATGAGAATATGTTGTGGTATATCCACGTAGTTATGAGAATATGTTGTGGTATATCCACGTAATTATGAGAATATGTTGTGGTATATCCACGTAGTTATGAGAATATGTTGTGGTATATCCACGTAATTATGAGAATATGTTGTGGTATATCCGCGTAGTTATGAGAATATGTTGTGATATATTCGAGTAGTTATGAGAATATGTTGTGGTATATCCACATTTTCCTCTCGAACTATTTCATGGACTCTAACTGCTGTAAAATAATGCCACAATAAAAATCTGCAAAAATATTGAAGTGAAAACAAGAAAGCAAGAGCTGTCGAAATTGTGGGAAATAACCTGCTGTGATAGACTTACGTCGTCGACATTTGGACTTGTGTGCGGAGGAAAACCTGATACAATTGTATTTTGAAAACTGTGTTTGGATACAATAGCTTCAGTTCAGTCAGTACAAACTGGGGGAAAAACCATGAACCAACTGCCTGCAGGTTATATTTGAAAGACTTGGTGCAGGAACACACCAACATAACAGTGAGTGAAACAGGATTAGTTGTCAACACCAAACATCCCCACCTTGGTGCTAGCCCAGATGGGCTTGTTACTTGCACTCATTGTGTGTCTAATAAAATGTCCATATAAATATCGAAATATATCACCAGTAGAGGCTTCCAAACAGAAAGTGACATTGAAAAAGAATCACAACTATTATTTCCAAGTACAAGACCAAATGGGTATACTGGAATGCAGTTGGTGTGACTTTTATGTGTGGACATTAGAAGGATGAGAGAATTAACTTTGATAACAATTTCTGGGACAATATGCTCGCTAAATTGGATGCATTTTACATAGAGTCAATGGTTCCTGAAATTTTCACACACCATAAAAAGCGTGGCAAACAATTTATGTCCTGAAAATTGTGTTGATATTTGTGTAAATGTCACCTAATCAAGTCACAAATATTTCTGGGAATTGTTAGGAAAACGAATGGTGTAAAAACCGTGACCGCTATATATAACTTTAACACCAAAGTACTCTTTATGTACAACCGGTGACATAGGTTATCATAACATGTACATTGTATGCAGGGACATATTAAATATTTTCTTTTTCATACAGAGAGTTACCTGTACATAATTACCTTATGCAATGTGTTACTAGATGTACATTTAACTGTATGTAATATGCCAGGAGGACATGCATATTATATACAGTAACATCTAGTAAACAGTGCAAGCTCCTGGGCTTGAAAGCATAAATGACATTTGACAAAATATGTTTTACATGTATATAGAGTGGTGGAACCTATTCTCGGCGTAAATCCTACATATCATGGCCTATAGAAAAAGTTAAATGCACTTGCCATATATTATTATTTTCTTAAGTTGAACACAACTTTGAAAACATTGTTGAACATTTTAGCTTCATTACGTGACCATGGGCCTCAATACAGCTATCGCAACGGCACCTGTTTCCATGGGGAACTAGATACTTTAGGGCACCTATGCACGGCGTACATGAATTTGTTTATGTATGCACGTATAGATGTTGAATATATTATTTTGACTTAGTAACATCAATTACTAACAATATTAAAACTCATAAGAAACTTTTTAGCTGGTTATTTGTACATTTTTTTCCAATTCGGATAGCTACCTGAAATGCTCATAAACCGTATCATTTCGGTGGAAAAAAATTCCCATCACCAATCCCATGTTTATATTCGGCTACTGAACCAGTCATGTGGCAGTTGCATTAGGCTACCGGCACGCACAATGGAATGCTATTGATCCATGCTTCACCTCTGTCAGCGAAAATAGGTTAAAACTATTTAAATACAGATGTAAATGGAAAGAAATACGCCGAGCACAGGTTCCACCACTCTATAGATGTATGCAATAATCATTCATAGTACAAGTTACATCCACTACTTAAGTTATGTTACTATTCAGAACGACAAAAGTTCACTGAATGCGACTGAACCAATTTTATGCGAGCAAATGTTATTTTATAATAAAACATGACAAAAGGGATTTACAAACATTAATTTCTTTGCTCTAATTAGCTATTCTGAAGAAATGTAGAGCGGCACATGAAAAAAGACTAAATAAGATTATAATATTTATATACAATGTATTAACAATTGTTCATTAATGAAATAAACACATACATCATTGTTAGTTATTTGTTTACGTGTACGTTCAGTCATCCAGTACTAGAGGTGGTTGCAAATTTGACAGTCCAGCACATAATTTCAATATTTTGCTGAGCTGTTTCGAAATAGTTATCTGAATAGTTTCTTGTAAAATTCTGAAGTTTTTGACCCGTTCCATGGCCATTTCAACATAAATCCTCAGATTTGCAATTCGTCTTGTTTCCTCCACTTCTCTCCTCGAAAACCTCTGGCGTTTAAAAGGCGGTATTATCAATGACAATCCCTTTGGTGTTGTGAAATCATCAATTAAAAAACCTTTATCAGCCATTATAGCATCACCACAGTCACAGATATCGATTAAACCACATGATCAGCTACATGTACACAAACATTTATAATTACCTCCAGGACTAATCTCGTTAAAATGTACAACTAACGAGAAAAGGTTTCTGATGAGTAATATATATTTATTTACAGTGTATGTTACCAAGTTGATACATGTAAGTGGGCCAATTTGTATAGACTCCGTTATAAGAAGATCGTTATTTGCTCACCGGAAGTTGAACTTTGTGCCGAATTGGTAAAGCGTAATCTCGGCCCCACGACACGTCGGCCCTAGACACGTCGGTCACAGACACCTCGGCCCCACGACACCAAAACACATCGACACCTCGGCCCCATTTTTAAAATTCGTTATCAACATAATTATTTATTTAAACATTTATTTAGATAATTTAAATACCATTTAGGACGTGTTATGTATAATATTAAGAACTTAATACATATATATGGCAAAATCAGTTTAATATGCTTATGAATTGTATTACAATAAAACAACGAATACTTGATATGTATCATCAACAGTGGTATTCATCAATCAATAACTCTACTCGTCTTGAAACGTATAACTTGTTTAAACATGAATTTCAATTAGAAACATATCTTGACATTATGATGGAACCTAAATTTAGAATATCGTTAACCAAATTTCGGACACCATCCCATGAACTAGCAATAGAACAAGGGCGTTACACAAACTTACCACGGAATGAACAAATCTGTATATATTGGAATGACCGAAAGTGAGTATCATTTTCTTCGTATTTGCCCTAAATTTAGAGATTTAAGGAAAAACTATCTGACACGCTACTATTACACTTGGCCGACCGAACAAACGTTTATTACCTTACTTACAGAGACTCAGGGGAAAACTGTTCAAAACCTATTCAAATTTATATATTACCCAAGTTTAGCAAGAAATTAACAATTTTATACACAACAACCATCTATACTCTTCTGAAAATGTATCCATGTCTTTCCATTGTACTTTGTTTATGTATTGTTTGCTATAAATATGTTATCATATTTAAATAAATAAATATGCAATAAAATATATTATACCGGTAGTTAAAATTATAAGCCTTGCATACTTTATTTGTAACCGAATGTGGATGTTACTGTGATGTGATGGAAGGTGTTAACAACTCATTAGTGATTAGTTGATAATCCCATTGAAGTTGTATAAAGTAATCATTAAAACACGTAACGCCCTCACAAATAGCTATGAGTAATTGACGCTGCTCGTTAGTTGATTTGTAAGTATGTACAATGTAGTTTAAAGACCATCGATGCCGACAATGAGTATGTTTGAGTCTTGATTGAATAATTGGTACATCTCACGACAACTATATAACCCTTATCAAAAGTAGGATGCTCATGGACGGATATGTAGTCCAGTGGTAACACGCTGAACTGGTAATCCAGGGATCGCAGGTTTGATCCCCCGTCTGACCCTAATAAAATTAACAGTCTTTCAGATGGGACGTTAAACCGAGGTCTTGTGTCGGTGCTTTACACCGTGCACGTAAAAGAACCAGAGGAGACTCTGGAATGGGTCTCTATCTGTATCATTGCACTATCCTCCAAAATCTAAACTGACTAATCTCTTCAGGAGGCGTCGCTCATATGGGTAACCGGTAGCGACGATAAATAAACGTAAAACACACAAAGGATGCTCACGGATCTGTAGTGCACTGGTAACACACTGAACTGGTAATCCAGGGATCGCAGGTTCGATACCCCGTCTGACCCTAATGAAATTAACAGTCTTTCAGATGGGACGTTAAACCGAGGTCTCATGTCGGTGCTTTACACTGTGCACGTAAAAGAACCAGAGGAGACTCTGGAATGGGTCTCTCTCTGTATCATTGCACTATCCTCCAAAAATCTAAAATAACTAATCTCTTCAGGAGGCGTCGCTCATATGGGCAACCGGTAGTGACGATAAATAAACTTAAAACATACACGGATGCTCACATTTCGCCCATATGGTTTGCCATTGGCGAGTGTAAATAGGCTCAATTATCATATGCCAACATCACTATTAATCTCTGTATCAGGAGTGATCTTGAGGTACGTCCTCTGCAGCATGCTATATCATACGACCGATGTGACCGCTGATAAACATAGGGGACTAGTTTAAATATACCGGAAATAACGTGTCCACTAACGGACCGCTGTGCATTGGCACGAGTCTGTAATACACCGATAAACATTTTAATCCAATTAGTGTACACTGCTACAGGTACACTTCTTATTGACTAGTGAATGAGATAAGCAGTTCATGTAGTTTTACGCCAGAATCTACATATATATAGTAAATATGATATATGTTAAATTCTTTAATAATTATCATCTTTATTAATATAATTATTATACTATTATTATTTTGTTTCCGGGATAACACAGAAGGACTACTTCCTCGCCAAGAAAAATGGTGATATATGGTGTTTAGATGTATTTGTATATATGTGTATGAAACAGAACAGGAGTTTCTTCCCATGTTGAAAGTGATACGGACTTGACTCGTATGAACCACAATTAATTCAGTCACATGGATAAACATGAAGTTATCACATTGTTTTCTTATTTAAGAATCCACAGAGGTTTACGGTTTAACACATCTTATCTATAATAGCAATGTATTATGTAGCATAGTATTAGGCAGAAATATCCAAATGGGAGTCTAAAAAAATAAGTCCAGCCCCAGAGCGGGACCCGAATGATGACGGAAATTACCGCACGGACTCGATGTGAGAACGGCGAACTGACGTGATCGAAATGCGGCAGAAACTGGGAAAGCCTGGGTGGGAAAGCCTCTCCAAAAAGGAATTGCGAACAATATTAGCCTATTATAGGGTCCAGTTCTTGTCATTGTTTTACAGCTGCATATATATGTTAACAAACCTAGTGAGGTCTGAGAAAAAAAAAAAAAAAAACAACTTATCAGCCATCTTTTTAACTGGCCCAACCGTCGCCAATATAATTGACCGTCTTATTAGGTGATAGGCCGTCGAAAAGACGGCCCGACGGCTCTCTGCCTAATACTGTGTTATGTAGTGGTCCTGACCAACTTAAGCCAATCATACTTAAAACCCTGTCTAAAGAACTCTCACCTATCCTTGAAGTCTTATTCCAAAAATCCCTCAACGAAGGTTCACTGCCGGTGTCTTAACAGAATTGACATCCCCGTAAGAACTGAAAGTTGCGCATGCGCATAATGATATATAATAGTACATCTTAGCGGCCGTGAGGAATGAGAGACATTCGCTTTATTTTCAATAGTTGTGCTAATTATCAGTATTATGTGACATGTATGAACCTATAGATATTATAAAGTGTGTCTGTGAAGGGGATTTTCCAATTTCTATATAGATTACTCCGGTGTATGCTTTATCCTTGCTTACCGGATACGAATACACGCGGTCAATTGATGGAACAGCCTACTTTATTGACATCTAGCTAAATCGTAAATGAGGTAAATAATTATATTAGAAATCTACTGTTTGGTTTTATTCTTTTTATTAATTGAAGCAGTTATCACATTCCATTATTCAGTAATGATGTTAGTGAATTGTTTGTAACGGTTGTCACTGTGTTATCAGTTGTAATTTGACTGTAATTTGTAAATGTTTCGAAACTCCGAAACCACACACTGGCTCATTTTTCAACCCAATTTAACCCAAATCTACATGAGCTTTGTACAGGTAAAGTTTTATCCCAAATTAATGTGACAATTAACACACATTATGTCATTTTCAGTTTTGTTTTGTACAAATAACTGAATAATGCACACTATTTTAATTTTGTTTACAAAGATGATCAAATGACACGGTCCCTAGAACAGGTTGGAGAACAGTCCAACACAAGCTATAATAGCGCGATCAAGCTATAATAGCTCGATCGAGCAATAATCTAATGAATAGAAACGTTAAAAATCATATATATTTTCACATTTATCCGAAATATCGAACGAGGACGGAAAGTATGCCACTTACAATTTGTGTAGAAATAGACTGTTCTCCAACATATTATAGGAACCATATTGCCATTCACTACACTACATAGTAGCTTGCCCAGGAACCGTAGAAATGCTTGGAGCATCTCTTGGAAGTATGGCTTAGGGGTAAGACACTAAGCCATAGAGGTGTTCAGGAATGGACTTAGTACTGGTTAACCGCTGGTAAACCTGCCCAGGAAAAGTAGAGAACTTGAAGGATACCTACTTGGGGGTCAGACACCAAGTAGGGCTAGAGAATGTCATTTCCATCGAGAGATGTCACAAGCCGGTCAGACTGATTGTGCCTGAAGAACGTACCCATTGCCATAAGGATGTGGAGGAAGTCCTTCCAGATAAAGTGGGGAGGAGTGTAGTGAATGGCAATATGGTTCCTATAGAGACACCGTCTGATGCGGAAGATGGACACCGTCTGGACCGGAAGTGGGGCATTCTAGATCCGGGTGTGAACGAAGCAAGCACGCCATACACGCTCTGATTATACGCCTAACAAGACGTATTTATCCACAAGGAATAGAAGCTGCTGTAGGGTACACGATTGGTAAGTCGCTTATCCTATAGTAACTGCTTCAATATATAGAAATACCGAGACACCGGAAAAAAGTATATAACAACAATATAAGAACGAGGCAGCTTGTGTTTAACTATTTATTAAGCTAAATACACCTTATTGACTTAATATCTGCCAATAATGTCAAACCCCTTGTGAGGAACTACGCTTGTTTTCCTGGACACGCTTAGCCGACCTGACTAGGCAGTCTTAGCCGACCTAAGCGGTTAACAGTACTAAGCAATGTGTGTGAGACGCCTACCTCGACGACACTACATATGTGGCCTGACCGAGTATTGAACCTGGTGTATAGAATATTGACCCCTCTCAAAATAATGTCTCTCGGGTTATTAGTCGGTCATGGAATATTGACCCCCTTGAACAATTACTCCCCTTGCGAATGGCAATATATAGTGGGAAAATATTAAATTTATTATAATTAAATGTTAATTAACACTGTTTAAGGCCTAGCAACATTTATTTTGAATCAATGATGTACAGAATAACATAAATATATTGAATATGAAAATATAAGTACACCGATAATTTGTCTCTATCAATTTCTAACGATGATATGGTGGGTGCTGTATAACTAGGAGGTTCACATAATGTATATGCATAATATTTACACAGACAAGCATACAACAAATAATAACAATGACCCCCACCCCCTATGTATACACTGAACAAGTGAGGGCAGGTCACTTTTCGATGCCATAGAATAATGACCCCTATATGTGTAGACTATACATGTATGAAAGAGAGGGTCACTTTTCGATGCCATGGATTAATGACTACCCTATGATTTAGGGTGACAGGTGGACTGTAGTCCAGCGGTTAACTATTGGACTGGTAATCCAGGGATCGCAGGTTCGATGCCCCGTCTGACATAATAAAATTAACAGTCTTTCAGATGGGACTTTAAACCGAGGTCTCGTGTCGGTGCTTTACACCGTGCATGTAAAAGAACCAGAGGAGATTCTGGATTGGGTCTCTATCGGTATCATTGCACTATCCAAAAATGACTATTCTCTTCAGGTGGCGTCGCTCATATGGGCAACTTGTAGCGACAATAAATAAACGTAAAACGCACACACACACATCAAGTTAAAATGCTAGTTGGATGCTTATTCAGCAGAAATTGATGTATATTTCTTTAATAAATTTAATTAATATGTCTGACTAATAAGTTTATTTAAAGTCACCACCTCATAAATGCATTTGGGCGAGTTTTATAAGATAATTAAAATTCCCATCATCTAAGTGATGGTTTTGCCTATCGCAATTATTATAACTAGATGTTTTAAAGTGGGCTATGAGGGCTGCTGTAATCTCATGCTGTAATCTCAGTGTGTGTTTGGTTTTCATATCGCCAACTGTCACTCACACAGGAATTTGTGTCAGCGACAGTCAGGGGTAGACCGGGTGAATACAATACCCGGTGCACATATACTTCTAAGATGTCTAAGATTGCATATCTGTATATATAAAAATATGTTTACCATTTCTAATACGACGAGAATACCTTGTTGCATGTGCAATATCGCGTTATACTGTAATACTGTGATCTACATGTCACAAGACAATAAAGTCTTGCACCCATATCCATAGATCCAGCATCCAACATTATGCATTAAAATTAATGAGACTAAAGAGTTAAGGACTAAAATACTTTTAGTTAAAACTATGAAGTTTAAAATATGTGTACTAAGAAGATTAAGAGCAAGTGTACTGTCTTAATATGTATCTGTACTATGATAGTTCATAACTGATCCCCCGAGTACATATAATTATAACCAGTCATACAGATATATAGCCGGTAATAACAAATCTCCCATATACATGGGAAATTATAATTCAAATTGTGTTTATATATTACATTTGTGTCCTCGGCCCACTATGTCGTTTGGACATCTTTTTTAACATTTTAAGAAAGATCAAACTAATATGGGTTACCCCTAAAAACATAAATATATAACTAAACCTTTTCACTTGAAACATAGTAGGTTACTGAGGATGTGATTTTGTGTTCCCTCCCTCATATTCCCGCTCCCATGTTTTATATTTCCCCGTGTACTGGGATCATTAATTGTTATAAAATAACAACTATACCCCTGTGTGACAACATTTATGATCAGTACGTTAAAAAACACTTCCGTAGCAATTCCAACGGTCTCCTTAGTAGAGCCAGTAAAATTGTAATAATGTTTGAAATATACTCAAGTATATACATGAAAAAGACAGTCACACAGGGAATAGCCAAACAAATAATAACCGTAGATCCTTGTCGAATGAAAAAACTTGTATGGCAGTAATCCGGTTCTGTTGTTCATGCTTACTTGGAGATAGACCGACAGTACGCAGGCATTTTTCGCGACAAGACTATTCCAATTGATAGGCGGCTTGCTGTCATAATGTTCCTATCTATGCTTCTTTTACTAAATTAAACTAAACTGGATTCTTGCATGGATTTTGGACAATGAAGAATTACATAAAAAGGTGACCTGAAATGATAATTGAAATTTCCTCGAACACCCTAGTATAATTCCAGGGATAAAGTATCATTTTTGCAAGAATTTTGAGATATATGTTCATATTATCATTCCTCTGCCTCAGGAATGTGTACCGAGTTGACCTTTGTTAGCGTGGGGATCAAAATACAGACCAGAAAGGGTTATTTCAGGTGCGGTCTAGGGGGTAAGGGGAAATTATAACAGCTTGCAATAAGTATAGTGTTATATTCTATACATTTTAGGATATTTATCCCAAGAAGCACTCACAGGATAGTTTGACTGAGCACATATAATCCCAAAACAAAAAGTCAGAATTGGACATCATTGCCCATATATATGTCACAGCATAAGGGCCACAACTGTGGTAATAATACAGTTATGTAACCGTATTTAATTGTTTGAAGTCAATATCATATTGATGTTTATAGAAAGGCATAAACATTCTGTGGATATTAGATAAATGATCATAAAAACTAGGTTATGTATGCATGACACATGTGGTATAATAAATCAGATTTCTCACTTTATATGGAGAAAATCTCAAAGGGCATTTTCTTGGAAATTTTACCAACCTCATTCTAGTTTGTTTAATTATGTATATAATATTTTATTATGTATACATGGGGATTTTTATCCCTTTATACGTTTCAATATTTTGTGTAATTGACCAAAAACTGAACAAAGACACTACGTTTTGACATTACACATATGTCATAGCATTAGGGCCTCAACTGTGGTAATAATACAGTTAGGTATCCTTATTTGATTATTTGAAGTCAATAGCATGTTGATGTTTATAGAAAAGCATAAACATTCTGTGGATATTAGATAAATGATCATAAAAACTAGGTTATGTATGCATATAATCCCAAAAAGTTAGAATTGGACAACATTGCCCATATGTCACAGCATAAGGGCCTCAACTGTGGAAATAATACAGTTATGTAACCGTATTTAATTGTTTGAAGTCCATATCATATTGATGTTAATAGAAAGGCATAAACATTCTGTGGATATTAGATAAATGATCATAAAAACTAGGTTATGTATGCATATAATCCCAAAACGTTAGAATTGGACAACATTGCCCATATGTCACAGCATAAGGGCCTCAACTGTGGTAATAATACAGTTATGTAACCGTATTTAATTGTTTGAAGTCCATATCATATTGATGTTTATAGAAATGCATAAACATTCTGGTGATATTAGATAAATGATCATAAAAACTAGGTTATGGTGTATGCATGACACATGTGGTATAATAAATCAGATTTCTCACTTTATATGGCAACAATCTCAAAGGGCATTTTCTTGGAAATGTTACCAACCTCACTCTAGTTTGTTTAATTATGTATATAATATTTTATTATGTATACATGGGGATTTTTTTTATCCCTTTATACTTTCAATCTTTTGTGTAATTGACCAAAAACTGAACAAACACACTATGTTTTGACATTACACATATGTCATAGCATAGAGGCCTCAATTATGATCCTACTATAATCGGGCTACCTTAATTGATAATTTTGGGTCAATAACATGTTAATGCTTCTGAAAAATATACAAATAATCTGGATAAATCAGATAATTTGAGAAAATACTGGGTTCAAAATTGTGCTAAATAGTTGTTTTTGAAGAAATCTCTGTTTGGTCAGTTTTGATAAGGGATATTCAAATTTCTATTATCATGATCTGGTCGGGATAACCAGGGACAGGTACACTAAGTGTACCATCCTATTAGGTACATAGAACACCCAATAGGTAGAGAGTATTCCTCGCCTCGGACTAGCCCAAATGAGAAGGTCGAAAACCGCAGACCCTGGCATCCCGATACAATTGACCTTTCTGCAAACGCTACTTAGGCACGCCCCCCATAGTTACAGGTGCTCGCTGTAACCACGCGAGACAAGCTATCTAACAAAATGGCGTCTAACGCAGACCTGCATCGAGTTAATCTAGATAAAATTCCGTCGAATGTCTCGGTTTTATTTCACCCAGATAAGAATATCTCGTTGAAAGCAAGAAGGCAAGGGTTTTAGGTGAATTCAGGTGATTTCGTATAATCCCTTGTTCGTCTAATAGTAGTTTCGTATACTAGTGCATTCGTATTTATCACAGGTTCGTATTTTATATATATATAGTACTGCACTATACAGGCCCATTATAATAATGCTATTATTAGCTATTTAGGTAATTAGACACAATTATGAATGGGACTATGTAGCCGTGTGTTTGCCATACCAGGAGTGATTATCTATCTAGGTTTCAGGCCACTAATCAAGATTAATTAAAGTGAATGGGGGAGAATAAATAAATCATTCCGCATTTTCGATGATTCCAACGGTGGCACTTATCGCAGCTAAGAGCATGCATACGGCTGGAAACGTGACGAGAGCAAAAAACGCATGGAAAAATAGACGCCATGGTTGTAATGAAATTGATGTGAAGAGCATGATATTTATACATGATTCAAGGGCTTGGACATATGGCACGGCTCAGCTCTAAAGCTGATAAAACATTGGCATACAAGCCAGCATCACAAATGTTTGAGCCGACCAATGAAGGTGTGAAAAATAATATATTCTCCAGTAATTGATTAATTTGTCAACAGCCCACCTCATAATAGACGTAGGTGTGAATGTTATTTCTCTAAAGTACAGATATACGGATGAGGACGTGTTAAGTGTTCGTGGTAAATGCTTGCGCAATCAACGGAAGAGTGAACAACCACATCGTGTCAACTTTGACATCACAAGAAATGAAATATGCCACCGTCTTGAGAGACTCGACCCTATGCCTCCTAGAAGACTCGAACATTAGGCCCAAAAACTGAACACCAGTACGTTCACTGAGCTAATATGGGAATCCCACAGCTCTGCACATGCATGGGTACTATTACTACTATCTGATCCCTAGTCCACCATCCACGACAATATGTATGAACCACATGTATAATCACCACTATACTCACATATCTCTTGTGAACGGTAGATCTATTAATGCAGAATATATTTTTTCGAAATATTTTATTATGCATAAATAAATTAATTTCAACTTACTTTTGTGCAAATATATCTGTTTGCATTAATTTTGGATGTATTCAGCTGGTCGTTTGGTCGTTCACACAACTTAATCCACCTTAGACATGTTTTCAAGATTTGTCTTAGGTTTTGAAAATGGCACGAATTTAACGTCACCTATCAATCGATCTGGATATCTACATCACTGTCACACAGCCCGTAACTACATCTTTTCACCATTGTCAATGACAGACAGCATTAATTAATTTTAAATATTTTTCAAAAAATAATTTCAGATCACGATCACTCGTTATCAGATTTGATTAAAATGTTACTACATAACTCGTTTATCTAACAGAACGATAAAACAATGACTCGGTGTAGTAATCAATTATATAATTATGTGCACACATTTTATAATTGACCAATTAGCACAATCAGTGCTAAATTCCGATGTGAAATACTTTGATCTTGATAGCAGTGGCCCCTATCGGGTATTATAACTCGGCGGTCTCTGTGATGTACCGTTAGTGGGTAAGTTGTTGATTGCTCCCAATAAACAGTGTGACACGCTTAAATTTGATTGCTGTGTTTGTGAGAAAAGAATGACTATATGGGGTCAGTCGGTGTTTTTATAGATGCATTGTTTTTAAAGCAGCTGTCTGGTATTTTGTGGTTCATATACACACTTTTAGATTTGTCCAAGGATTTTGAAATGGGTTGAATTTAACGTCGATCACCAGGATATCGACTAATTTTGTACTATAACTAACCCACACACCAAAGCTACACATTTTCAACATCATTAAAACAATTTTAAACCCGTATTTTCGATCAAATTCACGCCTTTTCAAATTTGTCTACTCGTTACTAGTGTGTCTAATATGCATTGTTTGTCTAACAAGATGGCGGCGATAAACCGTTGCCGGGGGTGTGCGCGAATGGTGCGATGCGATTGGCTAACGCCAGCTGTCAATCAAAATCGGCAGAAAGGTCAAAGATCATTGGTTTGGTACCTAGCCTGGCTGTACTTATCAATTGTTCTGCGTGCTATCTTACCTACTACTCTGGGTGGATTGGACCAGGGGCTCTGGATTTCACCTGGTCTGACTCAGACAATATTATTCCCATATATATGATTAAATCTATTAGTTTAGGGCAGATTTTATGAAGAGATGAACAAATGTTTGTCTCCTACATATTTGGTCACAGGGGGGAGAGGCGATATTAATACAAAAATAGGGGGGTCATATAAGTAATTACTTATATTACTGAAACTATTGTATTAACTGATAAGTAGTATTTTCATAATATATTAACGTGGCTGTGTGGACAGAGGCATAAGCGTGGGATCTGTCCGAAGGGTTCTATTAGCGGGGGTATTGATATATATATATATATAAAATTTATTTTTTCCAGGTCGTTGTAGATTTTCCCAAATTTATATTGATTTAAGTTATAGTGATGACTGTAGCCCTAAAAGAGCCCTAAGATGAAATTTAAGTAATCTCTTTCACCTGGGGTCAAAAATCTCCCACTCAAATGATGAGAAACCGGCAATAAAATTGCTTTTCGGAAAGGACTCTAGTGAGGCTAGTTTCTGCATTACTAACTGGTTTATTGATCTACTAACAAGCTGCAAAAGTATGGGAACTTGTGTCTGAGCCAGCCATAACTGCACAGGTCCTCTATATTTTGTCGGACATCTGACAGTCTAAGATGTAGGTCTCCAGAGCTTTGTATACTGATGTTTGGGCAGCCTTTCTGGGGTTGAGGACATTCTCAAGATTGCAACAGCAGCCCGCAGATCAGCTTGATGAGTCCCGTGCACACTACAGTCTAGCGGAAAATGTTCGGTGGTGTACTTCACCCGACATATGGGACAAACCGGATCCAATTTAAGTATATGTTGTCCATCATTACCAGGCAACAGATTTGTCCCCAGTCTCAGTCTACTAATGCACTTACCGGTATCTATTTTTATAGAATGGGAATATTAGGCACCTGTCAACTGAGCCCCACAGAGCTCAACTTATAGGTTTGTTTAAAAGGCCTATTATATAAAGTTTGGCTCCAATGGGTAATTGTTTCAGCCCTGATAAATGAGTAGATCTCCATGGGTGCGAGCTTCACATTATTTTCTACATTTGTATGCTCCAGGCCCGACTTGGCTGCCCTGTCAGCCAGCTCATTTCCAGTGATACCTATATGTGCACTGCTGCACACCATGATATGGTAACCTGAAGGTCCAAGTTCAAACCCTCATTATGTAATTTACCTATGTCTTTGATTAGATCTGGTCTAGACTTACTATTCCTTGATTGTAATGAGACCAGTGATGAAAGTGAGTCAGATAATATCACATTTTTCGGTGAATTATTATCTACTATCCAGCAACTTTCTACATATTCACATTGTAGGGATGGCATGACTACAGCTGCAGCTACTTTGTCAGAATCGGGGCATTTTGATCCAACTGTATAATTATATTTTGAGGTGATTGCTGTAGTTTTCCTCAATATGACATTGTACTTCCAATCTGGCGAGGTGACCCAGATCGGATTTCTTCACTTTGCTCGATATTGTAATATCTATCACTGGATCTCAGGTAACTACCGGTAGCATCCAGGGCGGTGACAGGTCCGCTGGTCCGGTCTGAAGTCTGCTACCTGAACACCCTTGAGACCGTGTGCCACCACAAGTTCTGACTATTTTGGACCAAATTAAGCCTTATCCTGTTTGCCACAGGTGTGAAAAGCAATAAAACCTTATTTTTAGGGATCTGCAACCAACAGTGACACCTCCTGTGTTCCCAATACACTGGTTACATGTTTTATATCATTTATAATAAGTTCTCAGGTTCTGAATCCCCCATCTGACCCTAATAAAATTAACAGTCTTTCAGATGTGATGATAAACCGAGGTCTTGTGTCGTTGCTTTACACCGTGCACGTAAAAGAAACAGAGCAGACGCTGGAATGGGTCTCTGTCTGTATCATTGAACTATCCTCCAAAAATCTAAAATGTCTAATCTCTTCAGGAGGCGTCGCTCATATGGGCAAATATTCTTGCGCCAAATTATTAGACCCCCACCCCAATTCCCAGAAAATGCATAATACCAAGCTTATATTAATATATTTAGACTATACATAATGTTTTCCTGTGGGCCAATGGAGATAGATATCTCACCACTTCATATGATGCATGTGGGTCACTTTAGATAGGTCCCTTACCGAGACTTGGCATAATGATTTCATGCTGGTCAGGTGAGATAGATATCTAACCATTTCATATGATGCCTGTGGGTCACTTTAGAAAGGTCCCTGACTGGAACTTTCAATTCTCACAGCTTCGGCATTTTTCTCCAAGCCGTGAGAATTGAAAGTCACCTCAGAAAATGCATAATACTGAGCTAATATTGGTAAATTTAGACTTGACATATTGTTTTCATGCTGGTCAATTGAGACAGATATCTCACCACTTCATATGATGCCTGTGGGTCACTTTAGATAGGTCCCTGGCCGGAACTTTCAATTCTCACAGCTTCAACATTTTCCCCCAAGCCGTGAGAATTGAGTCACCTCAGAAAATGCATAATACTGAGCTAATATTGGTAAATTTAGACTTGGCATAATGTTTTCATGCTGGTCAGGTGAGATAGATATCTCACCACTTCATATGATGCCTGTGGGTCACTTTAGAAAGGTCCCTGACTGGAACTTTCAATTCTCACAGCTTCAGAATTTTTCCCCAAGCCGTGAGAATTGAAAGTCACCTCAGAAAATGCATAATACTGAGCTAATATTGGTAAATTTAGACTTGGCATAATGTTTTCATGCTGGTCAGGTGAGATAGATATCTCACCACTTTATATGATGCCTGTGGGTCACTTTAGAAAGGTCCCTGACTGGAACTTTCAATTCTCACAGCTTCAGCATTTTTCTCCAAGCCGTGAGAATTGAAAGTCACCTCAGAAAATGCATAATACCAAGCTAATATTAGCAAATTTAGACTTGACATAATGTTTTCATGCTGGTCAGGTGAGATAGATATCTCACCACTTCATATGATGCCTGTGGGTCACTTTAGAAAGGTCCCTCTGACTGGAACTTTCAATTCTCACAGCTTCAGAATTTTTCCCCAAGCCGTGAGAATTGAAAGTCACCTCAGAAAATGCATAATACTGAGCTAATATTGGTAAATTTAGACTTAGCATAATGTTTTCATGCTGGTCAGGTGAGATAGATATCTCACCACTTTATATGATGCCTGTGGGTCACTTTAGAAAGGTCCCTGACTGGAACTTTCAATTCTCACAGCTTCAGCATTTTTCTCCAAGCCGTGAGAATTGAAAGTCACCTCAGAAAATGCATAGTACCAAGCTAATATTAGCAAATTTAGACTTGACATAATGTTTTCATGCTGGTCAGGTGAGATAGATATCTCACCACTTCATTTGATGCCTGTGGGTCACTTTATATACGTCCCTTTCCGGAACTTTTAATTCTCACTTGTTCAACAATTTTTTCCCAAGCACTGAGAATTGAAAGACTCATCTGAAAATGCATACCGGTAATTAATACCAAACTAATATTAGTCAATTTAGACTTCACATATATGATTTCATGCTGGTCTGTTGATATACAGTCAAACCTGTCTTAAGCAGCCAGTCAAAGGAGTCAGAGAAAGTGGCTGCTTAACACAGGTGGCTGCTTAATAGAGGTAAACTATATAATAAAACAACCAATTGGGAATCTGGAAACTTGCTGCTTAATACAGGTTTGGCTGCTTAATGGAGATGACCACTAACACAGGTTTGACTGTAGATATCTCACCACTTCATATGTTGCCTGTGGGTCACTTTGATAGGTCTCTCATTGGAACTTTCAATTATCACAGGATTAACATTTTCAGAAAATATGTATCGGAATATATGTGTATCATAATGTATATATATATATTGGAATGTGTGTTTATGAGTGTGGCTACATATGGGTGTCCTCCATGTGGTGTCCTCCATGTTGCTTAGACTGGAAATGTCGCTTTTACAAATATGTAATGTAAATGTGACGGCCCACTGTATATATGAATGTAATACAACATTGATATTAGTATGTATTGCCTAGAGCACACAATTTTCAACAGGACAGCGATCCTAAGGAAGCGTCCAATGCATTCATAGAAGAACACAGGATAAACTGGGTACCACGACCAACTGGTAAGTTAGATAATCAATCAAATGGATCCTGGTGAGATATTGTAGGCTTGATCCACGTCTGACCTTAATAATATTAATAGACTTTCTGACGAGGTCTGGTGTCGGTGCCTAAGCTGGACACTAAAAGAACCAGCGAAGACTTGGTTTAAACATATTTATTCATTCATAATGTACAGTACATATATATGTAACGGTCAGAATTTCAATAAAATTCATTAGTTACATAATTATTATTTTATTTCATTCCTATAATTTCAATCATTTAGTTTCTTTGTATAATGGTGACCGTTACATTATATTTTATATAAAGGACATCACTAATGCATTTTCTTAAGCAGATGTTATCTGATATTATTATCCATAACATGTCTTAGAAGAGTTGTCATAGTTGACATTATTTAGAATTTATGGTTTCTTTGATATAAATACCTTTAGTAGCATAAAGCAACTACTGTTAATACAATGTATCATTTAGTGGCATAATGCTAGCCACATTAAATCTGCTACAGGACTTATGTTAATTTGTAACTAATAGTCTATGAACTATATATGGACACCATTAAACCCCATGCTGGACTGGTAATCCAAGTATCGCAGGTTCTATCCCCCATCTGACCCTAATAAAATTAATAGTCTTTCAGATGGGACTTTAAACTAAGGTCTTGTGTCAGTGTTGTACACCGTGCACGTAAAAGAACCACAGGAGACTGGAATGGGTCTCTGTCTGTATCATTGCACTATCCTCCAAACGTCTAAGAGGACTAATTTCTTCAGGAGGCGTCGCTCATATGGGCAACCGGTAGCCACGATAAATACACATAAAACACACACACATTAAAACCACCTACATAATTAACGTGAACTTCAATCTGTGTTAATTATCGTTATTGCTGGACAATTATATATATATTAAATTAGTAACTGGAATCGTCATTGGTTTAATTCAAATTGACCATACACCGTGGACTGACCCCTTCATATGCCACCACTTTGTGTACGCTACTCTGCTGTACCACACTAATTCCCCATTTAGAGTTAACCTGCACACAAGTTCAAACCCCGTGAACTCGAGTCGGTGACATATTGTATACAAAACGAAAATGGATTAAATCGAAAGCTTATAGCTTATTGAGATTATCTCCATTAAATATATAAATGTGTGCACTATCGGCGATTAAGAGATACACGTATTATGTAGTAATACCAAAATATATAATACGTGTATGAAAATATAGTTTTATATCAAGTGAAAAACTAACAAAATGGGGATTGGGTGGGGATTGAAAGCGATGAAATAACAAAACAATTCTCAAAGTGAATCACTCTGCCAATGCATCAGTCCCTCAAATATTATTGAATGGGTCTCTCTGCCTGTATCATTGCACTATCCTCCAAAATCTAATATGACTCTTCGGGTGTCGCTCACTTATGCAACCTGAGTAGCGATGATTACAAAAAGTAATGCATGTTAGTATTTATAAATATATAACATAGCGAAAGACACTGGACCCGCTACACTCTCTAGCATGGTAGCTTGGGCAGGAGCTCGGATTTTATTCATATTCCTGTCTGACCTCTATACCGTGCAATCGTGGGACAAGCCTTCCGTGTGTCGAGTACCTAGTCAGTATGTATTTATGTACACAGTCATGCACAAAACCACACCCACAGGCAGGCACACGCACAATCTTATCTTTATATAAGATAATTATTCAAACTTAAAGCGAGTCGGGTGGGGGGGTGTACGTTTATATATCGTCGTTACCGGTTGCCCATATGAGCGACGCCTCCTGAAGAGATTAGTCATTATAGATTTTTGGAGGATAGTGCAATGGTATTATCTCGATTCGCCACAATCACGATTCGCCACAGAATAAACACGATTCGCCACAGTTAAAACACGATTCGCCACAATTAAAACACGATTCGCCACAGTATAATTTTTAAATGTAATATCTTGATTGCAATTAATTTTTCAGGAACAATTATATTATATTAGGTTTAAAATACAATAATCCACAAACTTATTTTAAAATTAGTCAATAATGGCTACTGCAGCAATCAATCTTTAATAACAATTAATTGGTGATCATTGGTCATCATTATTAATCCACATTCATTATTTCTTTGTGCTGCTGCTGCTGCTGCTGCTGCTGCTGCTGCTGCTGCTGCTGCTAATCGCCGATAAATGTATATAATCAGATACAAATTGGCTTTGTGCCGTTAATCAAATGATCAATTTAATGAGACTGTTTAACACATTTAATCGTTTGATTGTAATTAATGAAACAATTGAGTAAGAAACTGCCAACTTTTTCATATAAATGAGACCTCGGTCTGAGCGGGGCTCGAACACGTGACCATCAGAGATGATATGTTTATTCTGGAATATATTGGAAAGTCATATTCTTTATAGTACCAGTCTGCAAACATTTTGATAGCATGTTTTCTAAACATATTTTAATTATTTTCCTCAGGTATCTCCGTCCAGGAATATGAAGAAGCCGTCAATGAACGTCATGACCTACAGTTCACCTGTCTGGGATGTCGACCGGAACAACCAGTAACGATGGATAGTGTATCATAGTTCAAATCACGATTGGGGAGCCGTTTCGTCGCCCAACTGTCAGGGTTAAGGAACGTAGACACACCATCCTAGCAACGGACGCCCAGCTTCGCATACTCTCTAAGGCCAAGACATGGTATATCAATGGTAGCTTCAAGGTCGTCAAAGCCCCCTTTTATCAGCTTCTGTCTTTATACGCCTTCATCAAGTCCGGCGACAACATGAAGCAAGTCCCACTCTGCTTTGTGATGATGTCCGGAAAAAAGCGCCGTGACTACAAAATGGTATGTATAAAATGTATTTCAATGTGCTATATGTCTACTTATGAGTCAACCCAGTCTTATGAGGTGTTGCTGGTAAATATCAGCCTGGGATCTAGTCTTTTGATTTTTCACTTTTTAACGTCTGGCAAAATGACAATAAAACAGTGCATGCAATGTTTCCACTTGATACATTATTTACATATGCAAAATGTATATGACTTATAAAAATCGCATTTTCTTTATACAGGTATTCCAAGCGGTCGTCAACCTGCTACACGAGCGGTGCGTGGAAACGTTTATTGTCGACTTTGAGGCAGGAATGTGGCAGGGACTGAGGGACGTGTTCGAGGAGCCGCAGATCCGGGTATGTGCATTCCACTTTGGGCAGGCTCTGTTCCGCAAAGTCCAAGAGCTAGGTCTACAGGTAATTATTTCTAATGACAAAATATTATTTATTGCTTTGTCACAAAATGCACATGTGAACTATTAATATTGTCCAAAGAAGGAAACAAAGGTTATAACCAATTTCTCTGATGTTTTGTTATGTTTGTTTGTTAGTTCTGGTTTTACGCTCGAACCCGTGACCATCAGTGATGATAGGTTACAGTTGTATACAAGTCAGCGACCATAACCACTCGACAGCAGAGGTTTAGATAGAAGTTCACGTTTAATATATGCATATATATATTTACAGAGGGCGTACAGTGAACGCGACAACGTATATCGCATACTGAGGAAGACGTTCTCCCTACCACTTCTCCCAGCTGACGACATCCGACCAGCGTTTGAGCATCTGAGGGCGAAGAGCGACACACCACAGACGGACGACTACTTCACCTACATCAACAACACCTGGATGACCAACGACATGTGGCCGGTGGAATCCTGGAGCCAGTACGGACGATCTGTGAGGACGAACAACGACTGCGAGGGGTGGCACAACAAACTAAATCGGCGAGAGAGGAAGGGAAATTTACCATTCTACGTACTAGTAACTCTGCTGTACAAGGAGGCGAAGGAAGTGACGATCCAGACGAAGCTAGTGAAGGAGACGATGAGGCGACACCAGACGAAGCAGACAAAGAAGATCCAGGGACGATTGTGGAAGCTGTGGGAGCAGTACCGGACGAAGGACATCTCGACTAGCGCTCTGTTGGATGCATGTGCTTCATTGTATGGACCCGTTTAGTTTGTGTTATGAAATACTGATACATGCAGTTATCACATTGTGCTACTAGACACTATATTTATGGTAATGGTAGTTGTATGTTCTAAAAATATGATATATATTATCGAGACGGGACTTTTATTAAGGTGTGTAATTTGAGGATAAAAAAGTTGTGTGCTAAAATGTGCTTTATATTAAATGTATTAACTATTATGTATGTTTATTGTTATTTTCACTCCATGATTAAGGGTTTGAGGTGTTAGTTTGTCTGACAACTGAGTAGAAGAAACCAGACGCATCGTTACACAATGAACACAGGTGATCAACATGTACAGGTGTTAGATAATTGACACACGTACCCAGAATTGAATCGATACATAGGAAATTCGGGTTAATAATTGCGGACAAGGCTCACATTACGTATATAAACGTTATAAAAGCTGATTATATTGTTATGTCATCATGTTTTGTTAATATTTTTATTATTTTTAGAGTATACTTTTCATTTTAATTATACTGTGGCGAATCGTCTTTTAGCTGTGGCGAATCGTGTTTTAGTTGTGGCGAATCATGTTTACTCTGTGGCGAATCAAGATGTGGCGAATCATGTTTACTCTGTGGCGAATCGTGATTGTGGCGAAACGAGAGTAATTCAGTGCAATGATACAGACAGAGACCCATTCCAGAGTCTCTTCTGGTTCTTTTACGTGCACGGTTTAAAGTCCCATCTGAAAGACGGTTAATTTTATTAGTGTCAGACGGGGGATCGAACTTGCGATCCCTGGATTACCAGTCCAGCGTGTTAACCGTAGTCTACATATCTGTCTGTAAAAGTGAGTTTCTAGTGGCCTTGTTTATCTTTTATATTTAAAATATTGACATTATGGAAGTCGTGATAGTGCAGTTGTAGCGCATTCGCTTCAGGTACGAAAGGACCCGAGTTCGCGCCCAGCTGTAGCTGTTATGATTGTGTCAAGGGACTTAAATTGCTTCTTCTCTCCTTTATCGAGATGGATTCTACCAGAAATGAGGCCTCGAGGATTAATTAATATAATGTAGTAAACACTTGTTCTGCAATCTAGTTAAGTTAAATTTGTATAAACAAAACTACAAAAATCTATCTTGATTTATCTAACTTTAAATTATTTATGACAGTCAAAAGGGTCATAAACAATATACAGATACGATTTTGCCCAATAATTTTATGTCCGTTGGTAGAATTGTGTGAATTATTAATATATTCACATTGTAATAGAACATGTAGGGGTGTCGCATCAACAGCTTAGATCACAAGACTCCAGACTCTCATACAAATATTACGACAACACACTATTTCTACTTAGTAGTTGTGGCCTAACTAATACAGTTTCGGTAATGACAACGGCAGTCATATTGTATGATAAAATCTAGATTATTAATCCATAATCGATTTCATAGTTGCATTTAAATTAGCTGGCTAATCTTACAATCAACTTAAAACTGCAGTATTGGGATACACAAGCTTACTTGAGGATGTGTGAAATATCGATAGCTGATTGGATTATCCATTATAGTTTGATTGACAGGTGTCGTGATCGATAACAACAGGCTGTTCCATCAATTGACCGCGTATTCTGTAAGTCATGGTTATACACAAACACGAGCGTTTTTAAACCTCATACACTGGAAATTGGAGTCTCATTAGTAGCCTTTATCTACTATCATTTATCTCTGTAAATAATTGAGAAATAAAATCTTTAAACTAAAGTGGAGGAAAGAGATTGTTATTGACTTTCAATTCTCACAACTTACGTTTCTTATACCCGTAGCGTGAGCCCCGTAAGCCGCAACTAGCGAACTTACAATCCTCACGGACTTACGGGGCTCACGCTACACCGGTACTGGTAGAGCAGTGTAAAAAGAATAAAAAAAATAAATATCATTCGTTTGATATAGTGTATCCAAGGTGTTGATTTTTTTTTTTCATAAAACTATATTCCCCAACCTCAAACACTCCGTAATGAAAAAATTTCTATGTCGTGTATTTACTTCCGTGTAGTAAATATTAATCTATGTTATCAGACGCATTGTAAGCATTTATTTAACCACGATCATAAGCATATTAAGTACATTGAACATTTAATAATAGAGAAATTATAATTGAAAAATTAATGTAGATTGTAATTCTTTATTAATATATACGTATTAAATATTAATTGTACGACAGGGAGGTAGAATATTCTCTGCATAGAGGTTACATATTTTATATACATGTTTACATTACAGGAAGAATAAAGTTAATTTACAAACTCGTCCAAAAGACAAAGTTTTCGAGTAAGGTATATAAATCGGACTTGACCACATATATTATTAGTAGTTCGCCCATGCTGACATACACGTACAGATTGATCACTGTGCTTGGCAATGCGTGTTTGGGGCGGAGTCCGTGTCCCAGAAGGATTATTCGGTGCTGTAACCTGGTAACAGGGGTATGCAGCCGGAGAATCCAGAACTACAGAGTGACGCTGTGTGTGTATAACCCACCTCTGCAACAAACACTGATATGTTTGGGGTGCACAATAACAGCTGATAGGCTCGGAATCCGTGTAGAGCTTGTGGGAACGTGGCAATGCCCGATGACCGATACAACCGAAGATCATAAGTCCACGATCCTGCAGTAAGCATTTTGTTAAAAAAAATAGTGAGCCAGTAAGATTACTGTGTCTTTTATCTTTTTTTGAATGGCACTAACTGCTTGCACCCTTCCTTCTTCAATCAACTTTTTTCTTTCTACCTCACTCATTCCTGTCTGTTTTACCTTATTTTTGAGATCATTATATCTCTCTAGTTCATCCAGAACCATCGTAAATTCTTGTTCTGATATTTGCCCATCATTCAATGCCTTTGAAATCAAATCCTTCACGCTGTTTAACTTGCTCTCTGCAATCACCTTAATTTCATAATGCTTCTCAGCTTTTGAATGCAGTCGTCTTCTAATAAACTTGACACACACCCCTGCTATACCACAAATCATTGCAGCTATTTCCAGAGGCAACATTAATGGTATCACCAAGCCAATGCCACCCATAATCACACTCCCAGAAATGAGAGTTGTATCAACTCCATCTGTAATATTTATACTCCGTTTATATTTCTTATGCAATGATTGCCTAATGTCCCGTTCTTTAATTAGCATCTGCTCTATCTCAGATATTTTCTGTAATCTATAATTATCTGGTAATTCCGGATACAGAGGTGCTGTTGGTTGCTTCATGTTTTATTGTAAAACATTTAAAAAAAATTAAAACAATTCAATCAACAAAGCTACAACACTAGCAGTGGTCTCCTTAGAGCTAGCCATCGACATGACGTTAATAACCGACCCAGCCTCAACATAGTAAGGGTGATCAAAATGTTTAAAAACAGATTGATCACCCTTAGGTATAGAAACGCCATAAGATGTATCAACACCGTTTACAGAAATGTTAACAGCTGCACTACCCGAACTAACCTGTGGTGCTGTTAGTGAGATCATAGTAATATTACCAGATCTCATCATCGTATATCCTGAATTCTTATCTGTTGCTCCATTCCCAAAAGACCATTCAAATCTTCCCTTTGTTAAAAACCCAGATTCTTCTGCCCAAACAGTTATGATAACCGGTCTTGGTGCAGGTACAGATGGACCAAATATACTCATTTTTTTATGTGTGAATAAATAAATTCCAATACAACAGAAATCGGCAATCCATGGTTGTCAAGAGTATTGTTGTTCTGATCTGTAAACCTAACTTCCAACTCAGAAATACTACCATCAGCAAGTCTTTTGAATTCTGGATTCTCATAACGTGTATTCACAATATGTCCAAACGGTTTATCCCCTACCGGAATGATCGCAATCACATCACTTGGGACTCCGTTATAAAAGTTATTTTCTGTGTTTACCTGATTCAAATGAACATAGATAATACGCAGTGGAGCAAAATCTATCGGTTTGGTAGCAATATGTGTTCCGGAACCATATTTTTGATTAGTGAAGCCTAACATTGTTTTCAATCCGTCAGATAACTCTACCTTGTATTTAGGAGGAATACTCATTACCATTATACCATTTGATATATTACAATCTAATCTCACACCGGTGTGAATTAGAATAGATTTTAATTCATCAAATCCATACAACCCTGGTTGGATTACAAACTCAACAGTAGACTTTCCACCAACTGTCCATCTTACATACTCATGATTAATATTATACCATCCAACAATATATGAAATAGAGCGTAGACCAACCTTAATGTCAGATTTACTATTATCTATGTACTGCTGAAGTGGAACTATTTTATTAGTGTTAGAAATTATATGTTACATTTTTAAAACTATGGTAAAAAAAGAATTTAAATATAACCCAACTGCTGGTTATCCTCATTCAAGTGTATATAACAACAAACATATAGACATTATAAACCAGGAAATAGCTGTCACGTCTGATGGTAAACATTTTAAGGTTTCTTTCACTGATTTATTTGAAAAATATGTACTACCTTATGTCAATCAGCCTAGTGTATCAAGATGGAATACAGATTTCATGGACTTCTGGCAAAACCAACTTAACTTCGCAATATGGTGTGCGACGACAGGATGTGGTGTTGACTATGAAAATCATTTAAAAGAATCAGGTATGTTAGGATCATTTTTCAAATTCCACATCTACTATCAGACAAGGAGGATACTGTTTGAAATGGCAGCAGCTCTACCACAGAACAAAACATGGAATGCATTCAAAAACTCATACAACAGGCAAGCTTATGAAAGAATATGTGGAGAATTCAATGTAACCAAACTTGCTGACTGGCGCATACCTGGTAAGAATCATGGATTTGGAAACCCGTATGAAAAATGGCCTAATGCAGCAGGTCATCGTGTGGCTAATATGGGGACCATCCCATCTAACTATATATTTGCAGACCACTCTCCAAGTGGTAGATGGGATATCTTATGGATAAAACAAGATTCTAGTGTAATAAATGAATGGTCAACATTGGTTCTAGACAAATCTAACGGCTTTACAAAAGCAGGAATTGAGAGATTAAACGACAGTATCAGAACTTATTGCTGGTCCATTCTTGGATCTCAATCTCAGACAAGAACTAATATCATTGGTACAGGAACAGCATTCGATGCGCAGAAGCAATTCATAGCAAATATAGAAGATGCTATCAACAGTCCTGTAGATCTACCAAGCCAGATATCAAGATATGAAGATGTATTAAAGTATGCAAGAAGCAAGCTAGATTTTGTATACGGTACAGGTCTATACATGTCACCAAGTAACATGGAGCTGGAAATCGATGTTAGTATCAAAGGTTACAATAACAAGATAGTCATTGCCACCACTGAACAAGCATTGGGCCTTAATAACAGTGTGAATCTGGCACCTCCTGTAATAAATCACACTGTAAAAGGTACACTTACACCAGGGGGAACGTATAATAAGCTGAATCTTCCTCCTGCAGATAAAACACTACCAAATAACAGAAAGGTTGTTGAATCATCTCCTATAACACATCCGTTGTTACATGACAGTGAATTAACACATAGTGAAAAAAAGACAGCCATCATCTTTGGTTCAATGATGATTGGTATAATAGCATTTGCTGCTTATAAATTCACTTAACATACTTCACTGCTGCTGCATACAAAAGTCCTGCAACAACAACAATCAATCCCCATGTATTACTAGCAAACCAATTAACTACTTTACCTGTAGCTGAAAGCAACCATGACACAATACTCCCAATAACACCTGGTAATGCCAAAGCAGCTTTACCTGCTAAAGATGCAAGTAGCTTGCCTAAGTTATTGAGTTGTTTTTTAATCCAACTTTTGCTACCACCACTAGCACTGCTAACAGCAACCGTAGATGTAAATGCCTCAACCAATACACCAATCAACAACCCAAATGCAGTCAAAATACTAGCAATGGTAATCCCCTGTTCTTTAAACAAAGTTCTTAACTTCTCGCCGATAGTAGTATCACCATCGAGAACACGAGTGATGGTTTCACGTATTCTATTAATCTGACCTCTCAATGCTTCTTTATTTGCAGATGCAGCTTCTAATCTTGCTTCTCTTTCACTATGTAAATCACTCAAATACGAACTCATTTTTTTCTGTGTTTCTTCATCTTGACCACCCACAGCTATATCACTATTTTGCTGCTTAATAGATTTATCTATCTCAGTCAGTTTTGCAAGATTGTTTGTAAGCTCTCCTCTAGTTCGTTGTAGTGCTTTATCAAGACCTTGCAGTTCTCTATGATTCAATCCATCAGTTTGTGTTTCATGATCAAACATTGTTTCAATAATACTTTCAACACTATTTGCAGATTTAACAACATCTCCGATTTCACCCGTATTTGTAAAATTCTGCATTGGTATTTCTTCTGCTGCTAACTGTTTGTTTACTTCTTGTAATTTTAATCTTTCCTTAGAAGACTGCAGTTTATAATCATTGAATCCCAGATTATATCTAATAGCATGAGTCCCACCTTTACTATATTCCTTTGATATAGCATCAAGAGAACGGTAACTATCACTACCACGGATAGATGTTAATCTGATACTTTTACCATTTACCTCCCAATACAAAATATTATTGTTTGCCAATTTGAATTGTTTAGTATTAATCTTATCAGACAGTTTTTCACCTATCTTCTTCTTTTCATCATAAAAATCAAGTACTGCTTTACGTTTTTCTCGTTCATTAATATTTTCTCTAAGTTCTTCTAAACTCTTAGGAACCTCAGGCAATCCTTGATCATCAATTAAATCACCATGATCATCAATTAAATCACCATCATCATGATCATATATTTTATTATCAAAGTCCATTCCTCCTTCGGCCATTTATTTAATAAAAACAAATAAAATCCTCCTCTTAAAAAAATAATGACATCAGCATACGGATACAAACTCGATCCTTATCGTAAACTTAGAGAACCACGTGGTGTTAAAGGCATCCGTCAATCAATAGTTATAACCAATAACCCTAGTACTATTGATCAAAATCAACAACTACTAGTACGATTTCCCAATCTCAGCAACACAGACGTTATTGTACCAAGGTCTGCAAGATTGGCTTTTGAACTGGCTATTGATAGCAAGGACGTTAATGCAACACTGTTTCAAAACGTTGGAAGAACGATAGTAAAGAAGACAACGATAAAGATAAGCGGAAATGAAGTCATGTCAATCGATGATAGTGACATGTTTCACTGCTATACAGATTTGTGGAAATCTCCTTCTGAAAGAATAAACATGGCTTACCAAGGTGTTGGTAAACCAAACATGATTAAGCACCGAGTTGGTGCTGGAGATGCATCATCTAATGATGGAGATAAAGCTGTTGCATTGGCATATGGTAACCGATTCTTCATTCCTCTTGATTTTGAATTACTAGAAACAGATATGCCATTTTACCAAGCAGGTCTGGGTGATAGGCTTGAATATGAATTGACATTCAATGACTATGGTAAAGTGATAAAATCTACTGATAAAGATTCAAAATATGTAATAAGTAATATATGCCTTGAAATAGATACAGTCTCCAATGAAACACTGGCACGACAAATAAATGATAATTATAGCAACCACACTACGATATTATACGACAGAATACTGAGACATAGAAAAATCACTAAAGACAAATCTGACACTTTATGGAATATAAACGTTAATGTACCAGCTCGTAGTATGAAAGGTATTCTAATGGTGTTTGAAGACCCAGACAGAGAAAGCAGTGAACATTACTATAATCCTGGAATAGAAAAAGTGGAGCTCACGCTAGAAGGTGTTCCTAACCAGCTTTATAGTCAAGGTATGCGTTCTTATCAACAATGGGATGAAATAAACAAGTTCTTTGCTCTAACATCTAAACGGAATAAAGAAACAGATAAAATACTGCACGACATTACTCTAAGTAACGTTAATGTGGAAAAATATCTATTATCCAACTATGCATTGTGGTTAGATCTACGATCCACGGATGATAATTCCCTTCACGGAACCGGAAGAATGGTAAAAAATGCCAGTGAAGGAATAACTATCCAAATCAGTAAGAAAGCAAATACTGCAGATCCAATAAATGTTTATCTCTATATAATACAAGATGCACAAATTAACTTCCAAGATGGACGATTCAAAGAAGCTATCTATTAATTACCCAAAATACCCACACTGTGCTGTGATATGTGGTCAGACAGGATGTGGTAAGACAGAATATGTACTTGATTTATTAGAAGATGAATATCAAGGTGTATTTAGAAATATAATTATATTATGCCCAACCATAGCATGGAATAAAGCATACAAAAACAGACCATGGATTGGTGATGTGAAACATCCGAGAGACAAAAAAATAAAGATCGTTAACCCCGTTTCCTCTGATGGGACTGAAAAGCTACAGGAGCTATTGAGGGTCTTTTTTAATCAATATGCTGGTACACCTACCCTCTACATTATTGATGATTGCTCTGCAACGAAGGAGCTTACAAAGAAACGAGACATGCTGTCTGAACTTGCCTTCTCAGGTAGACACGCAGAACAGTCTGTCTGGGTATTAACACAAAGATATAATTCTGTGTTAAAAGATTTGAGAGACCAAACAAAGTGGCTTTGTATGTTTTATATGGTTATGAGATGTGTTTGAGGGAAAATGATGTTATTCCGTGTGATGAAAGAAGTGTAATAAGGAAAAATCTGGCAAAGACAAAACATGCAAAATTAATACTAAGAACAGACCAGCCCACTGGGTATTGGTTGAGTAATGCTTGAGCAATGCTGAGTAATGCTTGAGTAAAATCATGTGATGCCCATCAAGGATTTCAGTAATGCTTGAGCAATGCTGAGTAATGCTAATGAAAATCATATTTCTTCTACTAAAAATGCTACTTGATTTATTAAACGCAACAGCAGCTGTTGTTAATATTACTTTTGGATGTGTGTTTGTGGTGTATTTCTTGAAAATAAAAAAAAATATACAAAGAATAAAAATGGAAGTTGAAGAACTGTTGCAAAACGATATAACTGAGCCAGATGTAAAAAGAGAACGATTATCTGCTATAATTGCAGGAGGGAATAGCACCCAATATCTAGGGCATCAATACCAATTAACAGACATGGATAGCATGTCTACAGAAACTATTAACAAACTTTACTGTATATATGAGGCACGTCTTGGTGCAAGTATGACTAAAACACTAGGCAACTCATTTATTAATCTTTATGTCATGGGGGTATCTAAGTATTTTAATGTGATAGATCCACCAAAACTAATCAATGATTTAGAAGAGGATCCATTTGTGAATCATGCTTTGACAAGTGCATGTTGTGAGTTGTATTATAAATATGGTATGTATTTAGCTCCCTTCACTACAATGTTAACCACAGTTAGGCATATTGATTAAAAAAAATATATAGATACCAACAAAAATGGAGGAGACGACGAAATCAGAGATAACGAAACCAGTTAAAAACCCAAAACGTGTAGCAGCAGGTATAAAAGCAGCTGCAACAAGGAAACTCCTTATGCAAGTTACATCTGATGATGAAGTTACATCTGATGTTACATCTAATGATCAAGTTACATCTGATAAACATGTTGACACCAATCTATTAACACAACACAAAATCATAATTGGTAGTGCTGCTTTAGCTGTTATTGCAACCATATTTATGTGGAGAACCAAACCAAATGCTAAACCTGATGATGAACAGCCTACCTCCTATAGAATAGATCCTTTTGAATTTAATTAAAATCTATTTTTTTTAATTCATAAACAAAAATGACGACCATCGAGAGTAAACATATAGTTAACATGGCGTATCATGCAGGTGTTGAATCTATTCTTACAATAGGTTATTCACAGCTTACAAAGAAAATACTTAAAATGCAAACTCCTAAAGTAGATTTTAATATGGGTGATATAGGGTTGCTGACAGTTGATATTCTATTGGCAATGTATACACGTGATATACTAGTTAAGCAATGTATCATTCCTGCTGATATTATGAAGTAATTTTTTTTTTTCCCCTAAACAAATGGCAACAATAGCAATCATGGTAGGTGGTGCATTAGTGAATGCATTGGCGTTCAGTGGTTCGAATTATTTATTCTCACACATGTCTGGGGATGATAGGAAACGACATGATAAAGCTATTGAAGATCTTCAAGCTGCACAAGCTGCATGGAGTAAAAAAAGAGCTGAACGGTTAGATTATTTGAATTCAAGGATGACTAAGGAAATGCATGCAAAACAAACTGTTGATGATGTTGATGAGGCTATGAGTCAGTATTATTCATTGACTGGAAAGAGACTTGTATCATTACCTGAACCTACACTTAATGATTTTTACACACCATCACCGGAGCAGAAGAATAGAGAGTTGTTATTTGTGGGTTTAGGTATGGTAGCTACTGGTGTTCTGGCATATAAAATGTTATAATCACAATAAAAAAAAATGGAAAAGATATATTACAGTCCAAAGGGATTCTGGAGAGGTGTGTCTGCAGTTAAAAAATTAGCAAAAGAAGCAAAGGTCAGTGATAAACAAGCATTGGAGTTTTTAAAGAAGCAAGCAGTATGGCAGATATACTTACCTGCACCAAAGAAAATAGTTAGACCAAGGTTTGAAGTTTATGGTAAGAATGAAGTGCATCAAGCTGATTTATTATTTTTACCACATGATGGTGTCGGACGCAAGACATATACATATGCTTTAACTGTTGTTGATATTGCAAGTAGGTATAAAGAAGCAGAACCGGTAACGTCCAAGGACAGCAAAGAAGTTGCACAGGCATTTGATAAAATATATAAGAGAAAACTAGCATATCCGAAACTATTACAAGTAGATCCTGGGACGGAGTTTATGGGTGCAGTATCACAGTTGATGGAGAAGCACAAAGTTAAGATAAGAAGAGGAAGAACAGACATTCACAGAGACCAAGCTATTGTGGAGAGATTCAACAGGACACTGGCTGAAAGACTGTTTGGATATCAGTATGCTAAGGAAATGGAAAATCCAAGCAAACGTAATAGAGAATGGGTAAAGAGATTACCTAGTGTAATTGCAGTACTAAATTCAGAGACGAAAAAACCTCCACCTGTTATAACAAGAACTGTTGACACAGCTATTTGTCCAAATGCCAGTGTTAGATATTTATATCAACCAGGGGAACAAGAAGGTAGTAAACGCAGAGCTACAGATCCAGTATGGAGTGTGGATATTCATAAGATTAATTATCATATTATAACGCAAGGCATCAGAGTTTATTATTTGAAAACACCAGCTCCACAGAGAGGGTTTGTTAAAAAAGAATTACTTATTGTTCCTGCTGATACCCTAACGCGTATGTTGTGATTCCATCAGATGATATATATCTTTTTGTGTCTAATGGTGAGAGTGTTTTCTTACTAACTGTTAGACCATATATTTGATGTTTTTGTGAACGCAGCATATTCATTTCATGTGTGTATGTTTTTTTATTGAATAATGCATCTTTGTAGTTTTCAAAGTTTATATGTTTTTGTATTACATATTTTTTTACACCTTTTGCTTTTTTAATGATTTGTTCATCTGCTCTCATTATAGCATACAACTTTGGTCTTAATCCTATGTATTCTACTATCGGAATACCAGCACATTCATCTTTCATTTTTCCTATAACCTTTTTGTTTGTTGTATCATGTAATGGATGGTCTATGGGATAATCAGATAGATCATATTCATCTTTCATTTTTGACATATCATCATACACATCTTCTGTCTTAATGTCAACAAGTAATGAATCTGTATCAGTATACAGCATGGTGCAGTTCTTACCGTACTTCTTTTTCAATGTATTATAATACCAGTCATACATCAGATGCTTTGATAAATCTAATACACACATTCCGACATAGATTGGTTTGTTTAGTTTTAGTTTTTTTTTTTTTACATGAATTGCTGATAACTCATCAGAGAATTTAACTCTTCTATTGAAATTGGGTTTAGCAATAATCTTGCGCAGCCTTTCATTTTCAGTTCCATCAGTCTTGACAATCTTTATGTCAATCCTTTTACGAATGTTTTCCATTGTTTTACCAAATACAGAGTTGTTCATTAACTTATAGAAGTCTTTCTCAAACATTGATTTAGATTTTGTACGGATGTCTGTGTTTAATCTGATATATGATTCCATCCATGGTTTCTGATCAAACTCTAAAATCCGGTGTATTTTGGTTATTTTCATACCAAGATCCCTATAAAGCCTTAATATTTTGTAATGCACAACATAATTTTTCTTATTCATTAGATTCGGAACGAGTTTTTGATGTATCATATCACCTTCCATCAAGTCTTGCTGATATTCAGATAACCATTCATTTTTTACTGTTAATTTTTCTGGTGCAAGAGGATAATCATTATGATATTCATGTAAGTGTGCTGGATATTCTAAATCTACTTCAAATATCCGACCCTTGCCTTTTGGTATACGTCCTCCTTTTACCCATTTGAAATTACCATAAGGAAGAGGTTGACTCATTGCATGACCATACAGATTATTCGCATCATAATACATGATGTGATTGGTTTCTTTGTTAGAATCATAACCAGTAACATTAGGATTATTTGCTTTAGCATGTCTTTTGGATACCATACTTATACCACCACGCATTCCTCTTTCTATGAATAAATGCATATCAGGGTCTGATAGTAATTCTAGGTTTATTTTGGAATGTTTTAAAAGAGCATCCCAAGACAGACCTGGAGCTGTATAATAATGTAGTGGATCAAGCTTATATGCATTCATACAGGTTTTACGAAATGTCTGAAACACATCTGACAGGAGAAGGACATCTGTTTTTAGATACAAGTCATGATAGTCTCCTAATGTTTTACAATCAAATTCTTTCCATACTTTTTGAGCATGCTCATAATCTTTTAGTGAGATACTTGAATCAGATAAGCTGCTATAGAACTTATCAATGGGAGGTAGAGCTGTTTCATCAAATCTTTCAAAACTATCCATGTATTCATAGGGGTATATACCTTTTTTAGACACTTGCTTGTGCTAATTTGTCTAAAGATGAAGCCATGAACATGAAGCTGTCCAAGAATTTAAGCTGACCAATGCTGAATGATATGTATTTTTCTGCGTTGTTTGGAATAACTGAAATGTTACCTTTTACTTCAGCTATCTTTTGCATGATAAGATGACTGTCATATCCTCTTAGATTATGGAATACAACAGGGATTTTAGTTTTATGTGGATTTAGTTTCAGTTTAAGATTGCAGGATTTATGTGCAGCACCTCTGTATTTGCCAGTTAAATGACAGTGATCTTTTACTGTATTGTTTAGTGTCTCATTACGTATCCAACAACATGTTGCATTACTGTGATTGATTTCATCTTCATCTGTCATTATTATTGGTTTTGGATATTTGAACTTATCGTTGATGGTAGATAATTCACATTCTAGACGATTAAGAAATATTGCTACAGCTTCTTCACCTCTGTAAATTACTGGTTTGTCTGCTTTACCATCATAGCGAATAACTTGATATCCAAATCCACATGCTTTATGAATGCTTTTGATTTCAGATTTATCTCCTGCTTTTGTTGTTTGAGGGACTATTATGCTTTCAAAATCAGCATAAATCACATATGGGACAGGCATTTGATTTTTATGATTTTTGAATTTGATAAAGGTTCCTTCTTCAGGCATTTCTATTGTTAGGGGGGATTTATTGATGCTTTCACAATCCTGTCTGTGTTTTATGAGTAGATCTTCTTTTGTGAACCCATAAAGGCAACGGTCACAGAAGTGTGTTTTGTGCTCATGTTTATTTTGATTATGTAAGAGTCGGTTAAGATTTTTAATCCAGCAGTAGTGGTATTTTGTTATTTTTGATGTTTCTTTATTATCTATAATGTCTTCATCAGGATCATAATTATCATCTATAATACCTTCTTCATCATCATCTTCTTCATCATCAGCACATATCAATAGTAAGTTAATTCTAGGAATCTCTTTTGGTCTATCTGATATGTAATATGGGAAGATTGAAAGTTCTTTTTTTTCCTTTGTCAAAGAATAGCCATAAACATTAATTCCATAATCTGGATACTTCTTTTCTATCTTTGGTATATCTGATATCGGACAAGGGAAGTTAACAACACCTTTAAGATTATAGTATTTTTCAGTATAACTTGATGGTCTGTCAGAATTCTTACTAACAGGATAGATAGCAGAATTAAGGGCTACTTCTATACAATCATTATCTTTGTTTTTTACGTTGATTATAGCCTTCTTATTTGCAAGCTGTTCAGGCAGTTCAATATATGAACCACCTTTAAGAGGAACATACTTTGCAAAATTAAGGTACATATCACCACATCTATCTATTTCCAATCCTGATGCTGTATTTGTGAATGTTTCAATGAACACATCAAGTTTAGCATCTATTTCTGAATAGAATTCATTTACTTTACTTGCATCAAGAAGGGTATATTGGTCACTGTTGAATACTGCTGTTACTGTCTTTCGTGTATTACCCTCATCTTTGAACATCTCTACTATCATAGCTATTTGGAATTTGAAGGATTTGTATCCTTTGAATTGTTTAGCTATTTGTTCTATCATTACTTTACGTTTATCTTCAAGAAGAACATGAGGGTCTTTATAGCTGTCACCTGATAATTTGTATGCTTCAAAATAATCACATTTAGGCTTATCTACTAACATTAATTCTGGAAATATAATATCATCATTGTGTTTTTTACGCTTTTTCTTTTCCCTACGTCTTTTACGTAGATTATCTAATGCACTCCCTGTTTGGGAATCTATAATCTTTCTTAATTGCTCGTCATTAAGTACACCATCATGATGCAGTTTCATAGCATATTCAATTGTAGTCATTTTTTATTACTTTATTTCTTCTTTAATATAAAAAATATAATAATAAAATATGAAATGTCAATTCTTAAGAATCGGTAATCATAAACTATGTGAAATAGAGTCAACAAAGAGATCTGTTTGTTGTAAACTACATAATTATCTTAGCAAGAACAGTAAAGTAGTGCTGTGTATTAAATGTAATAAAGGAACAACAGCAAAATATCATATCTGCACTGCATGTGGAGCAAAAGTTATAAATACACGACATAGAAATTTTTTCATTACGGAGTGTTTGAGGTTGGGGAATATAGTTTTATGGGAAAAAAAATCAACACCTTGGATACACTATATCAAACGAATGATACTTATTTTTTTTATTCTTTTTACACTGCTTCAATCCGGTAGATCTAAAATGAAATGGAAATACATCTGGTCTCATTTTTTTAATCATATGTCCAGGAGCCCATAATTCTGTGTCATCTGATAGTTTCAATACAAGTGCTTCACCATATTCTGTGTCTATCATTCTTGTATCTTTGACTGTAAATATTTTATCTTGTGGCAAATCTGCCCATTTGCTAATGTTAGTAGTTTGTTCTTCAAGTAGTTCATCGAAGAGAGTTGTTGATATGTTTGTCATTGTTTTTTATTACTTATATTTTTTCTTAAATATGATTTTTTTTGTTACTATTTAATATTGTTCACTAGTGATTAGTTCAGATTTATAGATATATTGGATTTTGAGCCAGAACAGGTGTTGAGCCAGTACCGGCGAATTCATATATATAGATTGTGCCAGTACTGGCTCAATTCAGGAACGATAGTGAGTGAATTGAGCCAGTACCGGCACAATCTATATATATAAAATGGTTACTATTTAAAGGAATATTTTAAGAAAGTTCAAGAACATGAACTATCAAATCGGAGCACGAGAAGAAGAGATTAGTATAGAGAAAAGTGGTTGAATAGGATCGGTTGTTGTTCAATAACGACATCATTCAGATTGGAATCCGCCATATGAACCTTTTAGAAATCATCCATCTCAGAACCTTTCACTGCAAATAATGTATTCGTGTACAGCAAGGAAAATTACGGTGTTAGTTGCAAAATCTGTATACGTGTCACACGTGTTTAAGTTGACATTACAAATTGTGAATAGCTTATTGAAGAGTGGTATACGTAGTTGATCATAGAAATGGTTATCTTCTATAACACCACATCTGCATACGGGTGATTCTACATGTTTTTTAGAAATAGATGATTGATGGCTTAGGGAACTAAATTTCGTTCTACGTCGTGTATGTAGAACCTGGGATCTTCTTTCCCCGTATAAATGTAGATAACTTCCAATGCTCTATGATCGAGTGTGAATTTTAATTTTCTCATAACATTCAATACGTGTTCAAGCCTTATTGCTGATTTGATCAACATGAGTATGCCAAGATCCATCACTGGAGAAGAAAACACCCACGTGTTTATGGTCAGAGACAAGCGGGATACGTGTTGTCCTAACATCTGCAGAGGAGGGTGTCGAAGTTTATTTCGTTTCTTTGACACTATAAGATATTCGGATTTGGAGGGATTAAAGGTTACTAGCCATTTATCGACCCACTCTGGAGATTTTGTCAATATCAGATTGGAGAATACGATGAGAAGTGATAGGATTATTGACTATTAAGTGTAGACTAGTATCATCAGCAAATAGATTGCTGTCATTAACACTGTCATTTATGAATACAAGAAAAAGTAGAGGACCTAATATAGAACAATGGGGAACACCTGCCTCTAATTCTGATTTTGAACCTGGGACAACCACACGTTGTCGTCGATTAGAAAGATAGTCAGTGAACAAAGTTATTTGTTATACCAGACGAGTGTAGCTTCAGATCGTTTACATGTTTGAATGACTTCACTTCTAATGTTTTATCTTTCATAATAATCTACCTTTCCAATACATGTAATAAATTAAAGTATTACTTTGTATGTGATGTGTGTAACAATTAAATATAGTAGTAGTATTTGAACACGAAATTGATATAATTAAAACAGTAATGTTTGACAGTGTCTTTAGCATATAGACTGAATGTGATCGTGTATGAGTAAATGTTCCATTAATGTCACGTTTTCCTTGGCAGGCTTAGCCGACCTAAGCGGTTTAGTTTAATCATATTGCAAATCAACCGTTAATGTTATGCACAGAACGATACAATACATAGTATGAAAATGCAAATGGTGTGGGCCACAAGTTTTGACAACATTAGCCTTTCTACCTTAAAGCGGGCGTCTGTCCGTGAGCACTGAAATTATCCAATGTTTCATGTTTATTATGAGCTATTTGACATTATTGTCATTATAAAACTGAGGATGATGATGGTATCATGTTATGTATTGCTATTGATATACTCTATAAGATGTTTAGTGATCATGTTTAGAACTGTTATAGCGTTATCAGTGCTACATAGAATGATACAAAGTTGCACAACCTGTAAACATAGACAGACCGTATACAGACTCATGGTATGGTGTCATATGGCCTCAACGATCGACATTATTTATGTTCCTTTGTATTTCGTTTCGGCAAGGGGCATCTCTGATGATGATCAAGTTATCTCGCGGCACATATACCATATGCGTGCATAAACCCAATTTCCACATCGTATTTGGATCTCCTTTATACCAAATTGATGTAAATGTAACTCGTTAAACACGGTATCCGTGGTACTGTGAGAATACATTTTAATGCCATAATAATTATATGTTGTCTAACTGGATCAGTCTGCAGACTCATGATATAGATTCAGTCCTCAACATCATGTATAATTATGTTCCTTGTATGTATACGTTTATGTATGTGTGTATGTATGTGCATGAGTGTGTGTGTGTGTGTGCGTGCGTGCGTGCGTGCGTGCGTGCGGGCGTGCGGGCGGGCGTGCGGGCATGCGTGCGTGCGTGCGTGCGTGCGTGCGTGCGTGCGTGCGTGCGTGCGTGCGTGCGTGCGTGTGTGTGTGTACTGCTGTATGGATATATGTGTATATATGTATATATGCATACATATATATACATACACACATATATATGTGTGTATGTATGTATATATACATATATACATACACACACATATATATGTGTGTATGTATATATATATATGTATGCATACATATGTATACATATATACATACACACACATATATATATCGCATTGTATATTCTGTAAATGTGTGCGCTACTGTGTAATTTGTATATTCGTATATGTAAATATTTACTGTTGTGCTCTCCTATAATTGGAGGAAATAAAAGTTATTATTATTATTATTACCTGACCGAAGACCTCAATTACATTGTAATATGGAAGTGCAACACAATGAAATTACATGTAACATAATCGACTATTTAGTCAGGGAGGGACCTCTTTGTGTAGTCGGGGAGGGACCTCTTTGTGTAGTCGGGGAGGGACCTCTTTCAATGGATATAATGTCGTACCATTGGAAGGATTATTTGTTGAATGTATGCTACATGGGAATGATAATGTACATGGATGCTAGGGGGCATTGACGGATGCTAGGGGGCATTGACGGGTGCTAGGGGGCATTGACGGATGCTAGGGGACATTGATGGATGCTAGGGGGCATTGACGGATGCTAGGGGACATTGATGGATGCTAGGGGGCATTGACGGATGCTAGGGGACATTGA